>VWZI01023010.1:29767-47584 GCA_013396835.1 Psilopogon haemacephalus
AAAATTTATAAAAAAAAAAAAAAAAAAAAAAAAAAAAAAGATTTTTTTCTGGCCAATACTTAGATCTGCTTTTAATGTAGTGTCAGAAATCTTCTGTGTGCCAGTGTATATGAAGAGTGACTCCAACAGTCTTAATGGCCATATACTGGAGAAGTACCAGAATGAAACTAGAATCAGCAGTTAAAACTTCTTCATTACCTTAACCTAATCAATAATGAATTTGCATTAGTTTTGGCAATGTTAAAGTCAGGAAATGGAATCAGACCTTATTTTAGAAGATGCATGTGGGCTAGTCACAGGGTCCAGAAATCGAAGTAATGTACACCTGGGAGCTCTGCTACCAAATGAGCTCATCTAAGCGTGGGATGCAAATAGAGCAAACCTGGTGAATAACTTGTCAGCATGCAGGCTGCAGCCCTCAAGCCTTTTCTTCATAAGAGGCCAAAAATTTTTTCTTCAGCTTGATTTTATTTTTTTTCCCATAAAAACAGCTTCTGTATGTGATAAGCAGAGTTAGATTGGGCACTGATTCAAGGTGAGTTTGCTAAAGGCCAGGAGCCATTCTATTGCAGCCTCATAAAAATTACTCTTTTTTTTTTTTTTTTTTTTAATAGGGATTGGATTTAATGATCTTGATAGCTACTGACACATCAGTCTTTTCAGAATCCTTTCTGTCTGTATAATTAAATTGAAGGTTGGCACCAGGGGATCTGGTGCTCTGTCAGGTACTTTATGTTTTTTTCCTAGGCTAGAATGGAAAGACTGTGAGGTATTATTCTGCTTCACTGGACTAGGAGGAAAAGAAAGAGAGTGATAGTAACCTTCTTGTACTCAAGTTGGTTCAATTTTCCATCCACTAGGTTATTGCTATTAAGGGTTTCTGTCTGAGCACTATTTTCATAGAATCATAGAATCATAGAATGGTTTCGATTGGAAGGGACCTCAAAGATCATCCAGTTCCAACCCCACTGTGACATAGGCAGGGACACCTCCCACTAGAACAGGATGCTCAAGGACTCATCCAGCCTGGGCTTGAACACCTCCAGGGAGGGAGCAGCCACAACCTCCCCAGGCAACCTGTTCCAGTGTCTCATCACCCTCACTGTAAAGAACTTCCTCCTAACATCCCCTTTAAGTCTCCCCTCTGCCAGTTTGAACCCATTCCCCCCCGTCCTGTCATTACAAGACCTTCTGAATAGTCCCTCCCCAGCCCTCCTCTAGGCCCCCTCCAGACACTGGAAGGTTTTCTGTACTCCACTTACATTTGTTTGTTTTAAACCACGTGGTAGGCTTCCATGTAAATTCAGCTCATAGAGGAAAGTATGGCATTTTCTTGTGCAGGGAAATTTCCTCCATTTCCCCCTTGTTGTACCTGTTGGCATTTCTAATTTGTCAGCTGTACTACCATACAACCTCTGCAGTTTAGCTACAGTGTAGATCTGTAGCAAAGCTGGCACATTAAAAGGCACATGGACTTCTGTGCCTAGGATACTATCTGCCCATCTTAATTTTGCAGTTTACTTATTATTTTTCTCTTTCCATTCACACACATTTATACAGAAAGACTATCAGGAAATTAGTGTTTACAAATAGTGTTGACTGCACAGATAGATGTTAATAACAGAAAGCACCCAAATATCTCCAAAATACAGACAAAGCAAACTGAAAGATGGAAAATTGGGTGCTTTTAAAATTTTACTTCTTTAATCACTTTTCCCTCAAATTCCAAGTTTCTCTAGAAAGAAGAATGTTGTTAACTGTGATACGACAGAATTTTTTTTTTCTTCCTTGATTTATACACAGTCTTAGTGAAATTACTATGCAAAAAGACAGACTAGTAGAGTTGGTGGAGAATAAAAGCCCTACCATTTTTAACCTACTTTGCTGTCAAGAAGTTGAAAAGATTGAAAGCAGAAAAGCTGATCTATATTTTGAGGAAATAAAAATTCAAAGCTTTCCTCCAGATTTATAGTCTGGGCATTTCTGGATGGTTATTGTTGCAGACAAATCAAGTCACTAAATATGTATATGGTGTTAACAAGCAACAATTGGAAATGAACATCATACAGATACTTGTGAGAACAAAATTTCACATCCATAAAACTCCATTTGTAGTCTGCTTTTTGAGAACTTAGCACCCAATAATCTTAGTTTATAGGAAAGTACAACAGGTCATCTGAGATAGCAGCAAAACCTACCTGTACTCTAAAGCAGAACAGAATTTCTAAGACAATCTCTGTTGTGATTTCACACATGTGCCATCTGCAGTGCCTGTACACTTACAAACTCAGCTCCTTTTTAATCTCACAGTGCATTGGCATGGAATTTGATCGTGTTAAAGACAATGATGCTGTAGTTTATGGATCTATACTCTAAAGCAGACCAGAATTTCTAAGACAATCTCTGTTTTGATTCTCACATGTGCCATCTGCAGTGCCTTGTACACTTACAAATTCCACTCCTTTTTAATCTCACAGTGCATTGGCATGGAATCTGATCGTGTTAAAGACAATAATGCTGTAGTTTATGGATCTATACTGACTAGTGTAGGCAGGGGATTAATTCTAATCCATGGATTCAAACTGGCAGAGGGGAGATTTAAATGGGATGTTAGGAGGAAGTTCTTCACAATGAGGGTGGCAAGACACTCCCAGGTTGCCCAGGGAGGTTGTGGCTGCTCCCTCCTTGGATGTGTTCAAGGCCAGGCTGGATGAGGTCTTGAGCATCCTGATCTAGTTGGGCGTGTCCCTGCCTATGGTTTGGAAAAGGATGATCTTTGAGGTCTCTTCCAACCTAAACCATTCTATGACTCTATGACAGAGTAGTTACTCTGATATCATAAGGAAAGTTATGAACAGCAATAGAAGGTTTTGGAAAAATTCTTTCTCTGCTTAACCATTTATAAGGTGGTAGCCAACTAAAGAACGGCTGGAATTTGCTGTCTTCCATATCTGCACTCAGTCTTCTGTTAGAAAGGCTCTGGTGAGACCTTCCAAACTATGATAGATCGTGATGGTGACACCACATGTAGTGGTGGTCCAGAAGTAAGATGGTCCTAAGGGCACTCAATAATATTCACACACACACACACAAATCACTCTATATCTCTCTTGCAAAGGCACTGTAAAGAATGACACAGCATGACTGGAAATGCACATCTATGTGAGCATTTCTGACTAAGCATTGCTGGAGAAAAATGCTAGAAATGAAAGAATGTAGCATTTTATGGGAGAAAAGGTAAAAACTGTTCACTATAAGAATGACTTAAGTGAAAAACGTTGGAAATTGTGCCTGCTGGAACTGGTGAAACTTTGTGAATGCTCTTACTCCTACTTCTTACATGTTTTATTTCTGGATTTAGAAAAATAATCCAGATAAAAACCTCTCATGGCAGAAAAATAATTGTCTCTACTTCCCTGGAGTTTAACATTTTCTGAAGACCCAGGAGTTGTTCAACAGCCATTGCTCTTACAGGCTCTACACCGAGAACTGCCTCTAGTGTGATTAAAACAAATCCCCCACATATTCTTTGCTCAGTGGTCTCCAATCTGTTTTCTCTTTACAGCAGTCTGAATATCTTCTTCATTTTCATTAAGCAGGTCCTTGAGCTAAATAAACAAAAATGGTATCTCTTGCATTGTGCTTACTAGATAATCACTTTATGAGCACCAAGAACTTAACATGTCTCAAAAACAAGCCTCGAATGCTTTATAGGCAGAATTATTTTTTAGTGTTTTCTGTGAGGATGTGAAATGTTATTAATCTAAAATACGGTGTGTTTTTAACGTAAAAAGACAATTGCTAGAGTACCTTTGTTGCAGCATGACATACAGTAAACCAGAAAAAAAGTTCAAAGCAGGCAATTCACAGCATCTGCCCGAGAAAAACACAGTTAAACCATTGGAGATCTGAAGAGAAATGCTGCCTGCTTTAAATTGCTGTGGCAGTGGGGCAGTTTTATTTTAAAGATATTTGTGATGATGAGTGCGACTATTACATATTATAGAATGGTTTTAATAATGGAAGTCTAAAATGTACTCACTATTCAGCTGCGTTTATTACCTTCTTTGCCCCTCTGAATGGACTCACAGCCTCAGCTTTATACTCTTTGTGTCGCATATGCAGGCACTTACATTTTGTCGGACCCAATTACTGCTTATCGTTGATGAATTGTTAGATGTTCCATTGTCAGGTTATCCCATCATGAATATCCCCTATCATATTAGTCTTTCAATGAGGAAGGGAACAATAAATGCTGTAAAACATCTCAACACCATGCAAAAGGGTTTTTTTGTGTGGCACCTGTGCAAAGAAATTTTTATTTTGTTTTCTAATCTCTTTTACCTACTTATTTATCTGTGTGTGGATACATATTTATCCAAGTGTGGAATCAGTGTAAACAATAATTTTAAAAAATCTCTGATATCTCTTTATGTATCTATTTTATCTAAGTTTCTATCAATATAATTGATAAACAGCTTTATTTTTCAATTACTTTCATTTTAATTAATTAATTAGTTGGTTTGTAGCCAGGTGGGGGCTGTGTCAGAGCAGTTTTGGCTGGGTTTTAGGAAGAAGTTCTTCATAGAAATAGTGATTGGCTTTGGAATGCGTTGCCTGGGGAGGTGGTGGAGACACCATCCCTGAAGGTGTTTAAGAGGAGGCTGGATGAGGCACTTAGTGCTATGGGAGAAACTGTGTCCTCTTGTTTTGTCACTGGGTGCCTGGGAGAAGAGATCAGCCTCCACCTGGATAGTAATTAATTAAAATTAATTAATTAAAATTAATTTGATTCAATTAATGCTAGTGTGAGTAATCCTTTCTCGAACGCTGCTTGCAGACTGCTTCAGCTTTGTCAGGTGAACTTGAACTGGGCCATCAGATTTGCTGCCGTTCCCATTGCACGCTGTCTGTCAGCCCAGGGCATTCACCATCTTGGCTGTTGTTAAAAGAGAGCAAACAATTTTTAACTTTATTTGCTTTTAATTTGCTTTGTATAGTTATGAAATGGCTCAATGTGAAGATGATCTTTGTTACAGCTGAACAGGTATATTGCTCAGTGGAAAAGAAGTGAAACACTGTGATTACTTGCTTCTACTTACTCTAAGCCATCATAAGAAAAGACTAGAAGGATAGCTAAAGTATAGATGTCTTCAGCCTTTTCCCCTTCTACTTCCCCTCAAAAAGAAAAAAAAAAATTGCCTGAAACATAGAAGACATAAAAATAGATATATTTTACTTTAGCCATATTTGCAAATGGGAGTTGTGTAGATCTCTACTGAAATTGAGCAATTTAGTCCATAAAATTAAAAGGTAATTTGCATGTTTTCTCTTAAATAGGAAGCTGTAATACTGTAGTCAGGTGATCTAGGATTGTGCAAAAGCTTTTAGTCAACATAGAGCATTCAGTAGAATTATTTGAATGTGTAGAAAGAGAGGTCACAGAATCACAGAATGGGGAAAGACCTTTAGGATCGAGTCCAGCCTATTACCTAGCCCTTCTAAGTAGCACAGCACTAAGTGCCTCATCCAGCCTCCTCTTAAACACCTCCAGGGATGGTGACTCCACCACCTCCCTGGGCAACTCATTCTAAAGCAAATCACTCTTTCTATGAAGAATTTCTTCCTAACACCCTGTGTAAACCTGCTCTGGCACAGTATAAGACTGTGTCCTCTTGTTCTGTCATTGGGTGCCTGGGAGAAGAGACCAACCCCCACTTGGCTACAACCTCCTTTCATGTAGTTGTAGAGAGCAATAAGGTCTCACCTGATCCTCCTCTTCTCCAGGCTGAACAACCCCAGCTCCCTCAGTTTTATACTCTTTGTGTCGCATATGCAGGCACTTACATTTTGTTGGACCCAGTTTCTGCTTATCATTTAGGAAATAGATATTCCATTGTCAGGTTATCCCATCAGGAATATCCCCTATCATACTATTATTTCAATGATGAAGGGAAGAATAAATGCTGTAAAACATCTAAACACCATGCAAAAGGTTTTTTGGGGGCTGAAAAAGGGAAGAATTATTTGTGAATTTACTAATGATGAACAAGACTGCTCCTAAGAAGAGGAAGAAATTCCTGTTCCTATTTAATCTTATCTAATAAGAACTTTGGAGGCCTGATGAAGGGAAAGAGACCATATATTGTCCTTTCCTTAACTTACAAGGAATCCTCCTGTTTTTCATTTGTCAACAACGAAGCCACAGCAGCTGAAGGGAACACAAGCTTCATATAATTGAAATCTTTGATCAGGTCCCCTGGAGCTTCTTGCTGTCCTCAGATCACTGCCCTCCTCTCTAGCACAGAAACTTTTAATATGGGTCTGATCGACCATCTAAAAGGCAGCTCAGATGTTTTATTCCTGCAGGGACCAATTTAATGTTGTGTTGTTTGTGATCTCCGATTGAATGCATCGGGTTGTCATTAGACAGATCTAAGAAAATAATGTAAACAAACAGAAAATAAAAAGGAAAAGGAAAAAAGGGATAATTAGTGAAAGAGAATATAGGCTACCTGTTTACTAACTAGAGGCAGAAGTTCGAACATTGATGTTGTAAAGGTGAAAATGTATATTTAGCCTTTAGTAGGCTTATTAGCAATTTTTCTCATAGGTTACTCAAAATCCTTCTGAATATGTGTGTGTGTGTGTGTGTATATATATATATATGCATAAATAAAATATATCATGCATTCTTAGCCATTAATAGTTACTTTGAAGGAGTTTAGTGATCTCAGTGTCCTCAGAGTTACTCCAGACCTGTCATAATCAGGGCCACTGCTGCATCTATTGGACCTAGCTGTGACTGTAATTAGCACAATCCTTCCTTGTAAAAGGCTTTAATTTTACAGCATTCCTGTTCTCCATTCTGGATCGTTTTCCAGGTAGACAACAGTTCATGGGCTATGGAAGAGTTGCCAGAAGAGATTAAATACCTTAATTGCTTGGAGAGTGGGGAAATTTTGTTATCCTGTGACTTTTTTAAAAGCAAGGGATGATTTTTTTTGGTTTGTTTGTTTGCTTTGAATAACCATGTTGCAAGTGTGAAGATTAGGTTGTGGAAAGAGTGGAATAGCAGTAAACATAGAATTTTCCCTGCAAATTTAGATGCCTCTTATGTAGTTGTTAGCATTTCTTCTTCCCTGATTTTGAAGGAAAAGTGAATTTTCGATTGGTAGTTGTGTGCTTTGTAAAGAGAATCTCCTAGGCTTGTCCATGCACCTTGAGGGTCTTTTTCACAAATAAAATCTGTGAGATAAAAGTGTGTCCTATGTTCTTGAATGCCATCTGTCCTTTATTTTAGGATGTGTTAGTTAAGATTGGTGTTGTGCCTTATTAAGCTTATTCATCTCCATTCTTCATTGCATACACATGATCCATGGAAATCTCTGGAGATTAGAACGTCTCTATTGAGAAGGAAGTAGGAATAGTTTTCTAAAGGTATTGTTAGCCTGGAAATAAATAATATCTAGCAATGGGGATTTTTTTTTCCACATGTCTTTTGTATGCAGGGAAAGAACATGTTACTTATGGAGAAGCTTAAAGCTCAGGCCTGCTCTAGGTGAAAAATATCTAAAACCGACTTAGAATCATAGAATCATGGAATCAGTCAGGGTTGGAAGGGACCACAAGGATCAACTAGTTCCAACCCCCCTGCCATGCCCAGGGACATCCTACCCTAGATCAGGCTGCCCACAGCCTCATCCAGCCTGACCTTAAACACATCCAGGGAAGTGGTGCTAACCACCTCCCTGGGCAATGCATTCCAGGCTCTCACCACCCTCATGGTGAAGAACTTCCTTCTCACATACAATCTGAATCTGCCCACCTCCAGCTTTGCTCCATTCCCCCTAATCCTGTCACTACCTGATAGCCTAAAAAGTCCCTCCCCAGCTTTTCTGTAGGCCACCTTCACATACTGGAAGGCCACAGTAATGTCACCTGGGAGCCTCCTCCTCTCCAAACTGAACCGCCCCAACTCCTTCAGTCTGTCCTCATAGAAGAGGTGCTCCAGCAGCCCTCTGGTCATCCTCGTGGCCCTTCTCTGGACACGCTCCAGCATATCTACATGCTTCTTGTACTAGGGGCTCCAGAACTGGATGCAGTACTCCAGGTGGGGTCTCACCAGGGTGGAGGGGGAGAATCACCTCCCTCGACCTGCTGGCCACACTTCTCCTGATGCATCCCAGGCTCTGGTTGGCTTTCTGGGCTGCATGTGCACACCGCTGGCTAATGTTGAGCTTCTCATCCACCAGCTCCCCCAACTTAACTGCAGATGTTTAATGACTACTTTGTCTATAAAGCAAAAAGAATGTACAAAGCCAGAAGCCTTTTCTAATTCTCCTTTATACAGTTTAGTTTTACTCTCCAATTTCAGAATATTTCTGCACCTGATTTTTGGATAATACATTTTCTTCTAAAATGTTACGGGTGAATGCGTGATCACAGGAGATATCACTGACAGGTGGAATGCTCTGTTCTGCAGAAATTTCACTATGAATCTGTGGAGCTTCTGTTGCCAAAGGATGCAAATACCTCAAAAAGCTCACCTAATTCATCCTCATGACAACTAAAACAAAGGCTAACAACTAAAACCGTGTCTTGGTTCTCATCTGTAAAGAAAGGCTCTTAACATTCCTTTAATCTCTTTGAAGTTGTTTTAACCATTAGAGGGTATGCACTAAGAATATAAACCAAGATCCTTTATTAGAATATCATGTAATGTATGGAGTTTCATGTAAACATGAGGAGGAATTTTTTCAGTGTGAGGGTGACAGAACACTGGAACAGGCTGCCCAGGGGGAGTTGTGGAGTCTCCTTCTCTGGAGATACTAAAAACCTACCTAGATGCATTCCTGTGTGATCTGGTATAGGTGTGTGATCTGTGTGATCCTGCTCTTCAGGGGGGGTTGGGCTGGATGATCTTTTGAGGTCCCTTCCAGCCTCTGGCATTCTGTAATTCTGTAATTCTCTGAGTTATAAGGAAAAGCTGGAGATAGGAAACAACTCATGATAAGAGAGTGAAGAGCTAACATTTAGTGTGACTCTGTGTCTTTCTCATCAGTAGGTTACTCATCTTGCTATTAAGCTTACTATACTTAAATACTTAGTGCAAATACATGATTCACAAACATCTTTTTTTGACATGTATTGTGTAAAGTTGATAGTTAAAGTGGTAGGTGATAGCCACAAGTCTATACAATACCCAAGAGTCCTGCTCAATTCTTGTAGAATTTGCAAAGAGCATCATTTACTTTCCTGACTCTCATTTGTCAAGGAACACAATTTTCATTTGATGAAATTGTATCCCTGGCTGGAACTTCTTACTGGGTTAATAAAACATGGAAGTTTTCACATCTTTGTGATTTGTCAGAAAGACTATTAATTGCTAAAGTAAACTGGACAAGCATTGTGCATGTTAGTCAAGTCCTGGGGACATTTTCTCCTCTCCCATAATCATCCTACGTAATAAAAGGATTATCTGAATAATAAACCAGGCTTATTTTTGTTGGACTATTCTAATGCAGTCTTTTATTTGTCCTTCTATTTCTGCTTCCAGAAAAAAAAAAAAATCTCTATTAAAAATCATTAATTTCCCTCAGAGATCGTGGTATTCAGCTATACAACACATTCAAGTAAGAATTTTGTTCACAATTGGGGGACATCATATAAATTTAGAATTTGCTGTAGGTGGTTAAGTTTTGTAAGGCATTGAGTACACTCAGTGTCGTGTTCTAAGTCAAAACTGCACGGAAAAATTATTTAAAGCTCCAGAACTTGTCTGAATTCTATGCCTTAAACCCCTCACCACTGTAAGTCTTTATTAAAGCATGCTGATGCTTTCCTGGCTCACACTGTGAGCACTCAGCTCATGTCTGATTTTTCTCAGCTGCAGCTCAGAAAATTGGTGAAGCCTCCCAAGATTTGCTTCAAGTGAGACAATGTATGGTGGTTTAAGCAGTTCCCTGCCCCCCCACCTTTTATAAACCCCAGCTAGGACTCAGAAAACACTGGAAGTTAATAAATGAAGCTTTATATTTACAGCAATGCACAATATACAAGGAAATATTTACAAGGTATAACAGATATTTACAGATATATACAATAAAAAGGTAATACAGACACCACACCCCTCCCAGAGGGCTGAATCTCCAAGAGGGGTAACCAACCACTGCCTACCACCTTTTCCCCCTTCCCCAGTCTTATCTCACCACCTGTTGATGCTGCAGATAAGCTGAAGTAGATCGGGCAGGGGGGTTAGTAGTAGGAGAGAAGTTTGTAAAATTACTGAGAATTAGCTATCAAGCCAAAGGGACAAACGGAGATCATGCAAAGAGCAGCCACAGCCAGAGCAGTCAGAAACCATCTGATATCTAATATTTTGGGTACAATCTTCTAAAAACAACTTTTATTCTTTCTCAGTAAAGCTCTGGGTGAAGTGATATACTGTGTTTACCTCTCTCAGCCAACAGTCTAACTTCTCACTCAAAATCCTCCAATTAGCTCAAACCAGCACACAATGAATGGGTAGGAAACCTTCCTACAGTCTCCCACAGAGCTCTGCTGAGCCTAATGGTTTTAGGAAGGCCTTATGGCTCATCATGAGACTGACAAATGTGGCAGGCTGTAGATGTGGCTGTTCTGTCTCAGTGCTATAGTTTTAGGGAAAGACTACTGACAGAGGCTTGACTGCTGTATTTCTTCAGCTGCGAGCAGAGCTGATAGGAGTTGTGTTTTACTCTGAAATTTCTGGATGGAACTAGAAGAATTACATGCATGCCTACATTTATCTCCCGTTCAGGGGCACTCCTCTCCCCAGTCCACTCTTTCCATTAGTTGGATGGAAAGATTCTCTGCAGGCTGAGAGCAGAAGAGAAGGTCTGAATAAATCAGTACAGAATTTTCTTAAATGAGCCTAAGCTTCGTAGTCTTCTTCAGGAATGGACATGTGAGGAATATACAAGGTACCCCTGAGGTCTGTAAGTGGAAGTATTAGAAAGAAAAGAAAAATAAATCAGAAAATTCTGAGTTTTTCATGGAACGAAAAGGAAAACTGAAGATATAACCAAGCTTTTTATGCATAGGTGGGTTATTCATTCTGGAGAAGAGAAGGCTCTGAGGAGACCTTCCAGTATCTGAAATGGGCCTGCAAGAAAGCTGCTGAGGGACTTTTAGGATATCAGGTAGGGATATGCCTGGGGGGGAAAGGAGCAAAACTGGAAGTGGGCAGATTCAGATTGGATGTTAGGAAAAAGTTCTTCACCATGAGGGTGGTGACACACTGGAACAGGCTGACCAAATAGATGGTGGGAGCTTGTCCCTGGAAGTTTTTAAGGCCAGGCTGGATGTGGCTCTGAGCAACCTCATCTAGTGTGAGGTGTCCCTGCCCATAGCAGGGCAGCTGGAACTGGATGGTCTTTGAGGTCCCTTCCAACCCTGACAAATCTGTGATTCTGTGAATCATATCTTTCAGTCCTGTGGTCCTGACTTTTATGAGATCCTCAGAAGAAGCAAATAATTTTGAATAGAAGCTATACTTTTCTTTTTTTTTTTTAATAGCTACTAAGATACCGTTTCCTGCTCACGAGTGGCTCTTGTTTAAAAGTGTTTCCTACTTCAGCATTTTTGGGATTGCAGATTTGCTGCATGTCATTGACTTTCAGCTCAAAGCTGTTTGAATTT
Source organism: Psilopogon haemacephalus (assembly GCA_013396835.1). NCBI lineage: Eukaryota > Metazoa > Chordata > Aves > Piciformes > Megalaimidae > Psilopogon > Psilopogon haemacephalus. Next base: position 41,450 of record VWZI01023010.1, read on the forward strand.
GCACTAGATTTTAAAATTAAACAGTTTTGAAACTCCTTTCTTTACAGACAAGCCAAGAAAAAAACTCCAGTTGTGTTCTGACTTGCAATGCATTTCGTTATATAAACCTAAATCTGCTGGTATCATGTTGTCCCAAGTTGGGAATTATGGGGTTAAAACTCCTATAGGGACTATGAGGAGAATGTTATTCCATTCCATAATTCTGCTATCTTTTCATAAGCTCAAGGCAAGGGCAGCTCATCCTCCTTTTCTTCCCCCTCCAGCTCTTGTCTGGGCAGGAGCTGTTATTGGGTTAATATGTAAGAGGATTTGCCTGTTTTGGGGGCCTAGGAATGGCAGAGGCATGGGGGATGGGAAGGACTTGGAGCATTGTGGTTTGTAGAGTTAGTTTTGGGATGGGAAGAAAATTCAAGGGGCGTCCTATAGCTTCTACATCTGCTCTGTAACTTTTCCATGCATCTCTCTATTCATAATAATAATTCTGTTATTTTCTCCAATTCGTTTGAGAGTTTTTATTCTGTCGGCAGTAAAACCACGACACACGTTTAATGACTATAGATCATCATTTGGAATCATAGAATCAGTCAGGGTTGGAAAGGACCACAAGGATCATCTAGCTCCAACCCCCCTGCCATGCCCTACCCTAGATTAGGCTGGACACAGCCTCATCCAGCCTGGCCTTAAACACTTCCAGGGAAGTGGCCCAAACCAGCCCCCCAGGGTAACCTGTTCCAGGGGCCTCACCACTCTCATGCTGAAGAACTTCCTCCTCACATCCAGTCTGAATCTCCCCACCTCCAGCTTTCCTCCATTCCCCCTAGTCCTGTCACTACCTGAGAGCCTAAAAAGTCCCTCCCCAGCTTTTCTGTAGGGCCCCTTCAGATCCTGGAAAGCCACAGTAATGTCACCTGGGAGCCTCCTCTTCTCCAAACTAAACAGCCCCAACTCTCTCAGTCTGTCCTCATAGCAGAGGTGCTGCAGCCCTCTGAGCATCCTCATGGCCCTTTTCTGGGCACACTCCAACATGCCCAAATTCCTCTCGTAATAGGGGCTCCAGAACTGGATGCAGTACTCCAGGGCAGAGTAGAGACTAGTTTGTTCAGACTAGTTTGTGTTCTCCTCTAAGAGCTTCATTTTCCTTCTGGATTTGGACTTTTTTTTTTTTCTTTTTTTTTGGGGGTGTGGGGAGGGAATATAGTTCAAGGTAAATTGTAATTGCTCCTTTTGCATGGCAAACTACGAAATGTCATGGCAGAAATAGATAACCAAGTCAAATGATCTCTAATGTTTCAACTGCAGGACACTTGTCTTTAAATTATATTCCTACTTTTCTTTCTGGTTTCAGTGCAGTTTAAACTAAGGTCAGACTTTTGCCTTACCATTCATAAAATATAAGAGGTTCCAGCTGGCTTTTGCATCAGCAAATTAGCTGTGCAGGGCCATTAGAAATAAACATGGGGGGGAAAAAAAAAAAAAAAAAGTTAAACTAGCTTAGTCAGTTAACTGAGTAGATAATTGATGATCCCATATTTGTAAGGTCTATTTAAAATAAAAATGCCAAGTGTCAACAGACACATTTTAGGAATTGAATCACTACTTTACAACTCATTAAACTTTCAAAGTAGATCGTGCACCGTTTTGAGGACTTCACACTGATTCAATGGCTTGGCTGAGTTAAAACAGCTTAATTGAGTTTCTCCGTGTTAAATTAAGCTGATACTCAGTACAGGACCCAATTAAGAAAGTTCCACATAAACAGCATCATATCTGCTCCTTTTATATTATCTACCATCTCTTTTCTGTGAGGAAGAAATAGAATGTTACTATTAGTGCCACTTAATCAAGTCTAGAGACCTAGCTCAGCTCAGAAGAAATTTGTTTTAGTTCATGAATCATGAATTTCCCGTTAGCAGTGTTACTGAGGCTCTGGATTTGCAGGATGTGCCAAGTTGTCTTTGAAAGGTTTTCATGATGTTCCCCATCTGTAAAAAGCATTGACTGATGTCAACATGCTTTGTATTTGTGGGCAGATATCAGGCTAATCATGGGGACATCAGGGCATTTTTTTCCCCCCCTTTATTTAACCTTCGAATTGATGGAACTTGAAGTATAAAATGTTTCAGCCTTCCCTCCAATTTTTAACTGTTGAAAAAATCTCAAGTTTGGAATTTCCTCAGNTAGCTGAAGGACTATCGTAAAAGGATCCTTTCCAAAAGAATTAACTAACATTTGCCTTTTCAACTGGTTGAAAAGTTAATGCTAAGGTTCCTGTAACAATTAAAACTTAAAACAGATGTCACTTGAAAACATGACCAGAGAAATCTATCAGAATTCTATGTCATCTCCAGCTGCAAGATATGAAATATTTGGTTGTCATGTTTTGACAACTGAAAAGTATTTAGTTTCTGAAAACTGAATTCCTTTCATAGAATCATAAAATGGTTTAGGTTGGAAGGGACCTCAAAGATCATCCAGTTCCAACCCCCCGCCATAGTCAGGGACACCTCCCACTAGATCAGGTTGCTCAAGACCTCATCCAGCCTGGCCTTGAACACCCCCAGGGAGGGAGCAGCCACAACCTCCCTGGGTAACCTGTTCCAGTGTCTCACAACCCTCACCGTAAAGAACTTCCTCCTAACATCCCGTTTAAATCTCCCCTATGCGAGTTTAAACCCATTACCTCTCATCTTGTAATTACAAGACCTTTTGAATAGTACCTCCTTAACCCTCCTGTAGGCCCCTTTCAGATACTGGAAGGTTGCTATAAGGTCTCCTTGAAGCCTTCTCTTCTCCGGGCTGAAAAGCCCCAACTCTTTCAGCCTGTCCTTACAGCAGAGGTGCTCCAGCCCCATGATTATCTTTGTGCCCTTCCTTTGGACTCTTTCATTAGAAATTTAGCATCCCTGATTACCACTGTAATTTGAGGCAAAATTATTGCTTGCATAAAAGCACAATTGAGTTGTTTTTTTTTTTTAATGTTTATCCTAATGACTTCAATTATTCAGCAGATGCTAATCACTGGAAGAGTTAATAATAATGAAAAAAAAAAAAAAAAGGTTTAAACTTAAGAGCTCTAATTCAGTATGTGCCATGTTTTCTGTCACCTTTTACATTTCCATAGTAACTGAAGCACCTTTATTTTCATTTAGTAGCTAATGAAATCTTAGCATTGAAACCTCCAAGCAAATTTTTACTGTAATTTATGTGGCAAATGCGTTCTAACGTCTTTTGACATATTCCAGGTTATTAATGTTGAATCTCATTAAGGACAGTAAACAAACAGCACCATTCACAGAATCACAGAAGGTTAGGGGCTGGAAGGGACTTCGAAAGATCACCCAGTCCAACCCTCCTGCCAGAGCAGGATCACCTATACCAGATCACACAGGAATGCATCCATTCATGGAATAGAATCATAGAATCATAGAATGGTTTAGGTTGGAAGAGATCTCAAAGATCATCCAGTTCTAAACCCCCGTCATAGGCAGGGACACCTCCCACTAGATCAGGTCATCCAGCCTGGCCTTGAACACATCCAGGGAGGGAGCAGCCACAACCTCTCTGGGCAGCCACAACCTCACCTGGGAGTGCCTCGCCACCCTCAATGTGAAGAATTGTGAAGAACATTCCTTAAGTCTAAACTTTAAACTAAATCTTGCCTCTGTTAACAGTATCCTCAATTGTTATAATAAAGTGTTTCTTGGCTATTTTGATAGAGAAGCTAAGTAACTTTGGGCTGGATCTTATCATTAGAACATTTTGAGCAGTATAGCATTAAAGAAAGGATTGGATTAAATCCAGTGGATCTGTTTCTATGCAGAAAAAAACCTTCTCTTCATTCCTAGTTTCATGGTGGGAAAAATAATGTAATCTTACACAATTACCAGAATATGTACTTGATTTAGGAAATAGTCATTTAGAGATAGATTTATCAAGTCTCCCAGCAGCTAAATGTTTCTATTTTGGCATATAAATTAGCAGTCTCATTTTCTGGAATGCTAGCAGCTGCCAATTTTCAATAGAAATCATTGCACAATTTAAAGTAAAATTGAATATTTCCTTTATTGTTGATATCCCCACACTGAAAGCACGGCCAGTCTTTAAATGCTTCATTTCAAAACCCACAAACTGCAATGAATTAGGAAAATGCCACCGAATTTACTTGGATGGGAACTGGTCTATTAAGAGTTACTGGGCTGTTATTTTGTAATGAGTCTAGAGTCATCATAAATCTCTGCTTTGCACCTGTAGCATGCCTAAATTGTTCAGATTAGCCCGGTGGCATCTGGATAATTAATGTTAATATGTTGATATCTTACAATGAGAGTACATCAGGTCACGCAAAACAAAGCAGAAGGCTTCACTTCTTTTCGTATGTAACGCCTCCAGAAGATGTTTACTGTTGTTTTGCCCAATTAAAACTAACTAACTAACTAATCTGATAAATTAAGCACACAACAAAGAGAGCCTGTGATAATTGCTTATGGTGTAAAACCTTGCTAAACTTCTCTTGAGTAGGGCTATTTATAACTTTGTTAAAATACTTCGTAATTAATTCCGCAGTAACAATTGCAATTATTGTCTTGTAACGATTCTGTGGCATAGAATGTGTGAGCTGCATCCACATTTGGGTTTCAGACCTTGACAGAAACTGAATAAATAGAGTGGCATCTCAGTATCACCTGGCTTGGTTTATTTATTCCAGTTAGAAATTTATCACAAGCCTCAGGTGTCCACAGATCAATCAGCGTCCATGGGAAGCATTTGGAAGGCAGAATTGTAAGCAATTAATTTTAAGCTAGGAGATATCAACAAAAAAATATTTCTAGGTCCTGCACCAAGCACAACTCCAGGCTGGGTGGCAAGTGGCTGGAGAGCAGCCCTGAGGAAAAGGACCTGGGATTCTGGGTGGATGAGAGGCTCAACATGAGCCAATGGTGTGCACACGTGGCGCAGATAGCAACTGTGTCCTCCTGGGCTGCATTAAGAGAAGCATTGCCAGCAGGGCAAGGGAGATGACTCTCCCCTTTTACTCTGCTCTCCTCAGACCCCACCTGGAGTACTGTGTGCAGTTCTGGAGTCCCCAGCACAAGGAGGACATGGAACTGCTGGAGCGAGTCCAGAGGAGGACCACAAAGATGCTCAGAGGGCTGGAGCACCTCTGCTATGAGGACAGGCTGAGAGAGTTGGGGCTTTTCAGCCTGGAGAAGAGAAGGCTTTGAGGAGACCTTATAGTAACCTTCCAGTATCTGAAGGGGGCCTACAGGAGGGCTGGGGAGGGACTGTTCACAAGGTCTTGTAATGACAGGACGAGGGGGAATGGGTTCAAACTGGCAGAGGGGAAATTTTAACAGGATGTTAGGAGGAAGTTCTTCACAGTGAGGGTGACGAGACACTGGAACAGGTTGCCCAGGGAGGTTGTGTCTTCTCCCTGCCTGGAGGTGTTGAAGGCCAGGCTGGATGAGGCCTTGAGTGTCCTGATCGAGTGGGAGGTGTCCCTGCCTATGGGGGGTGGGGTTGGAACAGGATGATCTTTGAGGTGTCTTCCAACCTAAACCATTCTATGATTCTATGTTTCTATGATTCACAGCACCTAATATCCTAACACAAGCTTGTTACGTGAGATTTTGTGTTGGTTTTGCTTGGGTGATTGGTTTCTTGTTTACTTGTGAGGTTTTTTTGGGTTGGCTGGTTGGTTTCCCTGGGGTTTATTTATTAAAGCTTTAAAATTTTGATTTTTTTCTTAAAATATTATTAGAAGCCTCCTATTATTACTAAGATTATAATATTACAATATTACTATAAGCCCCTTATTTGCACAAGAGAGCTGTGCATGTGCGTAACATGGTATGGCTACTGCTAAACAAAGTAAAATGCTTCCTTAAATGCTTTTAAAAGCTTGACTCTGGAAATCAGAAATCCTAAAAAACTGAAGATTTCTTGAGTGATAATTTTAAGTGCCATGATGGTGAAATTTTTGATACAAAATACATATTTGTTAGATGTCTTTCTCTCTCTTCTTTCTATTCCTTCCTTCCTTCCTTTCTTTCTTCCTTCCTTCCTTCCTTTCTTCCTTCCTTCCTTCCTTCCTTCCTTTCTTTCTTTCTTTCTTTCTTTCTTTCTTTCTTTCTTTCT
>VWZI01023010.1:47817-62103 GCA_013396835.1 Psilopogon haemacephalus
TCCTTCCTTCCTCTCTTCTTTCCTCTCTTCTTTCCTCTCTTCCTTACTTCCCCTCTGCCTTTCTTCCTCTCTTCCTTCCTTCCTCTCTTCCTTCCTTCCTTCCTCTCTTTCTTCCTTCCTCTCTTTCTTCCTTCCTTCCTCTCTTTATTCCTTCTTTCCTAACTTTCTTCCTTTCTTTTTCTCTCTCTTCCCTTCTTTCTCTATTTCTTTCTTGGTTTTTAGAAATGTAATATTTAGGAATGAATAACCTTGCAGAGGTAGTATAAGTGAATTACTACTCCTTTACACCAGGAACTTACTAACTGTGTTGCAATTGTCAGAAAGTCATAGCTTTTATCTAGTGCTTTGGGATGTCTGTAGTTACCCAGTGAAGCTGAGTGAAATGGTAGTAATTACATGGATTCATTCCTTGAACACTTTGTTCCCGTATATGGTGAATGGATCATCAAAGCAGCTCACCAACTAGCACCCCATACTATTATGCAGAATGGAAGACTGACATTATACAATAGGTCTTCAGCCAAAAATGCAGTTTGCTTCTGCAATTTTTTTGGGGGGGAGAGTTGAGCAATAAGGATATAGCAGAGAAGAAAACGTAAGGAGAGAAAAGGAAAAGTGAGAAACATTAGAAGTGTGGTGGCTTAGCAGTTACCTGCGTGCATTTTCACCCCCCACTCCTGTACCTTTTTAAATAAACCCTGGCTAGGACTCAGAACACTGGAAGTTGATAAATGAAGCTTTATATTTACAGCAATGCGCAATATACAAGCAGATATTTACAATGTATAACAGATATTTACAAATATACAGTGAAAATTTGATACAGAAACACCACGGCCCTCTCAGAGATCTAAATCCCCAAGAGGGGTAACCAACAACCCCTACCACCTGTCGCCCCCTTCCCCAGTCTTATCTCACACCTGTTGATGCTGCAGATAAGCTGAGGTAGATCGGCCAGGGGGGTAGTAGTAGGAAAGAAGTTATTAGAATTATTAAGAATCAGATACAAAAGGCAGAGACAAAAGGAACCATGCAAGGGAAGCAGCCACAGCCCAGGGTGTCCTGAAACCGTCTGACTATCTGTGTTTGGGTTACAATACTTAAAACTATTTTTTTTTCTTTCTCAGTAGAACTCTGGGTGAAGTGACATACTATATTTTCATTTCTCAGCCAATAGTCTAATTTCTCACTCAGATTCTCCAATTAGTTCAAACCAGCACAAAAAGTCATGGAAATCATGAAAGAGGTAGCTTGGACAGTTATCCTGATTTAAAATATTCATGAATGAGGAACTTGTCTGTGTCGGTTGCCATGCCTCATTTTTTCATAGTGGCTTTCATTCGTAGCTGATGAATTTATTTTATTTTATTTTATTTTTAAGATGATACTGAGCATCTGATGGGGAAAAAAAAAAAAAAAGAAAAAGAAAAAAGATTGTTAGGCTCTAATACAAGTGTGTAACTGTGTGGAGTTCTGTATCTTGAGGCACTAGGTAGGATAGTAAAAGAAGTAGGATCTATTGCATGAAGGGGAAGGGTATGACATAGCCAACTAAATAATTTTGTTCCATTTTTATTTTTCTATGAGAATAATACATCACTACCAGAATATATTAATCTGAAACCTTTCTCTTTTAGATAGACATTCCTGTTTAATGGTACCTATAATCTTCCTTTTAGGGATTTGTTACACAATTATATTTGTAATTAATCACCAATAACTATTTTAAGTGCCAGTTTTCATATAGTCTTAACTAACCTATTTCTATTAAGAAAGTTTTATGTGTACACACACATGTAAACATATGCATACACGTTTACATTATTAAAATCTTCTGCTTTTCTGCTTGGGAGAGGAATAATGTATCTGCAAATTACATGCAACTACCGCTAAGATTGCTATTTTAATTTTACTTCTTTATCAGATAGACTTATTCTAACTCCAAATGGCATTAAAATATTTTAATCTGCTGGCATGGGCTGCAGCTAGATTCTATTACAGATTGTATTCCCATAAAGTTTCTGTCATTAAACCTAGTAATTTAGATTTTAGGTTGTGGTTTTTCGTTCTTGTCTTTGAAAACACGAGATGAGGCTGCATATGTGTGCAAGCAGGGGTTGTGCCTGTGCTGTTTTCCTCTCCAGTTTTCTTAAAGAGTCACTGGGGCCATAGAGTCTTTTAGACCTCTTTACTTTTCTCCAATTTTGTGCCTGTTTTGAAGGAAAATTGCAAGAAAATTAAAGTCTTTATAGATAGATAGATGGATAGATAGATGGATGGATGGATAGATAGATAGATAGATATAGAAATATATAGATATATATAAAATCATAGAATCATAGAATGGTTTCGGTTGGAAGGGACCTCAAAGATCATCCACTTCCAACCCCCCGCCATAGGCAGGGACACCTCCCACCAGATCAGGTGACTCAAGACCTCATCCATCCTGGCCTTCATCACATCCAGGGAGGGAGCAGACACAACCTCCCTGGGCAACCTGTTCCAGTGTCTCACCACCCTCACTGTGAAGAACTTTCTCCTAACATCCTGCTTAAATCTCCCCTCTGCCAGTCTGAACCTGTTCCCCCTCGTCCTGTCATTACAAGACCTTGTGAATAGTCCCTCCCCAGCCCTCTTCTAGTCCGCCTTCAGATACTGGAAGGTTGCTATAAGGTCTCCTCAAAGCCTTCTCTTCTCCAGGCTGAAAAGTCCCAACTCCCTCAGCCTATTCTCATAGCAGAGGTGCTCCCTCCCTCTGATCACTTTCGTGGCCCTCCTCTGGACTCTCTCCAGCAGTTCCATGTCCTTCTTGTTTTGTGGTCTCCAGAACTGCGCACAGTAGTGCAGGTGGGGTCTGAGGAGAGCAGAGTAAAAGGGGAGAGTCATCTCCCTCGCCCTGCTGACAAAGCTTCTCTTAATGCAGCACAGCACATGGTTGCTGTCTGGGCTGCATGTGCACACTGTCGGCTGATGTTGAGCCTCTTATCTACCCATAGGAGATGTTGAAATGAGCAACTTGTTGAATCTTCTATTGTTCAGTCAAACAATCTTTTTTTTCCCTGTCATGTCAGTAGTGTTGATCTGTGTATCACCTTTCAGGTATCCTGTGGAGAAAACCCCTACAAAGCCTGTAAGGGTGGAGAAAACCCTTCTAAAGCTGCAATTAATGTAGTGCTGGTAAGCAGAGAGATTTCATTTAGGCAGCGTGGCTAGGAGTGAACAACTGTGTTCTGGTTTTGTGATTTGTTTTGTGGCAGAGACTCCTAATGCTAGTCTGAAAATTATGATTATAAGAAAGCTCTAGCTTGGTTACTAAAGCAAGCATTGTAGTTTTTACTGCTGTTGGTGCTTAGATGGCACATTGGAGAGGGAGGCTTAGGCACCAGAAAGCTCATAAAACAATCATAAGCAATTGCCTCATTATTTGACTTCTGTTAAAAAATAAGGGAGGCTAGAAATTTTTTTTAATTCAAGAAGTTAACCTTCAAAGACAGATTTTCTCACTTCAAAAATATTAAAAATTCTCTTAATTTAATATTAACACATTTGCTACTCTTTCTTATAAAAAATTCTAAAGCAATATTCTGTAATGTCTGTACAAGCAGCTGTATTCAAAGTGTAGTTCTAACTTTGTAATTAGAGCTACAGCAACATAGCCCTGTACTTTAATTTGTTTGGAATTGCTTCTCTACAAATTGAGACTGAGAGGGGCTGTGTAGTCTGGAGAAGACTGAGAGGGAATTTGATCAGTGCCTATTAATATCTGAGGGGTAGGTGTCAAGTGGCTGGGGCCAATCTCTTTTCGGTGGTGCACAGTAGTAAGACAAGGAAAAACGGATCAAAACTGAACATAAAAGGTTTCACCTCAGCAAGAGGAGGACCTTCTTTACAGTGAGGATGACATAGCACTGGAACAGGCTACCCAGAGAGGTTTTGGTGTCTCCTTCTCTGGAGACTTTCAAAACCTGGCTGGATGCAGTCCTGTGCAGACTACCCTAGAGGATCCTGCTTTTGGCAGCAGGGTTGGACACGATGATGTCTGGAGGTCCCTTCCAACCTCTAACATTATATAGACACATATCATAAATGGTTTAGGTTGGAAGAGGCCTCAAAGATCATCCAGTTCCAACCCCCTGTCATAGGCAGGGACACCTCCCACTAGATCAGGATGCACAAGAACTCATCAATCCTGGCCTTCAACACCTCCAGGCAGGGAGCAGACACAACCTCCCTGGGCAACCTGTTCCAGCGTCTCTCAACCCTCACTGTGAAGAACTTTTTCCTAACATCCCGCTTAAATCTCCCCTCCACCAATTTGAACTCATTCCCCCTCATCCTGTCATTACAAGACCTTGTGAACAGTCCCTCCCCAGCCCTCCTGTAGGCCCCCTTCAGATACTGGGAAGTTGGTATAAGGTCTCCTTGAAGCCTTCTCTTCTCCAGGCTGAAAAGTCCCAACTCTCTCAGCCTGTCCTCATAGCAGAGCTGCTCCAGCCCTCTGATCATCTTTGTGGCCCTCCTCTGGACCCTCTCCAGCAGTTCCATGTACTTCTTTTGCTGGGGGCTCCAGAACTACACACAGCACTCCAGGTGGGGTCTGGTGAGAGCAGAGTAAAGGGGGAGAATCACCTCCCTTGCCCTGCTGGCCACACTTAATGCAGCCCAGGATGTGCAGTACATTCTTTCATTTTGACTTTTTTTTGGTTTGTTTTTGTTTTTTGCAGGGGTGGGGGGCAGGTTGTGTTTGGGATTTTTTTGTGGTTTGTGAGGGTTTTTTTGGGTTTTTTTGTTTTTTTCCCAGACCTTCTGAATTTTCACTTGAGTATGGTCTCTTGGACCATTTAGACTGCAGGTTTTTGTTCTTTATTTTCCTAGCTCAAAAAAATCTAATTCCAAGTGTCCTTCTGGTACTCAGATTGCAAGGTTTGCCCAGCTCTCAGTTGAAAATGTTATCTTCTCTGATTTGACAAGCAGAGGTGCATATATCTATATCTCTTCCTGGGGCACTTGATCTGCCTATCTTTACAAGCTTGAGAAATTAATGTTTTCCGCTTGGTGTTTCTCCAGCTGCTTAGCTCAGGTTGCATAATATGTCGTGAGCAACGAGAGAGGTTAAGGTATAAACTAAGTGTACATCACGAAGTGCACATATATTATTTAACAGGGGTTAGACAGTCATACCTAGAGATAATCTTTGAGTGTTAGGAGCAGTACAGAGCCACTGATGTTAAAGCAGAATACTTGATCACATAGCAAATGTAAAATATCTGGATTTACACTACAAAGAAGTGATCAGAATATCAGAAAAGATCATAGAATCATAGAATGGTTTAGGCTGGAAGATCATCCAAAGATCATCCAGTTCCAACCCCCCACCATAGGCAGGGACACCTCCCACTACATCAGCTTGCTCAAGGCCTCATCCAACCCGGCCTTCAACACCTCTAGGAAGGGAGCAGCCACAACCTCCCTGGGCAATCTGTGCCACTGTCTCACCACCCTCACTGTAAAGAAATTCCTCCCAACATCCCATTTAAATCTCCCCTCTGCCAGTTTAAACCCATTACTCCTCATCCTGTCATTATAAGACCTGGTGAACAGTCCCTCCCCAGCCCTGTTGTAGGCCCCTTCAGATACTGGAAGGCTACTATAAGGTATCCTCGAAGCCTTCTCTTCTCCAGGCTGAAAAGCCAAAATTCTCTCAGCCTCTCCTCATAGCAGAGCTGCTGCAGACCTCTGATCATCTTCATGGCCCTCCTCCGGACTCTCTCCAGCAGTTCCATGTCCTTCTTGTGTTGGGGGCTCCAGAACTTCACACAGTTCTCCAGGTGGGGTCTTATGTGAGCCTATAAAGGGAGAGAATCCCCTCCCTTACCCTACTGTCCACACTGCTCTTAATGCAGCTCAGCACACAGTTGCTGTTTGGGCTGCTTGTGCACACTGTTGGCTCATGTTGAGCTTCTCATCCACCCAGACCCCCAGGTCCTTTTCCTCAGGGCTGCTCTCAGCCACTCCCCACCCAGCCTGGAGTTGTGCTTGGGATTGCGCCGACCCAGGTGCAGGACCTTACACTTGGCCTTGTTAAATTTCATGAGGTTATCCTGGGCCCACCTCTCCAGCCTGTCCAGGTCCCTCGGGATGGATCCCTGCCCTCTAGCAAGTCGACTGTGCCACACAGCTTGGTGTCATCTGCAAACTTGCTGAGGTTGCACTGATTCCTCTGTCCATGTCACTGACAAAGATGTTAAACAGCACTGGTCCCAGCACTGACCCCTGATCGATGCCACTTGTCACTGGTTTCCAGGTTGACTTCCACCAAAATCAGCACTACAGTCAGGATGTTCTTCCATCCCATATTGTCTCCATCTTGGGTTTCTGTAGCAGCCATGGAGCCTTATTATAGCCTTGTCCACTTGCACTGACAGGAAAACCTGCATCCTGAGCCAAGCACTTCCCCACAATTAATTTCCACAAGAAACATAGGGTCCCACGCAGGAAAATGTGCCTCCCCTGGGCTAGAGTCTCCCACAGGCATAGAGCTGAAGTCTCTTCAGTGCACGCTGAGCCGACTGTGAACATGCAGCTCAGACAGCCAACCGTGTGCTGGGCTGCATTAAGAGAAGTGTTGCCAGCAGGGCGAGGGAGGGGATTCTCCCCCTTTACTCTGCTCTCCTCAGACCCCACCTGCACTACTGTGTGCAGTTCTGGAGCCCCCAGCACAGGAAGGACATGGAACTGTTGGAGACAGTCCAGAGGAGGGCCACGAAAATGATTAGAGGGCTGGAGCACCTCTGCTATGAGGACAGGCTGAGGGAGTTGGGACTTTTCAGCCTGGAGAAGAGAAGGCTTTGAGGAGACCTTATAGCAGCCTACCAGTATCTGAAGGGGGCCTACAGGAGGGCTGGGGAGGGACTGTTCACAAGGTCTTGCAATGACAGGATGAGAGGGAATGAGTTCAAACTGTCAGAGGGAAGATTTAAATGGGATGTTAGGAGGAAGTTCTTCACAGTGAGGGTGGCGAGACACTGGAACAGGTTGCCCAGGGAGGTTGTGTCTGCTCCCTCCCTGGAGGTTTTGAAGGCCAGGCTGGATGAGGTCTTGAGCATCCTGATCTAGTGAAAGGTGTCCATGTTTATGGCACAGGGGGGTTGGAACTGGATTATCTTTGAGGTCTCCTCCAACCTAAACCATTCTATGATTCTATGATTCTTTTCAAAGAGACTCAGGCACCTGGGTTGTTGAGCAGTGGTGCCTTGAAAGGTTGTCTTCAGCTGACTGACCCCCAAGACTGGCCAGTTCCATTATGTTGCATGTCTGCAGGGCTTGCCAAGTTCTTTGGGCTATTTACCTCTGAAACAGGCATTGAAATGTCTTTTTCTAGGGGAAAGTTTCCTTTAGATTTTAACCACATTTTCCCAGCAAAACCTGCAGAAAGCTGATAACGAAAAACACATTTGGAATAGTGGCTTATTTTACTAAAAAACTACTCCTACCTGGTAAGAATATTCACATCTATTTATAAAACCACTTTTTTAAACAAATATTTTCAGGATTTCATTGCTCACTTCATTATAATTAAAGAAAAATGAAACTCTTTCTTTAATATGAAGGGTTAGCACCACTATTCCTTAGAGTTTGTGGTTTTCATGTTTGGTAAAATTCAGCAAGAAGAGAAGTGTTGCCAGCAGGGCAAGGGAGGGGATTCTCCCCCTTTACTCTGCTCTCCTCAGACCCCACCTGGAGTACTGTGTGCAGTTCTGGAGACCCCAGCACAGGAAGGACATGGAACAGTTGGAGAGGGTCCAGAGGAGGGCCACAAAGATGATCAGAGGGCTGGAGCAGCTCTGCTATGAGTACAGACTGAGAGAGTTGGGGCTTTTCAGCCTGGAGAAGAGAAGGCTTTCAGGAGACCTTAAAGTAGCCTTCCAATATCTAAAGGGGGCCTACAGGAGGGCTGGGGAGGGACTATTCACAAGGTCTTGTAATGACAGAACAAGGGGGAATGGGTTCAAACTGGCAGAGGGTAAATTTAATCAGAATGTTAGGAGGAATTTCTTTACAGTGAGAGTGGTGAGACACTGGAATGGGTTGCCCAGGGAGGTTATGGCTGCTCCCTGCCTGGAGGTGTTGAAGGCCTTGAGTGACTTGTTCTAGTTGGAGGTGTCCCTGCCTATGGTGGAGGGTTGGAACAGGATGATCTTTGAGGTCTCTTCCAACCTGAACCATTCTATGATTCTACTATAATAATAGCAATACTCTGCAAGGTCTTAATACTATTGAACAAATTTTTTTTTTTTCCCTTTGGAGAAGCAATGCAGTCAATGTGTTTTCCTTTGGTGGTTTCTGGATTCATAATGGTTTTTTTCGGCTATAAACTGTTGGTAAGCTGTTTTTCATGTCCTCAAATATAATGATCTGTTTTGTTTGGCGAGCTGTGTTTGTGCTTTTCTCAAAATAGCAGCTATCACTGTACTGAATTCAGATATTCTGCACTGCAAGGGAAAATCCTATCTATCATCATTCATTAGAGCACATGCATCAGTTTAAGAGCTTGCATCTATTTGGCTCCAGCTCTGGAGGCCTCAATTCAGGAAGGACATGGACCTGCTGGAGTGGGTCCAGAGGAGGGCCATGAAAATGATCAGGAGATTGGAGCACCTCTGCTATGAGGACAGGCTGAGGGAGCTGGGATTGTTCAGCCTGGAGAAAGCTCCAGCAAGATCTAATAATGACCCTCTAGTACCTGAAGGGGACTACAGTGAAGCTGGAGTCTGTTTACAAAGGCCTGCAGTGATAGGACAAGTGGCAATGGTTTCAAATGAGAGAAGAATAGGTTTAGATTGGATGTTGGGAAAAAGTTCTTTATCACAAGGGAAGTGGTACAAGCTGTCCACAGAGGTGGTTGTGGCCCCATCCCTGGAGATATTCAAGGTGAGGCTGAACAGGGCTCTGGGCAACCAGATCTAGTTGAAGATGTCCCTGCTGACAGCAGAGGAGGCTGGGCTGGATGACATTTAGAGGTCACTTCCAACCCAGACCATTCTATGGTTCTGTGATAGTATTTCTATAATAAGAGGGGTAGTTTGGAAATATCTCAGAATATTGGAACCCACTGTTTGAAGGTGATGTTGGTATCTAATGACCCAAAGCTCTGTGTGTCTGTGATTTGAGTCATATGGATATAAGCTACTTGCAGACAGAAGCACAAATGGGCTGGGCTTTAAGGTAATTGTGTTCCTAACAGTCAGATATAAGGTACTGAAACATTTTCAGCACACACTTTGTCAGTTGAACTCCCTAACAGAATTTTCTCCCAGAAGTATCACCAAGAAAACCTAAAGTTCCAGATCCCCCCTGGTGACATAGACCTCTTTACTGTAATTCTGAATGCTATCTGCATTGTCAATCTGGCTCATCTCATAATCTGTGTCAGAAACCAAAGCTGTTGGAGTGAAGCAAATCTCCAAAACAATGCTATAAAAGGCAGCATGGGCAACATTGCCTAACTTGGTTGTTTACTCTAACAGTCGAAGGTACAAATGAGACATTATTTTTACTGAATTTTCATCTGGATATTACTGAAGTTTTGTGTGTTCCTCCTCAAGTTCTTTTCCAGAATTATCCTGAGAAGAACTATAAAATGAACAGCAGCTGAGAGGTTATAATCATCCACTTGTGCTGTATATTTTTTTTTCTTTTTGACCTATACCTTTAAACAAAATAATTAAAGCAGGAAGACCTTGACTTCTGTTTTCATTTGTTGTTCCTTTTCATGTAACAACAGAATTTGGAGACTGGGCATTTTGCTTTATGGAAACGTTTCATAACCATAGAATCATAGAATCATTGAATGGCTTGGGTTGGAAGAGACCTCAAAGATAATCCAGTTCCAATCCCCTGCCATAGGCAGGGAAATCAGGGACACCTCCCACTAGATCAGGTTGCTCAAGGCCTCATTCAGCCTCGCCTTGAACAACTCCAGGGAGGGAGCAGCCACAACCTCCCTGGGCAGCCCATTCCAGTGTCTCACCAGAAACTCTTCTTTCAAAATAGACTTTTAAAAATCTTTTCTCACCTGTTTTTGTCATTTCCACATTCCCCAATTCTTTGCTTTTCTTCAAACTGTGCTGAACACCACTGCTATGACCATTAAAACAATGCAAAACGTTATCTTTCCCTCCAGGTAAAGACAGAAGTGTAATTAAGATTAGTCCAATGAAAAGAACTCTTACACTGCCATTAGTGACTACAGGGAAAACTAAGCAATCATGTCAAGTTTGGTTCTTCAGAGGAAGTAATTGCAAAGTTACTTCCAGTTTTCAACACCAGAATGACATTGTTAAGGTATAAAGATATTAACATAAATATAATACTGTGGTGCAGTAATTTTAGGATGCTTACTTGATTTTTTTTTTTTGGCCTCTCTTACACTTTTCAAACAAAGAGTGATCTCAGACCAGTAGAAGAGAGAGTGAGGCTTCAAAAGACGTTGGTGTCAGAAAGCAAAAGCATTTCACTTCAGCTCATGCAGCTGTTTCGGACTAGCACAATGTAAATGAATGGAACTTAAGCCATTGCTCTTTCACCTGATAACTGCCACATTTTGGGTGAAATCTTGTTTCAAGCAAAATTGGTGGGATTTCTGCCAGCAGTTTAAATAAGGCAATAATTTTTTTTTTTTTTCTTTTTTGGTCTTAATGTTTGGGAAAAGTTTGCTGGCAAAAGCTCTAGACTTGTTAACTGAGCATGAATAAAATGTGATATCCATGCTGAGCACTTGTGAGAGTCAAGGAAGCTCTAAGCATGTGTGCTACAGACCTGCACCTATAAACAGTTGCTGAGTTATGGTTCGGTGTTATTACTGTTGCTTCTTATAATGACGTGCATGAGAGAACTTTCTCCTTTTAAAACCCGTCCACAGAATTCAGCAGAACAAATAGAAACCATGCAAGAGTGGCTCTCTGCTCAAGAAGGTTTGTGTCTGTCTTATGTTGAAGCCCCCACAGCTGAACACAATAGTCCAGGTGGGTGTCTTGCAGAGTACAGTGCATGTGGAAAATTGCCTTCCTCAGCCTGCTGACCACACTTGATTTATTGGTGTCCAGGATGTTGTTGGGTCTCTGGGATGTAAGCACACAGTTTTTCCTTTATCAGTGCTCCTAAATCCTTCTCCACAGGGCTGTCCTTCATTCCCTAGCCTGGGTATGGCTAGGGGTTATACATGGTTGACATTGCCTGGCTCAGCTGCAGGACTTCACTTAGCCTTGCTGAACTTCATGAGGTTTACATGGGCTGGCTTTTCAAGAATCTCTGGATGACATCCCTTGCCTCTAGAGTATCAACCACAGCACTGAGCTTGATGTTGTCATCAAACTTGCCAAAGGTGCACTGATTCCCACTGTCCATATCCCCAACACAGTTGTTACATAATGGTCCAAATTATGACCCCTGTTTCTGCTCAGACATCAACCTGCTGATGAAAACTCTTTGAGTACAACCATCGAGCCACTCATCAAATCCACTTCTTTCCATTTTAGAGACAAGGATGTTGCATGGGACAGTATTAACTGCTTTGCATGAGTCCAGGTAGATGACATCACTTGCTCTTTCCTTATCCACCAGTGTTGTAACCCTGTCATAGAAGGCAACAGATTTGTCAGGCATGATTTGCCCTTGATGAAAGTGTGTCAGCTGTGACCATTTTCTATATGCCTTAGCATAGTTTCCCAGAGGATCTGCTTCATGGTCGACTGGGCACAGAGGTAATACTGACTGGTTTGTAGTTCCCTGGGTCTTCTTTCTTTCCTCTTTGTATGAAGATTACATTTCTACTTTTTCCAGCCACTGGGAACTTCCCTGGGCTGTTATAGTATCTCCAATATGACAAATAGTGGCTGCCAGTTACCTCAAGATCCCCAGATGCATCTCATCAGGACTTGAATACATTTAGGTTGCTTAGATGATCTTGAACCTGATATTCTCCTACAGGTTAATCGACACAAGTACCAAAAGCTCAACTGAGAGATCTCTGAATTGCATCTGAAGTGCACCATGTATAAAATTTACAAGATTTAAGTGTTTATTGCTACTTTACAGTTGCATCTGTAGCATGCAGTACAAAATATATATGAAGCTCTCTTTTAAAACATCATTTCTTGGCAAAAAGTTGTAGTTCCTTCCACATTTGTATTTCATCCATAATAAGAAAATAGTAAACCTTTCTGGGCATGAAAAGCCTTATAATTGAACATGCTTAGGAATTCAAACTAGTGATATTTAGGAATTAGGTCTTAAGATCCACTTCATTATGAAAGCCATAAAGAGCAAAGACCAACTGTTACTCCAAATATGTAGCAATATAAAACAGATGTTATAGTACCAGAGAGGGCCATGCTTCAGATTCATTCTAATTACTCTTGAGTACACCTTCTAATGACAAATCTTTTTTCTTTTTTCTTTTTCTTTTTTTTGGAATTTCCTTTCTGATTTCTCATTCTGGTTAAAAGCCATACCAGCTAGCTGCTTTTGAAAGCATGCTGAAATGTCACTGATTTAAAAACAAGTTAGCCTGAAACCAAGTCAGGTGTTGGCCCAAGAGCTTTCAGAATATGTCTCTGATGAAATGGCTTTTCACCGACCAACCAACCAACCAGCCAACCAACCAACTGGCCACAAGATTTCCCTGCATAAACTGAGGTTTATTTATTCATCACAAGTTACATGTGGTGGGTTGAAATTACCCCCCATAATAAAATCCTCAGATTAGCTCAGCAGGTTTGGAAGCAAAATGAAGCTACATTTCACAAGCAAGCTAAAAATATCTAAAGGCATAAAATGTGATGTATATGTGTGTATATATATGCAAGGTCCTGCATCTGGGTCAAGGATATCCCAAGCACAAATACAGACTGGGCAGTGACTGGCTGGAGAGCAGCCCTGAGGAGAGGGATTTGGGTGTGTTGGTAGATAAGAAGCTCAATATGAGCCAGCAGTGTGCACTTGCAGCCCAGAAAGCCAACCAGAGCCTGGGCTGCATCAGGAGAATTGTAGCCAGCAGGTGGAGGGAAGTGATTCTCCCCCTCTACTCCACTCTGGTGAAACCCAACCTGGAGTACTGCATCCAGTTCTGGAGCCTCTATCACAAGAGGGATGTGGACATGCAGGAGTGTGTCCAGAGAGGGGCCACGAGGATGCTCAGAGGGCTGCAGCACCTCTGCTATGAGGATAGACTGAGAGAGTTGGGGCTGTTCAGTTTGGAGAAGAGGAGGCTCTGAGGTGACCTTATTATGGCCTTCCAGCATCTGAAGGGGGCCTACAGTAAAGCTGGGGAGGGACTTTTTAGGCTCTCCTANGTAAAGCTGGGGAGGGACTTTTTAGGCTCTCCTGTAGTGACAGGACTAGCGGGAATGCAGCAAAGCTGGAGGTGGGGAGATTCAGACTGGAGGTGAGGAGGAAATTGTTTAGCATGAGTGTGGTGAGACCCTGGAATGGTTTGCCCAGCGAGATTGTTGGGGCCACATCCCTGAAGGTGTTTAAGGCCAGGCTGGATGAGGCTCTGTACAGTCTAATCTAGAGTAGGGTGTCCGTGGGCATGGCAGGGGGTTTGGAACTAGATGATCCTTTTGTTCCTTTCCAACCCTGACTGATTCTATGTTTTTATGTATAATTACAATTATTTACAGCTCAGAAATAACAAAAAAAAAAAAAAATAGACACCCCTACAATTGTTCCCCCACCCCTCTGGACAAGGGAACAAGGGAATAGCTCTCCCTCCTCCAAGAAAAAAGAGAAAATCCCTGCTGCTATCTACTTATCCATGACAAGAATCTCAGCCAAGGTCAGTGAAACCATGCAAAAACATCAGCCACGGGCCAAAGCGAGGAAGAGAAAGGGAGGGAAGAACAGTTTGTGCAGCACAGTATATACTGATTAACATTCCAGTGGAATGATACAGATTTATGTATTATTTTTCTTCTGCATCCAATACCCCATTTTATTTACCTTTTCCTATTTTCTATTCAACATCTTTGGAATTTTTTAATTCTTGTTTATAATTTAGAACCAGGCTAGAGGGTTAATTTTAAATGACCACACTATGGAACAATGATTATACCCCAAAAGTACAGAATACTTCTAAGTCTTACCTAAACTGAGATCCCTTTTTTTTTTTGCAGTGTCTTTTGGCCCACTTAACATCTCCTCCTTGGACAGACTGACTGTCTTGCAATGAGTTGTTTCTCATTCTGGGCTGCATTAAGAGAGGCATTACCAGCAGGGCAAGGGAGG
>VWZI01023011.1:6778-22718 GCA_013396835.1 Psilopogon haemacephalus
TCCCTCCCTTCCCTCCCTTCCCTCCCTTCCCTCCCTCCTTCCTTCCTTTTTATTGAAGTAGATGCTTTATCTTTGCAGATTTAATGAGTATTTTCATTCTGTGTGTTTGCAGACCAGCTGATACTGTGCCTATTGAGAGGAAGAGGATGCTGTTTCGGTATGAGATACCGAGCTGTCTCCTGGCTTTTTTAGCTGTTGCGGCTTTCTTCATCGGTGATGCTGAGGGCCAAGGTACGTCCTAAATAGGAAGCTTTTTCATTCTAATGTGCAGAAATCGACTTTATTCTTCCAAATGCAAGTGTTGTTTCATTCTTAGTAGCATCTGAATCTGGTACTGCTGCAAACGAAGCAGGAGTTTTACTGCTGAGCTGTGCGTGGGAGTAGAATTAATTGTTCATGTGTGCTTTCTGAGCAGTGCCTCAGGTAGTGTAACTCAGGGGTCTCAAAATGAGTTATATGCAACTTAAAAAAAACCCAAACAACTTATTTGAATGAAAGTACTCATCAGAAATTGCTGTGACCGTCTTCTACATAATCAAGTAAGTTTGAAGAACCAGCTATGCTACTAAATATTTGTGGAATATGTGGGGTTTTTTTTTCCTTTGTTGGAACAGTAGCTGTTGTAACGCATCATACAGCATTGCGCAGGACTGTTAAATGTCACAGACTACTTCTGCAGCTTGTTTTAAAGTGTCCTTTGTGAGTATTAAAAGATAACTGCTGAGACTGTTAAGCTTAAATGCCTGTTGGATCACGTTGACAGTGGTCTGTCATCTGGAGAAAAATTGCCCTGTTGCTTGGGGAAGAAGGGAGGGAGAATGCTAATCAGGTTTTAAATGATTTTTAGAGAAAGATTTCTTTAATCATTTTACATTTATGTAATCCCTTTTATATGAGACCGCCTTGGCATAACTGAGCAAAATTTGATCCTGGATCCCTTCTAAAGCATCTTGTGTAATGCATTATTCATGAGCACATTCAGAGGGCAGTGACAACCTCAGGCTTTCCAAGTTGTGGTAAATGCAAGTACTGGTCTGCGTGGCACTTGAGTACTGGTGAAGCACATGCCATCTTGGATGTTTGGGAATCTCCAAGCATTTTGCAAACCTCTCTCAGGATTTAGGGTTGCATGTAAAGCAATAAAAATGTGGCCAATGTGAGGTGAATGAAGAAACCCACATTCCGTGGGTTCGATGCATTGGTGTTGGTCAGAAATGAGGTCCAGAATGTTTGTGGCTTAATAAAGTGAAACATATGGTTTGTCCTCTCTCGGTGGAGATCAGTCCTAATACATGTGGTTAAGATTTGCAAAATGGGACTGGGGATTGAGATCCATCTCCAGAAAGTTTTGGCAGAATCCTTGAGCTTGGAAAACCAGACTCATTCCAAACTCTTCTTATTTTATTTTTTTTTTTAATTGATTTAATCTGACATAAGTAAGGGAGAAAACTCTCAAATTATTAATATGATGAAATGAAGGTCATGGAGAGGTTTTTTTTTTCCACAATCATCACACAAGCAGAAGCTAGAGTCGGTGTACTTGATGAATAAAGAACAATACTTCCCTTGTTCTTACACTCTTTCAGCAAGCATCAGCTGCTGAATGCTGTCAGCAGTGTGGCACTAAGCTAAGTGGACTATTGCCTTGGCCCAAAATGGCTATTATGTTATTGAATGAGGTGATATGAAGTTTATATTCCATATTCACAGAACAAAAATGTTTCTTGCTTCACTTGGAGTAATAAGATGTTTCTCAAAGCCTTTTTTTTTTTTTTTTTGATCCTCAAGGGTTGCCACTCCTTGCAGTAAACTCTCCCTGAAGCTGGCAAACTATTTCCAGCCTAATACTGTGCTAACAATATGTTTGTCTGTTTTAAGAAGCTGTACGCTCTGCCAAGGTGTAGGAAGAGCTGGTATTAGTCCCAGCTTGTGTTTCCCTCCTTTGGCAAAAGTGCTCAGGTGAAGTTGTGTAATGTGACTTGGGAAGGAGAATGGGCTTGGGAGACTGAAGTCAATGCGCCTGAAGCTACAACTTACTCCTTCAGCCGAGAAGTTGCCTGTGTTGAGCTACACGGGTTTTATCTCATTTATTGGTTAATTGCCTTATAAACCACATGGTGCTGTGTTTTTTACTCACAGTTATCCTTTCATCACTGCTGTGTCTTCCTCTTTCAGTGTAAGGTTACTTAAACAGCAACAACAACAACAAAATCCACCTTTTTGTCTACTTATGTTCTTGTATAGTACACATGAATAGTGCTGGGCAAGAAAAATACTTCAGAATTTTCCATTTGAGACTAAAGCGACTTGCATGAAGATTTTTTCCTCTCTGTTTAAAGATGGAAACTTTTCTTTGTGTGGCAATAATTTCCACGTGTCCCTAATGTCATTGCAGTGCATATTAACTCAAAGTCTTACGACAGAAGTAAATTGGAAGCCACAAGGTTTAGTTAGTATCCACTCTTAGACTATTGGTTGTCTTAACAGCATGTATGGCACCTTATGGTATTTTTCCATTCCATCCAGATACTTAGCTCAAAACACTCTTGCCTTAGTTGTCCACAAGAGCGATGTATTTGGAGTGCTGATTTATGTGGTGGCACAAAGCAAAGCCTTGAACTTGTTGTAGGCTTTTCTTGGGTGACTGCTCTAATGTTGCTGACAGCCGTTCACTTTTGCCTTCCTGTAAAACCACTTAACAAGCTCTGGCTACTGATTTTTATCAGTTGACTGACTCAGCTTGGATTCATTTTTTTCCCTTTCTGCAAGAAGTGAGATTTTGTTCCACAGACAATAAAGGTCCAAAGAAATAAAGATATCCTCTTCAGGTTGGTGAATGTGTAGTAATTCCCATCGATATTTTGTTGTCTGTTCCAGTGTTAGATTTGTAACTTCCTTAGCTGTATGTATGGTTCTCTGCCAGAGCGTTAGTCTTTGCACAACTAAGAGGTGTTGGAATATCTGGCTGGTGAATAAATCTTTTCTTCCTCATGGTTAATTGCTGTGTGAGGATGTCCATTCTCCTGCACTGCCACCTTTGATACAAAAAAAACCCCTAAACCAATCAAGTGAAAATTGACTAGTTATGTAAAGACTATTCTGGCACAACTCTTCTAGTCTTTCGTACTGTTACTCTGTAGTAAACAGAAAAAAACCCCAACTTTTGGTGATTGTGTCCCTTCTTTGCTTGTAAGATCTGTGATTGGTATTTAGGGGCTCCCACAATTTACCTCTCTTGGTGATGGCTAATACCAATTAGGTCAGAACTGTGCTACTTTGTTAGAAGGTGCTTTCATGAACTATTAACCTGAAAGCAGGATGGCATGGAATGACAGGGAAAGGAAGATGATGTCAGAGAAAACAAACTCAGAAATTCTAAGATATGATTTATTTTTTTTTACTTTATGGGTCAATCTTTGGTGTTACTGCGTCCCTATCTGTTCTACCTCCTAATTCCCATACAAATTTACCACTTAATCCTGGTAAAATGTGCAGCATTTTTCTGCTTGCATAAAAGTCATTGCTCAAAAGCTTGTTTGCTCTTCCTTAGATGAAATAAGTAGTAAGGTTTGCATGTTTTGCAAACGTCTAGGTCTGATTTGTCACTCTTGTTTCATTCAGTCCCAATTCATTGTGATTTATCTATAGCTCAAAGGCAGACTGAATCTTGAGAATGAATTAAAAGCTCTGATCCATGACTGCAGTCTGCCTGGCTTTCAAAGCTTTTTGCCATAGACTCTGTCATTTTCATTCCAGTTACAGCATGCTGAATGTTCTTACAGAAACCTGCCCAGCAAAACGCTTTGCAATAGGAGGGCCAGATTTTCAAAGGACTGATCTTCTGTTTGCTGTGATTCCTGCACAAACTCTTGCTTGCAGCCTTTCTTTCTCCATGCTTCTGAGAGGTGATACGAAATATTAAGAGGAGGTCTGACAAGACTGTGCTCAGCACCTGGAGGAATAATACCCTGGTGTATTACTAGACTAGTGCTGGGCATAAGTACAGTTTTGAGTGTGTGGATTTGCTGTTGCTGTCCCCTTGCCTGTCTTCTTGAGCTTCTTCTCTGAAGTCTTTGAAACTCTGGAGCTGTTATTTAGCTGTTGTTCGTGCTTTTGTACTCTTTTTAATGTGTTCTGGTGTTAAGTCTCTCAAAGTAGGGAACTGCAGAATGTGTCCTTGGTCTGACAAAGCTGTCCCTTATGGACTGAGAGGTTGGATGCAAGGCAATACATCTCTTACATTAAACCTCCAGATTTTTACTTCTAAGACCAAAAAATGTTTTTAATAGTAGATGTCACGTGAAGAAAACACCATCCCAATCTCCAAAACCCACAACCTGCCTTTTTCCTTCTTTCTTTCCCCAAGCTGCTGGAAAAAGAGACACTTAGGAAAAAGTAATCAGTTAGGTCTTTGGCTGCTGCTTGTTCCAGAGCAGCACTGACTGTAGCAGGTGAAATGGAAAGGCCAGAGACTGTTGGCTTGCACATTTCTTGTTGACTCAGATACTCCGTGGGCTGTAATCCTTAAATTTCAGAAATATGAGAACTGTTGGTGTGTTATATCTAGTGGACCAGTTGGGTATGATCCTAGTCAAACAAGAGCTATCATAGGCCCTGGGGAAGGAAGAGAAATGTCTACTTATATAGTTCAGATAACTTCCCTTAATGCTTATTAACAAACTTTAAATGACAGAGACACCAAGAGTTTGGGAAGTGAAGGAGGAAATTCAGGGGACTCTGAGGGCAGTGGGAAGAGAAGGGATGATGTTGATGGAGTAGTTTGAGCTTTTGTTCACTCTCTGGGTAGCTTTCCTGGCTGCCTTTCCCTCTAGATCAGTTAGTTCTGCCAGCCAAACCATATTCCAGATTTTCCCTTATTGACAGGCTGCACATGCAGCAGTTCTGCTTCAGTAGTTTCCTGTGAAGGATGGATGTGACTCCCTGAAGCAGCTCAGGAACGAGAAGGCTCTACATTGTCACTATCAGAGGAGTTTGACTAGAGGGATGCAAAGGTGTGGAGAAAGTAGCTTATATGCATAGACACAAAGCTGCTGATACTGCAGTAACAATGTAGGGTGAATTTCTCTCTCTTTTTTTCCCCCCCTGTGCCTGTGTGTTGCTTCACTGAATTGTAACCTTTCTCCGTCATTTCATGCTTTCATTCATGTTGCTGCTGCTTCTGTTGAGAACCTAGGTGATAGCACAGAGAAAGCAGAAGCCAGATTTGCTTACCATCCAGATCACCCCTGTCCAAATCTTGACTACCCTGTGCAAGCCTGCTAGTCTCAATGAGACCAAAGAAGTGCTTGCAGCAGAACAAGTCTGTGTGCCAGTTGAGCTGGGTTTGCAAATAGGGCAGCTAATGTTCCCTCTGCTTTGTGCATGCCTGTCCTTCCTCTTGGTTACTGTGTCTTCACAAGGCTTTGAAAATTTGGCCCTGAGTGACCTTAAATGAGGGGAAATGTCCACAGTGATGTGAGGTAAAGGAAGTTAGGTAATGTCTTGTCAATTTAAGCAAGGAGAGCAATTTTCATTTCCATATATTAACAAAGCTTTTTTTGTTTGTTTTGTTTGTTTTTGTTTTTTTTTTTTTTTACCTGCTTTGCTTGCTAAACTAGAGCCTTAACATCTAACACTGTCTTTTCTGTCCTCTGCTGTTAGGTTGTTAGCTTGTTCTTGAAAAGAGATTAAATAAAAGGTGTGTCTGAGGGAAGTAGTGCACCTGGGGATGTCATTTTACAAACTAATAAACTGATGTATGTGGTATTTTGAATAACTTGCATCCTGTATTGTTAAGATTGTGTCGTCTTCCTCTGTTGTGTATTTGTTTTAAATTGCCCATTGCTTTTGATTCGAGTTTAAAACGTTGTTTTCCTCTCCCTACTTGCAGTGTCCCCACCAACAAGACTAAGGTATAATGTAGTCAGTCCTGACAGTGTACAGATCTCTTGGAAAGCCCCCAAAGGGCAATTCTCTGGATATAAGCTGCTTGTCACACCAAGTTCAGGTAAAACTCCCATCTGTATGTTCTCTTTCAAGGTGAAAGGACTGTCTCCTTAAGGCTGAGCAGCTATTCAGAGGCCAGTGTTATCCTTCAGAATGAAGGAATTGTAAGCATAACAAGAGTATTGACTGCTCAACAGAAGAGAGAAATCAGCTGTACCAAAGGGTGGTCATAGGCACAGGATATGACAATCGAATGCATAAGGTAGTAGAAGTGGGTGAACGCTTGATACATTTAATTTATATGTACATAATATCTATATATTGCTTATATTTTATATGAGAATTTTCTTGTCCAAATAAGCAAAGAGGATCTACTGGCCCTCCAGTATCTGAAGGAGGCCTACAGAAAAGCTGGGGAGGGACTTTGTAGGCTATCAGGTAGTGACAGGACTAGGGGGAATGGAGCAAAGCTGGAGGTGGGAAGACTCAGACTGGAAGTGAGAAGAAGCTCTTCAGCTTAAGAGTGGTGAGAGCCTGGAATGGGTTGCCCAGGGAGGTGGTTGGGGCCGCATCCCTGGAGGTGTTTGCAGCCAGGCTGGCTGAGGCTGTGGGCAGCCTGATCTAGGGTAGAGTGTCCCTGGGCATGGCAGGGGTTTGGAACTAGCTGATCCTTGTGGTCCCTTCCAACCCTGAGTGATTCTATTTTATGATATTCAGAGATGGCCTAAGTACAAGGGGATCAGAACTAGCAGGTAGTCACAGAGCAGTGTGGAAGCCTCTGGGTAGGATGCTACCACACTTGACAGCTTTTTTTGCCAGCTGCTTCTATTTTTTCTTAATTAACAGTTTTGCTGGGCACTGTGGCTATTCCAGGTGGCCCAGATACAAAGACTGGTTGATTCTATAGCCTTTCTGGCTAAGAAAACTGCTTCATGCCTTTGTCAGGCTACCTGACTTCATGCTTTTTTTTTTGGGTGTCCTCTGGCCTGACAGCTTGAATAATCCCAAAATGGAGAACATTTGTGTGTCTGTAGAGCTCAAAGTAGCTTTAAAGTTACTACATTTATCGTGCTATAGGAAAAAACAAACTAAGTTATGTGGTGTATTTTTTTTTTTTGTCTTGCAGGTGGAAAAACCAATCAATTAATTCTTCAAAACACTGCAACTAAAGCAATTATTCAAGGTCTTATTCCAGATCAAAACTATGCCCTCCAGATCATTGCCTTCAATGAAGACAAGGAGAGTAAGCCAGCGCAAGGCCAGTTCAGAAGTAGGTGGCTTTTTATGCCTGACATGCAAAATTTGCCAGATGTTTAGTTTAACTTGTGAAATGTTAATGAGGCCTGACACAAAGGGAAACTCTGCCCTGGTGAGGTCACATCTGGAGTAATGTGTCCAGTTCTGTGCCCCCCCCAGTTCAAAAGGGATGTAGAAGTGCTTGAGAGAGTCTGGCGCAGAGCCACAAAGATGATTAAGGGAAGGGAGCATCTCTCTTATGAGAAGAGACTGAGGGAGCTGGGGCTATGATGCTTGCAGAAGAGGAGACTGAGAGTTGATCTCATCAGTGTTTATAGATACGTACAGGGTGAGTGTCAGGAGGATGGAGCCAATCTCTGCTAGGTGATGCCCGATGACAGGACAAGGGCCAATGGGTGGAAGCTGAGGTGTAGGAAGTTTCATGTAAACACGAGGAAGACTTTTTTCCCTGTTGGGGTGACAGAACACTGGAACAGGCTGCCCCAGGGGGGTTGTGGAGTCTCCCTCCCTGGAAGTATTCAAAACTCTCCTGGATGATCCTAGGTGATCCTGCTCTGGCAGGGGGATTGGACTGGATGAGCTTTTGAGGTTCCTTCCAGCCCCTGACATTCTATGATTCTATGAACAATGGAAAGGCGAACCAGAGCTACAGATTTTCAACTAGTACATATGCAGCTAGAGGCCTGAACTGATCCAGTTGTTCTTGCACAGGAGATCATCCTTTCAGGCTGTATTTGTTTCCATTGGTTTAGAATCCTGTTCTTCCCCATTTTGTTATGAAATTAATGAACATCTTGTGGAAAAAAAAATCTTCAGTGAGCAGAATAAAGAAGAGAAGTGCTGTATTCTGATGGTTTAAAAATTTCTTTCTCTTCATCCAGCTTTTTATTAAAACATTCTTATGGCTATGTCAGCTGGCAACGAGTTGCTAGTTCAATCACACTATGAAAAGCTAAGTTCTTACTGGTCTTCAACTGCCAAATCGATCCCTATTAATGTGTTTATGGAGTCATCTGGCTTCATAACTTGCAGAAGTGGCTGGAAAAGGATATTTGCTGCAGCAACACAGGTCAAGAAGGGGAAGAAGAGGTTGATTCTTCTGGTTTTAGGGCTGGGGGAGGGTTGAGTGTGGCTTAGCGTGATACTTTGGTGGGGCTTTGGCAGTGGGATGGGGTTGGGGTTGCTGAGAGCTTGACAGCCCAGTGGGGCTCTTTGTAATTAAAGCCTTGAGCGACCTGTTCTAGTGGGATGTGTCCCTGCCTATGGTGGGGAGTTGAAACTAGATGATCTTTGATGTCCCTTCCAACCTAAACCATTCTATGATCTATGTTTTCAAATTATGCTTAAAACTTTTTTTTTTAATCTGGTCTGTATATACTCTTCATATCTGCATCATAGTGATATTTATCTTAACTGACTCCTCTTGAACTGTATCCTAAATAGCTCACTTAAATATGAGCAGTGGAGATTTGGTTGATAAAGACAAAAATGTGACCATCTGGGAATACAGGTGAAACCCTGCTGAATTCCCTTGACACTGACTATTTGTCACTGTCATTGCTGAACTACCTGTCTCTTAGAGCTAAGGCAAGATAAAATATGCTGACTGCTTGATGTGATGTGTCAAGAGTCTTCCTAGCTTTTCGTCACTGCAGCTGTGTGTTTACTATTTCAATTTCTACCCCAGTTAGGAAACCCACAGAGCCACAGATTACCTTAGCATGAGAGAGCAGCCCACAGAAAGCTACCCCAGCTGCTGCAATACGAGGTGTTACAGGTTTTTTTTAACTACCTCTCTTCTTCAAGAGAAGTAGAGCTGGCTACCTTAAGAGTACTTTACACTCATAATGTAAGAGTATGAGTGTTTTGTTCTTTTCATTTTACTCTTTGCTGCAGGTGGAAACACGTAGCATTTAATTGAGGCTGGAGCTTCACTTGACATTATGATAGCTTGCATGAGTAAAACTAGATACAGCATGTACACGAATTATTTCCTTGCTATCCTCTGTTCTACTTTATTTTTGCCTTCTCTGGAAAGTGGTCACTAACTCTGGAGACAAAGAAAGGCCAAACATCTACAAAGCTTATCCTTTGTGTTAGGGCATTGGAAATATTTTTTTTTTTTTAAAGTGCTGCTGAGTCATTAACAATGTCAAAAGAATTCTCAAGCCTACCATAAAATTTCATTGTTAAAAGAATTTTTTCCACTTTATAGAGCCAGGTATATTTTCTAGTGCTGCTTTTAAGTTGCTGTACATAGTATGTAATTAACGAGGATCACTGTGGAATCTTTGCCTTTTAAATGCAGCTGTAAAAACATGCTGTAGGTATGATTTTTTTTTTTTTTTTTGGTCTGTGTAAATGTGTGAGTGCTTTAGGTTCTGCAGAGGGTTATTACAGACTCTGACAGGGAGGTGGTTTGCCCAGGGAGGTGGTTGGGGCCACATCTCTTCAGGTGTTTAAGGCCAGGCTGGATGAGACTCTGTCCAGCTTGATCTAGGGTAGGGTGTCCCTGGGCATGGCAGGGGGATTGGAACTAGATGATCCTCATGGTCCCTTCCAACCCTGACTGATTCTATGACACGGGCTAAGACTCATTCTTTTTGCATGAATGTTGGTGATAATCCAGCTCTACTTAACTAATGATTTTAAAATGAAGTATAATTTTATTTTTTATGAAAGATGTTCTGTTTTAAGCTGTTCCTGGCCATTACAGACAGCTGGGATGTTGCACTGGTTGTCATCCTAAGGAAGCTTCAAAGGGTTTGGGTGGGGTTTCTTTTTGTTGTTGTTTGTATTTTGTATTCCCCTCTAATATGTGCATTTAGCAGTGATTTTGCTGACTGTGAGTAGAGTGATAAAGGCTACTAATGTGATATTAAGAGTTGCTAATCAAGCTAACTTCCATTTGGCTGTTATGAGAGATTTGGGCTGTAATAAGGGAGGTATCTCACCCACTCATGGGACAGGAAGCTGTTGAAGTCTGAGCTTTGGAACAACTTCTAATCTCAAGAGTATTCGGTGCCCTGAACATAGTTTTGGACATAGAATCTAAGCTGATTCTTTAAAGGGGATAATGTAACAGCTGGCTTATGTGTTTTTGTGTTGAATAACTTGGAGTGGACCTCTGCAATGCTGGACTTTTTCCCCAGCTAACTTTGCCAATTTTCTGGACTTTATTTCCAGTGCTGGATCTTGTCAGTGTGAGCTTAGGTGCTGATGTCACTGTAGTTGGACTCTCCTGTGTGAGAAGAGTTGCTTTTGAGAACATTAATGATAATAAGATGGGGGAAGATTCATAAAAAGAATAATAAACCCTAAGGGAAGGAGGGGAAAGCCACTAACTTGTTATTGAAGCATACCACAAGATGTTGCATGCAACTTCTCTGTCTGGAAGAACAAAAAAAACACGTGTTTCTGATTGTACTCTTCCTAGATTGATTTTTAATTTTTTTTTTTCTCGCTCTTACTTTTCAGTTAAAGATATAGAGAGAAGAAAAGAAACAAATAAATCCAAGGCGAAGGATCCAGAAAAAACAAATGCGAGTAAACCAGATCCAGAAGGTCAGATCATAACACGTATGACTTGTGTGAAATTCTGAAAATAATCAGCTTTTTTATTTAACTTGGCCATTACAGAAATTTTCTTTAAGTCAGTACTTTAAATTTGGTTCCAGGAGTTAAGTAAAACAAAAAAAGGGGAGGGAGGTATGGAAATCAGTGTTTTCAGGATTGTTGGAGAGTTGCTAC
The DNA here is from genome assembly GCA_013396835.1 of Psilopogon haemacephalus. Lineage (NCBI taxonomy): Eukaryota > Metazoa > Chordata > Aves > Piciformes > Megalaimidae > Psilopogon > Psilopogon haemacephalus. The sequence goes on from VWZI01023011.1 coordinate 17,732, forward strand.
AGCGGAGGCATTACCTCTGGTTCTTTGTGTTGCTTTACCACTTTATACAGTATGCACCAAATCCCACCATGAATAGCATAAGAATAGTCCTTGAACCTGCATTTTAAAATAGCATTGCTTGTGCTTTCCCCCCAGGTGAACTTTGAGTAGTGAAAGAACCACTTGTATGTGTGCATAATGATTTCATATTAGCCTGGCTGCAGTGGGTTTGCAGTATTAATTCCCAGCTAAGGTCTGATTGGTATTATTGTGTAATTAGGCACCTAGTAACTTGATAAAACTGTCCTAATGTAGGTCACATATATGAAAACCCTTGAAATATTTTGAAAGGGGGTAAAGAAAGAGTTCATGTTGTCTGGCTGCTTGTCTAATGTGAACAGTAAAATCTATTTCGAGCTCAATGTTATAACTATTTCCTGTTGTTCAAAAATTCAGATAGCGTTTTCTTTATGAAGTAACCCCAGAAGTAATTATTCCCTTCAGTGATTTATGATGTACAGAACAAGCAGAGACAAGAACAGCTTGATATGACCTTAAATAGTCTCTCTGTGAATAAACTGGACAGTTTCAAGGATTCCAGTTCTCCACCATTTTTAGCTCTGTCGCCTACTAATGCAAATACCAAAGACCTCACCCAAAGTTCTTTGAAGTCCATACAAATTTTTCTCACTTCAGGGGGATTTTTCTTCTTAGCATACATACTTAAGTCATGTTGTGTGTATTAATGCCATACAAGTTTGTTTCCATACAGCATGTTCCAAGTCAAAGCATCCTTGATTTCATCACACTGGGAGCAATGGGGAATGCATTAGCTAGTGTCTACAACACTTATAGAATCATAGAATGGTTTAGGTTGGAAGGGACCTCAAAGATCATCCAGTTCCAACCCCCCCTGTGCCATAGGCAGGGACATCTCCCACTAGAACAGGTCACTCAAGGCCTCCTCCAACCTGGCCTTGAACATCTCCAGGGAGGAAGCAGCCGCAACCTCCCTGGGCAACCTGTGCCAGTGTCTCACCACCCTCACTAGAAAGAACTTCCTCCTAACATCCTATTTAAGTCTTCCCTCTGCCAGTTTAAACCCATTACCCATTGTTCTGTCATTACAAGACCTTGTGAATAGTCCCTCCCCAGCCTTCCTGTAGGCACCCTTTGGATATTGGAAGGCTACTATAAGGTCTTCTTGAAGCCTTCTCTTCTCCAGGCTGAAAAGCCCCAACTCTCTCAGCCTGTCCTCATAGCAGAGGTGCTGCAGCCCTCTGATCATCTTCATGGCCTCCTCTGGACTCTCTCCAACATTTCCATGTCTTTCCTCTGCTAAAGAAGAATGCTGCATCTCCTAGTGTATGATGGGTAGTGGATAGTTGATCTGTTTTTAAATTTAGAGGAAGACTAAGTTGAAAGAAATGGGAGAACTAAAGAAGGAAAATGTTATGATTTTTCTTCCCTTAATGAAGGACAAGTGATAAAAGCTGAGGGAGTGAAAGCTGGGCCTGCAATGGGAAAATATTAAGTTCTTTGGGTGCAAGGAGGAAGTTCTTCACCATGAGAGTGGTGAGATCCTGGAATGTGTTGCCCAGAGGGGTGGCTGGGGCCACTTCCCTGAAGGTGTTTAAGGCCAGGCTGGATGAGGCTGTGGGCAGCCTGATCTAGGGTAGGATGTCCCTGGGCATGGCAGGGGGATTGGAAGTAGATGATCCTTGTGGTCCCTTCCAACCCCGACTGATTCTATGATTCTAAATGCAGACAGAGTAAAGTGTATGCCAGACTGTGGAAGAAAGTTTATACTTTTTTTTTTTTAATGTAGTAGGGGCAAAAGCAGTTTCAAGAAGAGAGTGCAGCCTCTCCCTTCTTAAGGACTCTTGTTTACTTGCTAAGTCTTCAGCTCAATCACTTTCCTTCTCCCCACACAACTTTTACCTCATCTTCAGTTGCATTGGGGACATTTGTATTGGAGAAAAATACACTTTTATTGAGCACTTCTGAAAAGCTACTGCCTTACACACACTGTAGATTAGCTTACTAGAAAACTAGAGTAGATATTTGGAAAAAAAGGCAAAACTGTTTACAAACTCCTGAATTAGCAAAACTGTCCCAAAAGGGAAAAATGTTATGATAATTTTTACAAATTCTTGATTTTTCTTCAGCCCTGTTCCCAACCCAGATAAAGTAATAGACTTTTCCCCTGCTGTCTAGTTAGTGCATATTTCTTCTCTTTGCACAGTATAATGATTATTCAGAACGATGGAGATTCCAACTGAATGACTTCAGTGGGAGTAGTGGGAAAGAACAAGCAAAAATGCTGTGCAGAAACAACAACATCAGCAAAAAATGCATAGCTGGGATAGGAATGATTTCAAAACTGATACAGAAAGAGTATCAAAACTTTCCTCATTTTATTCTAAAGGCTATTCCACCTCAAGTTGACATTGCATCCAAAAAGAAGAAGGAAAAAAAAAAAAAGTCTGTGGAAGAAATAGATTCAAGAAGTAAGATCACAATTTTATAGTGAAACCACCAAGATTAACTTGATCCTCTGCAGATGTTTGACAGGAAATGATTTGGGTATGACCAAGCGAATTCAGGCCAGCAGTTAATTGGTTTCATAACAATTCAGTAAATAGGTAATTTTGAGGGATTTAGTAGCATCCCTAATACATTCTGTGGCTGTCCTATATCCTGGATCAAGTTGGTAAGATTGTTAAAGTTAACAGCACAACAGACATGATTAGGTAGCACATCTGATCTGAAAAAAGACCTGTAGTCTTGCCCACAAAACACACAGGAGACAACCATTGTCCATATTGTTATTAGTTGTGGCTTCTGCTCTTGTCTTGACTGACATTTCACCATTTTTGCAAGCATTAGAACCAATTTTTTTTTTTTTATGTAAAGAGGTGCCTTCTGTGAACATCTAGTCCCACTTGTTGAAGGAGGACATCATATAAGAAGGAACTAGAGTTAGGAAAGCAAATGCCATCAGTCACTCTTCTGCATGTGGAGATTTGTCTGGCAAAATCTTCCAGTGTTAATATTAGGGCAGATTTGACATCATAGAATCACAGAATCAGTCAGGGTTGGAAGGGACCACAAGGATCATCATCATGCCATGGGCAGGAACACCCTACCCTAGATTAGGCTGCCCACAGCCTCATCCAACCTTGCCTTAAACACCTCCAGTGAAGTGGCCACAACCACCACCCCCCTGGGCAACCCATTCTAGGGTCTCACCACTCTCATGATAAAGAACTTCCTCCTCACATCCAGTCTGAATCTTCCCACCTCCAGCTTTGCTCCATTCTCCCTAGTCCTGCCACTACCTGATAGCCTCAAAAGTCCCTCCCCAGCTTTTCTGTAGGTCCCCTTCAGATACTGGAAGGCCACAAGAAGGTCACCTGGGAGCCTCCTCTTCTCCAAACTGAACAGTCCCAACTTTTTCAGTCTGTCCTCATAGCAGAGGTGCTGCAGCCCTCTGAGTATCCTTGTGTCCCCACATCAGTAAGCCAGAAAATCTGAAATCAGTGTTTTGAGACAAAACTAATAAAGCACAGCAACATTGTCAGTGTGTGTAAAAGCATGGGGACTGTCAATAGTGCCGGGTCCAGTTGGTCTGTGATGGCAAGTTGTGAAGCCTGCTGTTGTCTAAAGGCTTGTTGTTCTATCTAAAGGATAGAAGCTTGCTGTTCAGAAAAACTTAGCTAATGCACTTTCTTCAGGGTCACATAACCCCCAAAATTTGACTTCCAGTGGGACAAAGATTTCGCCATAACCTTTCTACTCCTAGAAGTCAGCTCTTCCCTAAGAAATAGAAGATGGAGACAGCTATATTAATGATTCCAGATAGCTTCCACGCTTGTCACACTTACTTTAATCTGTGATTTGGAGGACTGATTTTGCAGTGCTCTTTGCTATTTGATTACTAAATGTCTGAGGCTCCAGGTAGTGCTGATAGGTGTGGATATCTTCTAAACTCCCAAGTTTACTTTTTTCTTTTGTCCTTGTATTAGATTGTGTTTGAATTTCTCTCTGTCATCATGGGACTCTTACTGGTAGCTTGTGCCGCTTGCTAGTAATTTTTCCAGCAGCTTCAGTAACCTAGATTAAAATTTTCTACCTATTATGTCCTGCCCTTTCAAGGAGTTTCAAAAGATTTTCTCCTTTTATTGCCTGCTGTAAGTACTGTGCTCATATCTCAACCAAACCTCCAGTTGGTATATTCGGTCATGTCACCGTGCCAGATTAATTTGGCTTTAATGTCTAGCAGTTGTCCATCAAATTTTCACTCTATATTTGATTTTCAGAAATCTTCTCTGTTTCTTCTGCACGACCACTTTCAAGTCTCGAATCTCCTTTCTGTATTTTTTCAGAACCTGTCAGTTTTCAGCTTAGTGATCTATCACTGCTGTGCATGCTCATATTAATAATGTCAGAAGCCCCTTTCTCTTTTCTCCCTCTTGAGATAAAGCTCACAGGCTCGGCTTCTTTTCAGCATGCACTGATACTTGAGTACATGTACCCTGGCACTTCTCCAGCTCCCTCATGTACAAAGCTCCTTTCTGTACAGCGACAGGGGTTAATACATTCTGTGCCTTCTTGGATGTTTTACAGTTTCTCAGAGATCTTCTACGTGCAATTCTTTAATCAAATCCCTTTAGGGAGGGGAGAATCGCAGTGTTTTGACTATATCCTGTGGCAAATATGTGACCGTATCCCTTCTCTGCAGAATTCCTGTCTGACATGTTTTTAGCCACCCATTTCAATAAAAAACAACGGAACACTGAGGGCAAGTTTTGGTGTCTCACTTGTGGATTGGATTTTTTGGGGTTTTTAGTTGAGAGATGTGTGGTGGCTTAGCCTAGACTAGCAGCCAAACTCCTACTTGGCTTATGGCGTTCTGACAGGATGGGAGAGAACTCATAAATTGAGATGAAGATGGGGTGTGGTGGTTTGGCAGTTGCTTGCCTCCCCCCCCCCCCCCCCCCCTGAA
>VWZI01023011.1:22821-35446 GCA_013396835.1 Psilopogon haemacephalus
ATGCAGCAGATAGGCAGAGGTAGATTGGCCAGGGGGGTTAGCAGTAGGAAAAGAATTTAGTGGAATTATTCAGAATCATCTACAAAAGGCAGGGAGAAAGGAGCTGTGCCAGGAGCCAGCCATAGCCCAGAGAGGTCTGACACTATCTGGCTTATCTATATTTGAGTTACAACTCTTAAAACAAATTTTTTTTTCTTTCTCAGTAAAGCTCTGAGGGAAGTAGCATTGTTGGTGCTTTCCTCTCTCAGCCCATGGTCTAATTTATAATTCAAATCCTCCAATTAGTTCAAACCAGCACATGGGGATACTGCTTACTAATTACTGTAGTAGACAGAGAAAAGTCAGGGAAAATTGCCTTAATTTATTACGAGTTAATTTAACTTGTCCCCCCCTAGCTTTTTTTTTTTTTTTTTTAAGACAAAGATTAAAACAACAGTTTTCCTCCCTGCTTTCCCAGGCTCAAACTGACCTCCTCCCAGACTCCTCTCCTCCTGCCTTGTTATCACTGCAGGTTACACTCAGTCCAAGTCCCTTCAGAGAGGAAGAAAGTGGGCCAAAAGAGGTGTTACAGGGTCATGATCAGAATGTAGTGGTTTCTCTCTGCTCTTTCTCTCTTCTCACACACTTCTTCTTCTGTAATATGTGTCATCCACAGGGATTGCCTTATCCACAGCACAGCACCTCCTCCTCTGACCTTTGGATTTCCTCACTGTTTCTCACATCCCCCCTCCACCTCTTTTCTCTGCCTGGCATTTTCATCCCTTTCTTAAATATTTTTTCCCAGAAGTGCCACCAGCTGTGCATAGACACAGGACAGCCCCAGGCTTCTTTTCTGAAAGGCCACTCCAGCAGCCTCCCTGCTGCCAAATGTGGGCATGGACACTCAGTACAAGAAGTGCTCTATTAATGTTCTACCAGAGTCAAGTTTTACATAATCTTAGGTCTGTCCTTTTCAGGAATTCCCTCATTCAAGTCTCAAATCAGGATGGTTTATGGTAGCACAGAGTACGTATGGACAGTATGGATCAAGTTTTTGCAGGTTAAGCCTTCTGTAGAGTGTAGACTATGAAAATGATGAGAAATAAATCAAAGTCTTCTATGGGAGCTTGTGTATGATGTAATGTAACAGTTAATTTCTCCTTGTAAAGTGTGTGTAATAGAGTAATTTGGTAAGTATAACTTGTTAAGGAGGTCAAAGATCTCCACTGCACAGAACATGCCAGCTTAGTTCAACCTTCCCAAAAGAAAATTTTCATTTCATCCCTCTTGGAAGTGACAGAACTCCCTAAGCTGCGAAAGACCAATCCATACCCTACACTGACAAGTCCTCAACTAAACTATATCCCCAATCATGGAATCATTAAGATTGGAAAAGGCCTTTAAGATCACTCAGTCTAACCATAACCCAACTACCCTGACCACTGAACTGTATCCTGAAGCACCACATCTACACACTTTTTGAACATCTCCAGGAATGGTGACTCTGGCACCTTCCTGGACAGCCTCTTCCACTGCCACTCTCAGAAAAGTTCTCCCTAACATCTGAAGTAAACCTACCCTGGCACAACTTAAACCCATTTTATCTCCTCCTATTACTAGTTACTTGAGAGAAGAGACCAACATCAGCCTCAGTACAACCAGACTGAATGATCCCATCTCTCTCAGTTGCTCTTTGTAGGACATGCCCTCCACACCCCTCACCAGCCTTGTTCCTGTTCTCTGGACACACTCCAGAAACTAAGGATATTTCCTATACTGTGGTGCCCAATATTGAACAAAGTACTTAAACTGTGGCCTAACCAGGGCATGATCACTTCCCTACTCTTGCTGAACACACTGTTCTTGATGCAGGTCAGGATGCCCTATCTTGGCCACCTAGCCACACTGCTGGCTCATGTTCAGCTGCCCATCCACTACCATCCCTAGATGTTTTCTACCGGGCTGCATTCCAACCACTCTTCCCTAAGCCTGTAGTGTTGCTTGAGTTTGTTGTGACCAAAGTATGGGACCAAACACTTGGTCTTGTTAAACCACATTCATTCTGGTGCCCTGTCAGATCTCTCTGTGGTGCTTTCCTACCTTGGAGCAGATCAGTGCTCCTGCTCAATTTAGTGTTGTCTGTAAACTTGCTGATGGTGCCCTTGATCCCCTCATCCAGTTCATTAATAAAGATATTAAAGAGAACTGGCCCAAATATTGAGCTGTGGGGGGCACCACTACTGACCAGACACCAGCTGGATTAAACTCCCTTTATCTCAACTCTTTGGGTCTGGGCACCCAGGCAGATTTTAATCCAGCAGAGTCCATCTGGCTGTGCCATGGGCTGCAGGTTTCTCAAGGAGAATTCCGTGGAAGGTGGTGTCAAAGGCTTCACTGAAGTCCGGATGGACAATGTCCACAGGCTCTCCCTCATTCACAATGTGGGTCACCTGGTCATAGAAGGAAATGAGGCTGGTCAAATATGACCTGCCTTTAATGAACCCATGCTGGCTGGGTCCAAACTCATCCTTTTCCCTGCTCAGCCAGACTGTCTTCCCTGACAGTCCATTTTACAACGTGTGGAGACAGCCTTCACCTCTAAGGCTTCCTTCTTGAAGAATATCCAGCCTTCCTGGACACCTTAGGGGTGTCTCCCAAGGGACACACTTAACCAGTGTCCTGAGTCTGCCCTCTGGAAGTCTATGACAGTGGTTTTACTGACCCTGCTCCTTACTTCACCAAGAATCATAAATTCTATTATTCCATGATCACTAAGCCCAAGATGGTGTGCTCAGGTGGCCAGGAAAGTCAATGGCATCGTGGCTTGCCTTAGAAACACTGTGGCCAGCAGCAGCAGGAAAGTGATTGCACCTTGTACAAAGTTTAGTGTTGACCCTTCAGTACTGGGTTGAAGGTTGGACTGGATGATCTTTGAGGTCTGTTCCAACCAGATGTATTCTGTGGTTTCCCCTTCCCCTCCCCAGCTGTTGAATGGTGCTGTTTAAGCAGAAAAAATCCACAGTGAGGTGTATTAAGGACACTGTTCAGCAGAAGAGACTAATTATCTAATGATGAACTTGTCTGTTAATGTCAGATGCTTCAGCAAGTATTACTAGAGAGTGTGAAACGAGTGCTATGAGGTATTTAAGTAAGCCACAGGAATGAATACCTTCTGAACTTCTGCACCGTTGGCTGTGTTTCATAGCTTTACTCACTTCATCCTGGCTAACGTACCTTCAAATGTTGGTTTTAGTACTGACATTTTTATTTTCCTTTTTTTTTTAAATTTTTTTTTTTTTTTTTTAATTACTTACTGAAGTCTCAGGCTATGGAACTCATTAACTATGTCTTTATGCAACCTATAATTTGCCTTACTGACACTGTTTCCCTGAGCCTTCTGGAGGGCACTTTAGCTCTTTTATTATGAGCAAGTGGAAGAGATTTTAACTGTGCTGTGCAGGCATTTTTTTCACAGCACCATTCTCTTCCTCCTAAACAGTCCTTTATCTTCTCAGCCTTTGCATATTACCCTGCTTCTGCAATCTGAGGTAAAAGTGCAACTTATTGGAAAGTACTTGGCTCCACTGTTGATGTTAATTCTTGTAAACAGGATGTTAGGAAGTTCTTCACAGTAACGGTGGTGAGACACTGGAACAGGTTGCCCAGGGAGGTTGAGGATGCTCCCTCCCTGGAGGTGTTCAAGGCCAGGTTGGATGAGGCCTTGAGCGACCTGTTCTAGCAGGGGATTGGAACTGGATGATCTTTGAGGTCTCTTCCAACCTAAACCATTCTATGATTCTATGTGTTAGGGATCACTGTAGCCCCCTAGAATCATGCAGAGTTGCCCCAACCCCACGTGCCCAGATCCTATCACTAGCCAGACTGAGCATGTGGTTGAACTGGTAGTGAACAATTAACCAGGCAGGAATTGTAGAATATGTAGTTATTTTATTTCCAAAAAGCCCCACCCACAAACTGTATACAAAGTAGTTAAATTTAGTTTCTAATTGGGTCGGGAAAAATCTTCACAAGGATGCTTATCAGCAATTTAGTAATTTAGGAAAATCAGGAAATTGGAAAAGGTTTAGCTACAAAACAGTTTTACCTCACTTACAAAGAACATCATAGAATTATAGAATCAGTCAGGGTTGGAAGGGACCACAAGGATCATCTAGTTTCAACCCCCTTGCCATGCCCAGGAACACCCTACCCTAGATCAGGCTGGACACAGCCTCATCCAGCCTGGCCTTAAACACCTCCCTGGGCAACCTGTTCCAGGGCCTCACCACTCTCATTTATCTTTCTATTTCCCACAGCTGATCCTCCCCAAACTACCTTGATTCCTCTCTTTTCTTGTCTTTGATTCTTCCCTATGACTTGTCATACTGCAGCTTCTACAGTCCCCAGACACAGGAAAACCTGTGGCCCACAATTCTTATTACTCCCATTGCAGTAACACCTACCAGTCTGAACCATGAGCAGATGATGTTGTGAAGAAAGTATAGCTAACAAAAATGTGAGTACAAGTCATAGCAATGTGTTGCTGATCTTGAAAGATAGGAACAAGATGAGACCTCCGTAATTAATGTTTAGCTTCTGTGTCTATGCTGTATTTATGTAAGAGATATTTGCTGAACTGCTTGGCCTGATGTTGCATAATAGGTAAGGCACAAAGTCACCATGAAAGTATCTTGTGACTCTTGTGTGGTGCATTACAAATTCTCTGTTAGTCACTGGAGGACTTACAGGAGGACTATACTGCAAAGAAAGAAACTCTTGGGGAAACTTCCCTTTACTGTCCAGAAACTGTAGCTCATTGTGCTGTGGATGATCAATGCTTGTTCAGGGAGTTTATCACTTGAGTTTCCCAGGAGAATATTTGCATCCCTTGACTACTACTTACAACTTGAATTTCCTTTTGCAATGGCAATTCTTTTATGGACCTGGCCAGGATCATTCATCAGACTCCTACTTCCTGCCTTCCATGACTGTAGGAACCATCAGCATTGACATTGACACAATTATGAAATGCCTTTGCCATCATATTGGCTGTTGCTTTGGAGAAAACCAATCATGCTGCATTTAGAGACTGCAGCATCTGCCAGCTGGCCAAACTGAATAGCCATTGGTTTACTTGCAAGTGTGTTGAAATGTTCTGAATAGAAGAGAAATATGTTCTTGAGAAAAAGCAAGCTTGAAACTAAGACTCCAAAGTGGCTATGAATGCTGGGACTGGGAAAGGGTTTACTTGGAGTGCCAGAAGGAATCCCCAATTCAGGTGACATTGGGCAGGAAAGAGGAACAAGGGTGAGACAGACTGGGGAGAAAGGATTCATCTTAACAAGAAGGATCTTTTGTGTATTTTGTAACTTACCTGTCTCTTCTGGATAGCTGTAAAATAGTGAATAATCATATTTACCTTGGCCTGATTTGAGACTGATTATTAGCATGGAGGTTGCTGGATATCTGCTTCATTTTATGTATGCCAAACTCTTGCTTTGTTCAGAAAGTAAAAGCATTGGCATTATAAATTATGGCCATTACTCCATTCTTACTCAGGCCTCCTGGGCAAGAGGTTTATCATCTGGCTCCTCCCTTCTGTAGGAGGATCTCTTCTTCCATCCGTCAGTATGTTAACGCTGGATAAATGGTTGTGCTTAGCCTCTTGTCATATTTCAGGCCAGGTGAAGCTGAGGAGGTTCCTCCCCACCCTTCAATGTGAACTGTTCTTGGATGCATCTACTTCATTGAAAATATGCACAGTACTGACATAGATAAGAGAATCTGTTGCTCAGGGAAAAAAAAAAAAGAGAGAAAAAAGAACTCCAGCTTTATAACTCTCTGAGAGAGATATAGCCTGTCCTGGACTAAACTGTTTCAATTTTATCTTGAAATGATCCAGCTCCTACTATTAGAACTATTCAGGTTCATAACCCCTGAGTTACAAGATGCTTATCCTTGGGTTCATAACCCTTAAGTTATAAGATGTTTGTTCTCATATCTCTGCACAGTAAATAAGTATAATGCCTGAAAAGTCTGAAGCACTAACAACAGAAAACCTCCTGTCTGGGCTCTTCTTTGCTTTGGTAGCTTTCCCTAAGGCACTGACCTTTTTTTTTTTTTTTGTGCAATCTTTTTCTTAGTTGAAGTGAGAGACTTCTATTCACATTCTTGAATGACTGATTAATAGAAGCTCAGCTGAATGAACTGTCTGTCATTCTCTTCAGGCTGCTTTTTGTCTCTTCAAGTCATTAGCTCTTGAGTATCCATCCAACCCACAGTTTGCTGGCGTGGCTGGCTTCTGCTGGCAGCAAGAGGCTGTTACCTTAAGTTAGATTCAGGGCCTGTGTTGACATGTTTCATTATTGAAATAGTTCCATTGCTACCATGCTGAGGCACTCCTTAATGGTCCTTCATCATCTGGCAGCAATGAATTCTCATAATTTGAAGTCTCTATTCTTGCTCGCCGCTGTATTCTAGGCAAATATCTCAGTAGGTCGTGAGTGATGCTTGCCTTTGATACAAGGCCCTACCTAGACTTTGAAACTGAAGCTGAACAGTAACAAGCTGAAACTTGGGGCAGTTTTTAAAATTAGCATGGCAGCCTTGAAGGGAGAACAAAAAAAAGTTGTAGGGAGGTGTTAGCAGACAGACACATTCATAAACACTGAAGTGCAAGACCAAGACCCTCTCGTAAGAAAGCTATGGTCATGAAGGATCGATGAATTCATGGTTAAACTCATCATAGGTTTGCATTCCAACTGTGTTGAGTGCTCTGAACAAGCCACAGCTTGCTTTGTGCCCTGGACAGTAATTACTAGTCCCAACAGGGGCTTTGCTTGGGTTTGTTTTATATGGTTAAAAATGTGGGGCAAAATTTCTGATGTTTTGAACTGATCTTTCTGTTGAGTATGATAAAGAGAGGAGAACCAAGTTGTGAGCATAGGGATAGCATCTCTTTCAAAAAGACTAGAATTGTCTGTGTCTTCTGAAATACCAGTCATATCTCACCTCTTCCTACCCTGTGTCTCATCCCTGCTCACCATACCCTCAAGACCTTTCAAGCTCAACGCTCAAATTTAGCTCAGTACCTAGGGGGTGGGGAGGTAGTGCCAAGCCGTGGCAGATATTTATGCCTTAAGAGACTCATAATGTTTAGTGATTTTTTTTGCTCTCCAAGAAGCAGTAATGAAGCATCAGTTGCAAGCAATAATGATGTATCTGTTAGACATCAGTTGAGATACTTTTATGACTTTGGTGGGGCAGTTTTGTTTAGCCATACCTTTAAAAAGGAAAATGACACTCAGAATCACAGCTCCTTTGCCAGTCTTGCAACTGTTAGTATTTTACTGATCTGGAAATATGAAACAGGTGGTGGGAGGGAAGCCCTGAAACTGATCTAATAGAATGTAATTATGCAACAGTTATTATCTGTGGGGGGGAAAAATGAGCGAGAACAGCTGAAAAAAAAATTATTTATTGAATATCAAACACTTTTTCTTTGGAGCAAATGTTTTAAACACCTCTGTTGAGCTCCATAGGACTGCTTGAAGAATTTTTTGTGCACTTGCCCTCACCTTGGTTTTCAGGCATTAGTGTGGTTTAACTGTATGTACATGGTTGAAGTACATGGCTTCAGCTAAGGGTCAGCAGTTTCATTTTCGCTATGGCTACTGTAAGTAGCTAAGTAGCTACGGGCCAAACTAAAACTAAACCCAGATGCCGAAGCGTAGACTGTGCCTTTTGATAGGACTCTTGTTTGGTTTTGACAGCTTGTGTGCTTTGGGCAGCAGCCAGTAATTTTTCTGGACTAATGAAAATAATTGTCTTTTCCTCAGTGTAAATTTTAAACTCACAGGTTTAGAATTTGCCATCGTTTCTGGCTGATGTTTTAATAAATGCCACGTGCACTGTAATTAGGAGAGTCTTCTTACTTCCTATGCAGACCCCTTCCATAAAACCAGGTTAGTATGTTTCTCATATGCCTGCAAATTAAAGATTTAAAAAATTGGCTTCCAATGTAAAGTGAAATTAAGGCAATCCATGCACAAAAGTCTTTAGGATAAGGTTCTGTGTTAGACTTTTGGTTTTATTTAAAAACAAACAAACAAACCAACAAAAACCAAAACAGTTGGATTTGGAGATTGGCCTGGTCATTTTGTTTTAAAACTTTTGAAACACTGTAAAGAAAAGCAGCTATAATTGGCATTGGATGGAAGTAAGCTACTTTGAGGTGTACTATTAACCTTTCTGTAGTTAAAAAAATTAACTATGTGGTGTATTAGAAGGGCTGTGGTTAGCAGGTCAAGGGTGGTTTTCCTTCCTCTCTACTCTGCCCTGGAGTATTAGAAGGGCTGTGGTTAGTAGGTCAAGGGTGGTTTTCCTTCCTCTCTACTCTCCCCTGGAGTAGTAGAAGGGCTGTGGTTAGTAGGTCAAGGGAGGTTTTCCTTCCTCTCTACTCTGCCCTGGAGTATTAGAAGGGCTGTGGTTAGTAGGTCAAGGGAGGTTTTCCTTCCTCTCTACTCTGCCCTGGGGTACTCCTCATCTGGAGTGTTGTGTCCTATTCTGGACCTCGCAGTTTAAGAAGGACAGGGAGCTTCTTGAGAGTCCAGCACAGAGCCACAAAGATGATAAAGAAAGTTGAATACCTTCCTTATGAGGAGAGCCTGAGGGAGCTGGGGCTCTTTAGCTTGGAAAGGAGGAGACTAAGCGGTGACCTCATGAATATTTATAAATATGCAAGGGGTGCGTGCCAGGAAGATGGAGCCAGCCTCTTCTCAGTGATGCCCAGTGACAGGGGCAGTGGATGGAAGTTGAGGCTTAGAAGGAAGAATTTTTTCCCTATGAGGGTGACAGAGCACTGGAACAGGCTGCCCAGGGAGGTTGTGGAGTCTCCCTCTCTGGAGATATTCAAGAACCATCTGGATGCGTTCCTGTGTGATCTGCTCTAGGTGATCCTGCTCTGGCAGAGAGGCTGGACCAGATGATCTTTCAAGGTCCCTTCCAGCTCCTGACATTCTATAACTCTATAATCCTATATGATATGTCATAACTGATATGCCTATATGCATTATCTGCCTAGCGGGATGGCAGTGTGAGTACAAATCGAAGAACAGTAAGTGACTGAAGAGACTGAAGTCTTGGACAGAAAAGAGTGTTTCAGACTTGAAAACAACAGTGTAATCTGCCTGAAGGGGAAAATATGCAACATGGCTATTTAGTAACTTGTTTATGATAGGAAACAGTAGATGAGAGGAATTTTAAAGTCTATAGGAAAAGAACATCGAAGTTTGTCTTAAATGCTCATTTTTAGTAAAGGTTTATTGCTGCATAGCTCATTGACCAGCACTTCAGCCTGGTGCAGGGACACAGGCATTTGGTGTTCTTCCTTTAAACTGCTCACTGAGACATAATGAAGGAACCACAAAATCAAATCCTCTGAGGAAGACCCTGTTGTTTTAGACTTTCTTTTTTCATCGCATACTTTAAGAGATCAGGAATTAAATATGCAAAGTCTAATTATGATAATCCTCTTGCCAGGGTCTCTCTGCATTGGGTGTCAAACTATCAATTACCTGTCTCTGGGGGGAATGGTCAAGGGCATAGGGGTTCAGGTAGTCTTCTCCTTGATCCCACTTAGGAAGTGAAAGGATTAGTGAAAGGGCTGGGCAGATCCTGTAGGCCAACAAATAGTTTTGCAGCTACTGTCAGCAACAGGGTTTCTATGCTGATGGGACCCTCTTAGAGACTCAGTGCCTGCTTGTAAGAAGACCAACCCATCTGACTACCTGGAGCAAGGTTATCTTTGCTAACAGGCTGGCTAGCCTGGTGAGAAGAGCTTTTAAAATATGAATATTGTGTGAGGGAGAGGAGAACCTGCAATGACACAAGGACTGGGATGATGACAAAAACACACCCTCAGCAGGTCTGCAGATGAACCAAAACTGGAAGCAATGGTTGATACACCAAGTAGGTCTGCTGCCATGCAGAGCATCCTCAGTAGGCTGCAGAAATGGACCACCAGAGACTTCAAGCAGTTCAACAAAAGGAAGTGCAGTGTCCTGTCCTTGGGGGCAAATAACCCCAGGCACCAGAATATGCTTGTGACTGACTGTCTGGAAAGCAGCTTTGCAGAAAGGATCCTGTGGGTCTTGGAGGGCAACAAGTTGACCATGAGCCAGTAATGTGTGATTGTTGTAGAGAAGGCAAACAGCCTCCTGCTTTAGAAAGGAAGTTGTAGGCAGGTTCTGCTTAGCCCTAGTGAAGGCCACATATGGAGTTCTCTGTCCAGCGATGGGCTGGCACTCCAGTAGAAGGAGGACATGGACTGACTGGAGTGAGTCCAGTGCGGGGTAATCAAGATGTTTAAGGGCTTTCATTTGACAGCTGTTCTGTTCAGCCTGGAGGATAGCAGGTTCAAGGGATAGCTTACCAATGTGTAAAAATACACACTGGAAAGAGCAAAGAAGGGAGAGACAGACTCTTCCAATGGTGTCCAGTCAAAGGACAATAGGTAGTGAACAAAAGTGTTAATAATTGTAAATTTCATTTAATCAGAAGAGCACTTACTTTACTGTAAGGATGGCTAAATACTGAAGCAGGTTACTCAGGTTGTGGACTCTCCATCTTAGGAGACTCTAACCTGACTGGACATGGCCTGGAGCAATCTGCTGCAGCCCTGCAGAGCAGTTTGCCTAGACAGTCTCAAGAAGTCCTTTCCCACCTGCAGTATCCTGTGCTTCTGGGAGAATGTTCAGATGAGAGTGTTCACTCAGACATCTCTACAATGGATGAATTATTACACTTGAGAAGACAGAAGTTTCACCCCAGGATTTTGTGGATTGGCATCCAAAATTAGCAATGCTTTTGAAGACCACTGCATGTTTACATCTGTACAAGCATGTGCATTGGTTACGTTGTGATAATACAATTCAGAAAATGCCTGAAGCTAAGAAGGGCCTGAGTTTGAAAGTCTTCTGTACTGCAAGTGTGCTGCACTATCTTTTTAATTTCTGGACATACTGGCCAAAACATCATCTGCACATGGATCTCTAATGCTGAGCTGTAAGGCAACAGCATTTGTAGCAGTTTACTTCAGCTAATTTTTAATTAGATCTGTGTTAATGACTTTCATGGGTATGCAGCTTGTTCTCTCAGGCAGACTCTTCTGTTACTTTACCTGCTGTGTTAGCTAAGTTAGGTACAAACTCAGGCACAGACCGATACTGTTTGTACCTAACCTACAGCCTTCTGATCATTTTTGTGGCCCTTCTCTGGACTCTCTCCAGCAGTTCCATGTCCTTCCTGTGCTGGGGGCTCCAGAACTGCACACAGTACTCCAGGTGGGGTCTGATGAGAGCAGAGTAAGGGGCAGAATCCCCTCCCTTGCCCTGCTGGTAATGCCTCTCTTAATGCAGCCCAGCACACAGTTGCTGTCTGGGCTGCACTCACACTGCAGCCTCATGTTGAGTTTCTCATCCACCCAGACCCCCAGGTCCTTTTCCTCAGGGCTGCTCTCCGCCACTCACCACCCAGGCTGTATTTGTGCTTGGGATTGCAGTGACCAGGTGCAGGACCTTACACTTGGCCTTGTTGAATTTCAAGAGGTTGGCCTGGGCCCATCTCTGCAGCCTGTGCAGGTCCCTCTAGATGGATCCCTGCCCTCCAGCAAGTCAACTGTGCCATGTAGCTTGGTGTCATCTGCAAAGTTGCTGAAGGTGCACTGATTCCTCTGTCCATGTCACTGACAAAGATGTTAAACAGCACTGGTGCCAGCACTGACCCCTGAGGGATGCCACTTGTCACTGGTCTCCAGGTGGACATTGTGTCCTTGATCACCACTCTGTGTGCCACCTTCCAGCCAATTACCTTACCCAGCGAGTTGTCCACCCATCAAGTCCATGTTTTTCCAGTTTGGTTTAGAGAGATTTATACATACAGCTTACCTAATGTCGAGCGTTTCTGAGTGCAGATTTCATCTGCAGCCCCCTGATAAACTGCCTTGTATACAGCCAGAGAAAACTGTCTCAGACATTTCATACTTCATTAGAGCAAAGGGAAAAATAACCCTTTTAAATCCTGGCATATTTGTTACATAGGAATGGTGGATAAATATGACCATATTAATAAAAAAGTTATAGTTCTCTGTCTTGAAAAGTAATTTAGTCTTTGAGACAGATGTTTCATTTAAAACATTTGTATATTCAGATGCAGAACTGAGGGCAAAGAGAAGCAGAGAATTATCACTGTAATCTGCAGAAGAATTTCTGGGGTTTAATGTGCTTTTACAGGAGGGCTGTGGACCATCTTCAGGGTAAATCATTCTGGCTAAATGGACACAGTATCTTGCCATGTTGAAATTCCATTTCAGGAGAGATTTCAGTAGTGTGCTTTGTTCTGTGTGGACATGTTGCCTGTTGGAAGAGAAGTTACAACGTTTTGGAGTAATGTTTTAAATGCAGGGAGATTTTTCAGACATATTTTTCTATCTGTGTACATAGACCAAGAGAGTTTAGTGTTGCTGTTTGGGAAGCTGCTGCAGGCATCAGGTGCTGCAGTACTATCAATCTGCAGTAATCTGCAAGAAAACATCAATGCTCTCTTTCAGTTTGTAGTGGTTTAGCAGTTACCTGCCCCCCCCCCCCCC
>VWZI01023012.1:0-10613 GCA_013396835.1 Psilopogon haemacephalus
TAAAAACAAACCCCTCCCCCTCAAAAAATAAACAAATAAAACCCTCCCCCACAACAACTGAAAAAAAACCAAAACAACCCAGAGGACCTCCTGCAGGCAAAGGCGGTGGCGTCCTGACGACGCTCGTTTAGGAGATCCTTTTTTTTTGTTTTGAAGCAAGGCTGTCAGCGTTGGGTGGTTGTGTGTTGGGTTTGTTGTCCTCCTGACTCCGATGGGAGCTTTCCCCTTGCTGCGGCAGCAGGCACCCATCTGCTTGCATCGGGCCAGGCAGGTTGCGTAGTTAGTGTTTACCTTTCGACTCCGATCGACGACTTCGGCCTAATGCCAGGTCAAGACTGATGAGGAGGTTGTGGCTGCGGGGGAGCGGCGGCTCCACGCCTTGCAGGGTTCCAAAGGAGTAGCTGTCTCCGACGGGTGATCCGTTGTTTACTTAAGAGTGGATCTGGATAGCCTGAGTAACAGCGGTCTGGCAGACGGGGCAGGCGGGCGCCTCCTTCTCACAGATCTTGTTGGCACACTCCATGCAGAAGAGGTTGTGGCCACAGGGCACCAGAGCGGCGATCACCTCGCTCTCGAAGCAGACGACGCAGTCGTGCTTGCGCCTGGACTCCGGGGGCGAGCTGGAGGTGGAGCCGCCGTTGGAGGAGGAGTAGCTGTTGGTACCGTTGGAGAAAGCAGGGATGTAGATGGGAAGGCCGGCTTGGTGGGCGCTGCTGCTGGCCGGGTCGCTCCTGGCTCTCCTGGCCAGAGGGTGATCCAGGCTCTCCAGAAAGATGGGCGAAACGCTGGGGGTGGAGGGGTGGCTCCCGCGGCGCTGCAGCTTGGCGCTGCTGACGGGGTCGCCGCCCAAGCCGGAGAGGTGGTTGACGGGTTCGAAAGGGGTCCAGATAGTTTGGGCAGGCGTGGGCAAGGAGTCGTAGGCGGGAGAGTCGACCCCAAAGTCTTCCGCCCCCACCACCGGCAGCGACTCTCCGAACCAGAAGTTGCCTGCACCGAAGGGACTGGTGGGGCTGAAGTCGGCCAACCTATTGCTTCCGAAGTAGGAATCGGTGGAGCCGCTGCCCAGGGAGCTGGAGCTGTCGTTCCTGTAGTTGGAGATCATCCTGGTGCGGCCAGGAGGGAAGGGGTTGGAAGCGAACCAGGTGGAGCCCAGGGTGCCTGCCTCGAAGCTGACGTCGGTGCCATTGTAGTGGAAGTCATTCTCCTCGTTGAGCTCCACGTAGCTGCCGGTGCGCATGGCGATGTGCATCTCGATCTCCTCGCGCGCCCGGTCCACGTTCTCGGGCATCCCCGTCACCTCGAAGATGGGCTCCTTGTCCCTGCTGGGGGTCACGATGTAGGTATGGGTTTGCTGCTGGATCCTCTTGATGGTGGCTCCTTTCGGTCCCACCACCAGCCCGACGACGCGGTAAGGCACCCTGACTTGGACCGTGGTCTGCCCTGGCAGGTTGGGGGTATATGGCAAACCACCCAGGACAGCCCCGTTCTTGTTGCGTGAGGCTCGGATCATGGAGAAGTGCTCAGCAGCTGAGAGGATTTCCCTTTTGGCCATGGCTACGTCCTCCTTCCGCCCCGTGACGACGAAGATGGGCTCCTCTCCGCGAACGGGGGTCTTGATGTAAGTATTGGTCTTGGCCCTTAGTGCTTTGATTTTGCAACCTGTTTGGAAGGAGGCACACCTAGGTTTAGGTAGACGCCCCAGCTTTGGAAGCCACAACAAAGATACATCTATTTTAAGCTGCCTGAGAGCTTCTAGAACCCTCTTGGCTGCTTTAATGCCTATGAGCCATGTTAGAGAAAGCAGCAACCAGCTTCTACCTACAGACCTCTGACGCTGACAGCCGCAAGAATATCTTTTAGCACTGTTTTCTTGGTCTGGCTTAGGTCATCATCTCCCTCCCCACTGAGGTCTTCACCAGCCTGGGTAAGTGAGAGGTGTCCCTGCAGGGGGGTTGGAACTGGATGGTCTTCAAGGTCTTTTCCAATCCCAACCATTGTAGGATTCTATGATCTCCCCAGTTGCTAGAGAATTATGTCAGGGTCTGGAAGGGACCTCCAAAGATCATCCTGTCCAACCCCTCTGCCAGTATCTAAAAGAAGCCTACAGGAAGGCTGTGGAGGGACTATTGACAAGGTCTTGTAATGACAGGATGAGGGGTAATGGGTTTAAACTGGCAGAGGGGAGATTTAAACTGGATGTTAGGAGGAAGTTTTTTCTAGTGAGGGTGGTGAGACACTGGCGGGAGAGTCGACCCCAAAGGTTGCCCAGGGTTGCCAGGCTCGCAGATAAAGTTATTGATCTGTTGTAGATGCTCCCTGCCTGGAGATGCTGAAGGCCAGGTTGGATGAGTCCTTGAGTAACCTGTTCTAGTGGGAGGTGTCCCTGCCTACAGTAGAGGGTTGGAACTAAATAAGCTTTGAGGTCCCTTCCAACATAAACCATTCTATGATTCTAAGGCAGGGTCACACAGCACACATCCAGGTGGGTCTGGAAAGTCTCCAGAGAAGGAGAATCCACAGCTTCTCTGGGCAGACTGCTCTGGTGCTCCATCACCCTCACGCAACAGAAGTGTCTCCTCATGCTGAGGTGAAATTTGTTGTGTTCCAGCTTTTGCCTGCTGTCTCTTGTCCTGTCACTGGGCACCACCAAACAGAGCCTGGCACCTTCATCCTGATACCCACCCCTCAGGTGTTGATAGACATTGATCCCCTCTCAGCCTTCTCTTCTCCAGACTAAACAGCCATTAGGGTCTCTTTTTCTTCACAGCAAAGATGCTCAAGTCCCCTCTGTAGCCTTCACTGGACTCTCTCCAGCAGGTCCCTGTCTCTCCTGAACTGGGGAGCCCAACACAGGACACAGTATTCCACGTGTGGTCTCAGGAGGGCAGAGCAGAACAGGAGGAGAATCTCCCTAAGCCCTGCTGGCCACACTTTCCTGGATGCACCTGGGTGGCAGACAAACATGGATGGCATTTTCTCTCCAACAGACATGCCCATGGTTACTCCAAAGGTATTCTGGGCTTTGATTTTCCTCTTATTTGGTGATCTCCGAGGAAAGGAGCAAGGCCTCTCACACTTACGTGGTGCTGACACAGCAGCCCTTCACTGACAGGTGTGACCCTAGAGCAAATTAGACATTTACAGTTGAGGGAAGGGTCTGTGCAGACTCGCAGATAAAGTTATTGATCTACTGAGAACTCCCCATTTGCTTCCTGTTATTGACAAGCATTGTTTAAACCTTGCTCCTCCCTGTGGGACAAAGGAGCTGCTCCTTCAACTGTCAAGCAGGAGCTCCAGCAGCTTGCTGCATGCAAATGGAGGTGCTCAGATGGGATTTTTCTCCTTAACCAAGACAAGGCAGTCTGGAAGAGAAGCACAAAGTTCATGAGGCCAATCGTATGAGATTGAACAAGGCCAAGTGCTGGGTCACAAACACCCCTGCAATGCTGCAAGTGTGGGGCAGAGTGGCTGGAATCTGCCCAGCAGAAAATGATTTGGGGGTGCTGTGTGACAGCACAGATGAGCTAGGCTGTGCCCAGGTGGCAAAGAAAGCTACAGTAATGGTGTGGGCAGCAGAGAGCAGGGCAGGGATTGTCCCCGTGGACTGGGCACTGGGGAAGCTGCAGCTTGAGTGCCGGGTTCAGTTTTGGGCTCCTTGCTCCAAGAAGGATATTGAGGGGCTGGAGCAGGTCCAGAGAAGAGCAAGAAAGCTGGGGAAGGGTCTGGAGAAGAGGGCTGTGGAGGAGCAGCTGAGGAAGTTGGTGGTGTTTAGTGTGGAGAAAAGGAGGCTGAGGGGAGACCTTCTGGCTCCCTGGGTCTGCAGCGAGGTGGGGGTTGAGCTCTTCTCCTGTTCGCTAGTGACAGAACAAGAGGAAACAGCCTGAAGTTGCACCAAGAGAGGTTTAAGTGGGTTCTCAAACACCAGAAGAAGCTGCCCAAGGAGGTGGCTGAATCCCCATATCCTGGAAGTGTTTCAAAGATGCAGAGATGTGGTGCTAAGGGACATGGATTAGCAACAGCTTTGGTGGTGACAGGCAGTGGTTGGACTTGATGATCTTAAAGAGCTTTCCCAACGGAAACAATTCCATGATTCTATGACACAGCGACAGGAAGCTCCTTCCTAAGATATTTAAGGCATTCTGGCATCCAGAAGCACCTTTTACCCACCAGAGGACCAGAAAAGCAGGAGTGTGGAATGAAGAGACATCAGCAGGCCTGTGACATGCAAAAAGAGGAAGAGGACCTGAGAGTGCTGGTGGACAATGAATTCACCGTGAACCAGCAATGTACTCTCATGGCCAGGGAGGCCAATGGTGTCCTGGGGTGCATCAAGAAGAGTGCAGCCAGCAGGTCAAGGGAGGTTTTCCTCCCCATCTCATATGATTTGGTGAGGCCACCTCTGCAGTCCTGTGTCCAGGTCAAGGAGGACAGAGGCTTGCTGGAGAGGGTACAGCAAAGGGCTACTAAGATGCTGAGGGCACTGAACCAGCTCTGTGAGGAAAAGCTAAGTGAGTTTGGGCCATTTGGGCTGTAGAAGAGCAGCCTGAGGGGGATCTCACCAATGCTCACCTTTCAAGGGTAGGTGTCAGGAGGATGGGGCCAGGCTTTGTTCAGTGGTGTCCAGTACCAGGACAAGGGGCACTGGGTACAAATTGGAATATGGGAACTTCCATCTAAACATGAGGAGGAGCTTCTTTAATTTGAGGGTGCTAGAGCCCTGGAGCAGGCTGCTCTGAGTGGTGCTGGAGTCTCCTTCTCTGGAGATTCTAAACCTAACTGGATGTGTTCCTGTGTGACCTCCTCTAGGTGAACCTGCCTTGGCAGGGGGCTTAGATTCCATCTCCAGAGGTCCTCTTCCAACCACTCTCGTGGTGTGAAAAGCCTCCTGGATTCAATCTTGACTGGATTTCACCCACATTAAACTCCACAAAAAGCACATTTCACTGAACAGCACTTTTCCTCAAACCTCACCTGGAAACCACTACAAGCAGATGAAGGCTTTTCAGCAGCATTTCACTTGCAGAGTGAAATCTGCCCCTGCTTTCCTCATTAAGTATCTTATCAGTATCTGGGCAGATGAAACAAGTTTCTTGAAATGGTATTTTGTCAGCCCTTTACACCCAGAGTACCACTAGTGATAACAGTTTGACAGTTACAAAGCCACTCCGAGATGAGCTTTAGTCTAATAATAACAAAACAGCAAATATGCAAATGTTGGTTGGAACAGAGGGAAGGAAGAGCTGCTTCTTGCAGGGCTCCTGCACCCAGTAAGGACAAAGGCAGAACACAACAGCCCTTTGTTTCCAGGACAGCTGGAGAGGAAGTTCATTATCTTCAACAGCTCATCAGGAACCCTCTGAGGCCCTACCTCCACCAGAACCCACACGGGAGGGTTGCTGGCAAAGGAAGGAGCGGGGGAAGGGGCAGGTCTGCACAAAGGAGGGGGAGTAGAGCTGAGAGGCCTTTATTCCCCCATCTCTCTCTTCCCACTTCTCCCTGTAAGTAGATCTCACCTGCTCAGCTTCCCACCCTTTACTCAGAAAAGATGGTGGGCTTAGACCAACGAGGATCCCTAAAATGATGCTGCTGAGGTTCTCACACACTTCACACCTAGCATCATAGAATCAGTCAGGGCTGTAAGGGACCACAAGGAGCACCCAGTTCCAACCCCCCTGCCACAGCCAGGGACACCTCACCCTAGATGAGGCTGGCCAGAACCTCATCCAGCCTGGCCTTAAACACCTGCAGGGATGTGGCCCCAATCACATTCCAGGCTCACACCACTCATGGTGAAGAACTTCCTTCTCACATCCAGTCTGAATCTCCCCAACTCCAGCTTTGCTCCATTCCCTGATAGCCTAAAAAGTCCCTCCCCAGCTTTTCTGTAGGCCCCCTTCAGATACTGCAAGGCCACAAGAAGGTCACCTAGGAGCCTCCTCTTCTCCAGACTGAACAGCCCCAACTCTTTCATTCTGTCCTCGTAGCAGAGGTGCTGCAGCCCTCTGAGCATCCTCGTGGCCCTTCTCTGGATATGCTCCAGAATGTCCACATCCCTCCTCTAATAGGGGCTCCAGAACTGGATGCAGCACCTCCTTTACCAGAACACCTCAAACCAAAGCCAGCCTTCTGATGTGCATCAATCCTTCCCCAATTTACCCAACTACCTCAATTTTTAATAGAATCACAGAACCGTTTGGGTTGGAAAAGACCTCTGAGATAATACAGTCCAACCATCAACCCAACACCACCATGGCAATTAAACCATCACAGCTCCTTTACTGGAATGCTTAAAACCAAAGTAAGCCTCTTCTGAGGTGTATCAATTCTCTGATTTAGCCAAATTACCTTAATTTGACCCATTCCATAGCTCCTTCTTTGTTAGAAATTACAGAGGCAGCATTTAAAAATGAATACTAGGAGTATCTACACAGAATCAGAATCGTTTTGGTTGGAAAAGAGCTTAGAGGTCATTGAGATCAGCTATTACCTAGTTCTAAACAGGTGCTGGTGCTAAACAGCCTCTCAGCACCACATCTCTGCCTCTCTGAAACACCTTTAGGGATAGGGATTCAACCACCTCCACCCCTGGGGAGCCTGCTCCAGTATATTAGAACCCCTTCAGAGAAGAAATGTCTTCTAATGTCCAACCTAAACCTTCCCTGGTGCAACTTCAAGCCACATTCTCTTGCCCTTGTTACTGGGAGAAGAGAGAAACTCCCACCTGGCTCCAACCTTCTTTTAGGGAATTGTAGAGTGAGAATATCTTCCCTGGGACTCCTTTTTCTCCAGACTAAACCACCCCAGTTCCCTCAGATGCTGTTCTGCAGATCTGTCACCAACTTCCTTGCCCTTCTTTGTCTGACAACTGCCTTAACAACTCGTGTAGTTTGTTTCAAACGACATCTTCCTAACGCTCTAGAAACTCAAATCAAGTCAGAAGTCTGCAGCTTCAGTTTCCTGCCCTATTCTGGCTGTAAACTCCCAGGGGTCACTGCACCAGAGCCACACTTGCAAGCCACTCATGTGAAGAAAAGCCTCCTGCCTTTCTTCCTGGGGCTGCAGACTGGGCAAAGTCACAAAACCTAGAAAGCAGAGGGCAAACACTTTCCTCAACCCCTCTCTGAAGAGACAGAACCAGAGTGCTAACCAGCAGAAAGCTGGCTTCAAAGAGAAGCTGACTCCACAGACCATGGAGGTCGACTCTCAGACTTTCTTCAGCCCTAACCGTACAGAGAAAGTCACCACATCTGAAACTCCAAAATTTCTGGATGAGTCAGCCAGTACCCACTGGGTTTTGTCTGCTAGGAGCCCAGGAAAGCCCCACCAGAGAGAATCAGGTCAAACCCCACAAGGTCAGCAGCCCATTGTGTTCCTCCAGCAGGATGAGCTATACTGTTTGCCTCTGCTCTGCTTTCCCACCCTCCTCCATTAGTCACTGCCGAGGTGAGGATATGAAGCACAGCTCGTCCCCTCCCCTCTCTCCCCATCACCCACCAGGACACAAGGTTGGCCAGCTATGATGTCATGTGGCCAAAGGATGAATCAAGAAGTTTCTTAATCTCCTGAGCTTAAACACAGAATTACAAAGGGGAAAAAAAAAAAAACCCAAACAAACGCAACTAAAGAAAGAAAGAACAAACCCAAACCAAAACCCAACAAAGCCATCGAACCACAGTGTCCCTCACTTGTGCAATAAATCATCATATCACTGCATCCAAGACTTAGAAGTACAGAGATCAAGCCTGAAGAGTGGACTTTGAGCCTGGAAGCTCTATTCAATCAAACCTTTCAAACTCATTTCAGCTTTGGCAGTCTTTCCAATACGAGTTACTCCACAGCAGCAGAATCATGCAATTGCTTTGGTCGGAAAAGTCCTTTAAGATCACTCCAACCACTCTCTAACTCTGTCAAGGCTGGGGCCTCAGCACCACATCCCTGCCTCTGAAACCCCTCCAGGGATGGAGATTCAACCACCTCCTTCCCTGAGGAGCCTGTGCCAGTGTTTCAGTGAAGAAGCTTCTTCTAATGGCCAAGCTAAATTCCCCCACCTAGGGCAACATGAGGCTGCTTCCTCTCATCCTGTGTTACTGGGAGAAGAGATCGATCCCAGATCACACCAAGTTCCTTCCAGGGAGTTGTGGAGCATGAGCATTCCTAAGCAGCACACTCATCCCTAGGTACATGCTGACACAGATAGAGCAAAGCCCTTTAGTTTTGCTTTCGTTTGGGCAGATTGTCTACCTGCCTGCCCTGGCTGCCTGATGATGAGCCAAGTCCACATCGAGCCCTGCAGGCTGCGTTCATCCTGTGATGGACGATTTGCATCATCCTCCTCAAGCCTCCTCCCTCCTCTTTACCCTCAAGAGGGTTCTTGGACTAAACATTTTTAAAACAGGCTACAAACAATATACTCCCCAAGCAACTTCAGAGTAGCTCTGAAGGAATGGTTTGCCTCACACACTGCTTCCTTCGAGACCCACTTTAAGTCCTGAAAGGCCACCAGGAGGTCTCCCTGGAGCCTCCTCTTCTCCAGGATGAACAACTCCAATTCTCTCAGTCTGGCTTCCCAGCAGAGCCCTTCTAACCCTGACAGCATTAACTATTAACAGATAGTTCCTTGTTTAGAAAAGGCAGTGGGAAGAAAGGTGATTTCTGTTCCCCTTGAAGGGAGAGTTCACAAGCACAGCACACGGTGATGGCCATCTCAGCCTTCACTCTTTTTCACCTTTCAGTTTTAAGCTATTTACACCACTAGAGAAACTCCCTCGAGGAGCTGGAAGAGCCAAGAGACCTCAGCAGGAATCTTGTGCAAGATAACCTAGTGCCATCTAGCCAAGAACCACTCAAGAAAGCATCCCACATATGACTCTTCTGCACAGCCAAGAAATGAAACCTGCTGAATTCACCTTAGCTCCATAGGCTGGGGACAGGACAAGGACTGATTCGCAGGTGAAGATCCATTTGTTGCTCCAAACAATTACACCAGAACAAAGGGGTTCCTCATGCTTCTCAGCTCCAGTGTTAGCAAAACACGGCTGGGACACACATCTCATATCCATCTGGCTCCTGCAAAGCGTTGTGGAACTGGAGTTCAGGCAGGCACAGGAAGGGAACCCAAACCTTCTTACCATCCAGTCTACTTAACCTTGCTTCCCCAGGTGCACTGGGCTTTGGGAAGAAACAAACACCCTGGAAAAGAGCTTATCTAAACAGGACCCTGGGATTTATGCTAGTAAAAATGCAATGAGACATCTGCACCCACAGCAGGCTGCTCACAGCCACAAACAACCTCCCCTGCAGTGCTCACAGCCATGGGGCAGCTCCCACCTCTCTGGGCAGCCTGGCACAGGCTCTCCCCACCCTCACTCTCAAACATTTCTTCCTTCTCTCCAATTTCAACCTCACTCTTTCACCCCTTGGCCTGGCACAACAGCCCCTGAGATAAAGTCTGTGCCCAGCTTTGCCCTGGGCCCCTTGCAGCACTGCAAAGCCTGCAGAAGGTCTCCCTGCAGCCTTCTCCTCTGCAGGCTGCACAAGCCCAACTCTCTCAGCCTGGCCTCCCAGCAGAGCCCTTCCAGCCCTGCCAGCACTGCTGTGGTCTCCCCTGGCCCTGCTCCAGCACGTCCCTGTCTCAGCAGGGTCTCAGCAGAGGGGCAGAATCCCCTCCTTGCCCATGCTGCTGGGGACCAGATATTGTTGTATCTATAAAACAATACCAACTTGTTCTCCTTCCCAGCTATGGGGATCGAAGCTGAGAACCTTCTGCAGCTCTTCAGACACATAAATCCTGTTGGAAGGGAGCAGCACTGCCTGGGCTGTGAAGACAGCAAGCAGAGTGAAGCTGAACACACAATAAGTCACCTCTTGGTAGGGCTCATGTGCAGCCCCAACCAAAGCAGGCATCCTCCAGCTCAGCCTCAGCACAACCATGGGCTAAGTGTAGATCTCAAGATTGGCCTCCACGGGTTGCTTACACAACAGGAATACATTTTTCAGCAGCTTTGGTGCTATCTGATGAAAGCCAATATTGTGTTGCAGTCTTTAGCTCTCTGACCACTCATTTTGTCACACCCTGACACCAAGTAAGGAGGCCACAGAGTAATTACTGGCATCAGCCTGGATGCTGTTAGTAGAGCTGTGGCTAAGACCTAGCTTTAGAATGCAATGGCAGGGTCTGGGAAGTCTTTGCAGACCCCCAGGAGTACAGCAGGTGTTCTGCACAGGGGTTTGTTTTCTATAAGCTTGCAGCTGTTGTGTGTGGACACAGCTGCAAAGGTAGAGCCTGTGAAGCTGGCACAACCTTTAATTCATGGCTAGGTTACCACAGGCTTCCAACTGGCAAGCAAGAACTCCTGCAGCTAAGGTAAACAAAGGGTTTGCAGTGCCCCAAACACTGCGTGGACCCAAAATTTATTTCTGCAAAACCCTAGCCTGAACTGCTTAATGCTTAAACCTCCTTTAAGCATGAAAATCAAGACCAGAACATGTTTTGCCATGTCCCTGGGTTATTAAAGTCCCATGAAATACTACCTATTGTCTGCTGAGTTGATAGACTGACTCTGGTTACTATCACCTTACACCTAGGATCAATTAACTCAGCTTCAGACCTCAGT
>VWZI01023013.1:4468-22454 GCA_013396835.1 Psilopogon haemacephalus
GGGGGTTGGAAGTGGATGATGTTTGAGGTCTCTTCCAACCTAAACCATTCTATGATTCTATGATGACATGCAGCAGTTAGGCAGTAGTAAGACTTTGTATTTAAGTATTCTGTTTTGACATATTCATTACCCACATGAAAAGATCATCTTTGAGATTCTTGACAAGTTAAGAGAAAAAGATTGGAATGAGGAAAATGGAATCCCTTTCTTATCCCTGAAATTAATGCATTGCACATGCATTTGTTTGAGATGTAATTCTTCACAAAGTAATGGAGAACAACCACAATGTGTCCTATTTAGTAAATTACAGGATCACAGGATGTTAGGAATTGGAAGGGACCCAAGGAGATCAAGACCAACACCCCTGCCACAGCAGGATCTAGTTCAGATCACAGAGTAACACATTCTGACAGGCCTTGAAAGACTCCAGAGAAGGAGACTGCACAATGTCTCTGGCGAGTCTGTTCCAGTGCTCTGTAACCCTTACAGTAAAGAAGTGCCCCCTTGTGTTGAGGTGGAACCTCTTGTGCTGCAACTTACATCCATTGCTCCTTGTCCTATCATAGGGACCAAGTGAGAAGATCCTGTCCCCTCCCTCCTGACCAGCTCTCAGATATTTATAAACATTGATTAGATTCCCTGTCAGTCTTCTCTTCTCCAGACTAAAAAGCCCCAGGTCCCTAAGCCTTTCTTCATAAGGCATGCATTCCAGTCACCTAATAATTCTTGTAGCCATCTGCTGGAACCTCTTCAGCAGATCCCTGTCCGTCTTAAACTAGGAAACCCAAAATTGAATGCAGTATTCAAGATGAAGTCTCAACAGGACAGAGGAGACGGGAAGGAGAATATTCCTTGATCTGCTGGACACATTGTTCTTAATACACCCCAGGATCCCATTGGCCTTCTTGACCATAAAGGCACATTGGTGTCCCACAATTAACTTGTTATCCACCAGGCCTCTCAGGTCCCTCTCCACAGGACTGCTCTCCAGCAGATCACCTCCCAGTCTGTACTGGTGCAGGTTATTTTTCCTTGCTAGGTGCAGGACTTTGCACTTGTCCTTGTTGAATCTCATTTGGTTCCTCTGTGCCCAGCTCTCCAGGTCTAGCTGGATGGCTGCACAGCCATAAATAAAGGTAGCATATTTTCTGTGGATGACTAGGAACAAAAATAGTCCCCCCAAAGAAAGAAACAAAAAAGCACACACACACCCCCCTTCCTCCCCCCAAAAAATCCTCAAACCAATCAAAAACCTCACAAAAAAACCAAATAAATCACTGTAAAAGGACAAAACCCAAAAAACCCCAAGAACAATAAAACACACACACATACACACAATATAGTGAGAACTTTTCAGCTGAAAAAATACATTAGTTCTTGAAGCAAAAGTGACAACATACAGAATCTGGGTTAATTTTACTAATCCAATGCAGAGAAGCTGGGGCAGCCTCACCAAAATTATTCTTTTGTATATTTACTTGTTGCTCACATCACTTTTGATTTGAAAAGCCTTCCTGCTACTGAAATTTACCTAAAGGATTTAATGAACTAAAAGTGTCCTGATATTAGACAATACCTTGTGATATTGACAAATGCCTCTCTAGTGTCCAGGATGAGGTGGAACCACCCAACTCATTTTCATCTGCAACCTACTGGTATAGTAAACATTAATTTGAATGGAGGTCTTAGAAATATAGTAGCTTGCTCATTACTTTCTGTTCTCTGTCACATCTATTCAGTGACCTACTGCCTCTGTTCCTCTGTTTTACTCTTGGACCAGCTGCTGTTAACTATTCTGTTGTGTTTTGTTTTTTTTTTTCCCTTTACTGCTTTCTACTTTAAGTTGTAATAGGCAGTTATTCTGAGCTCTGTATGATCTAAGGAAGTCCTAGGAAAGACAAATACGTACACATATATGTGTAGTGTTGAGAGAAATTACAGAGTGGAAAATAAAGTAATACCTGCATTCCTTAGTATGTTTTCGATTTGATTTGATGCAGAATTATCAAGAAAATTCATCTGACCTGCATTACACAGGAGGAGTTACACAAAATCCCTTTTGGACTTAAAATCTATGAATCTATATCAGCAATGGAAAGCACATATAAGGTGACCTTCCTGCATGCATGGTATGTTTCAGTCAAGAACGTCTTATCTGACTATCCACTTAGCAAGAAAAGGGTTATAACTAACAATCTCAAAGTGCTTTAGTGTATTTTAAAGGCAAACAAGGCCATTCACAATGATTCATTAATTTTCAGAAAGCATCCAAACTTTTCAGTTTGGGTTTTCTGTTGTGATTTTTGTTCTTGTCATTGTGGGTATTTTGGGTTTTTAGATATTATTTGGTTTTGATTTTTTGTTTGTTTGTTTGTTTTTTTAATGCCAATGAAAATGTGAGCTAGGAGGAATGATTTTTAAAATATATTGAGAAATAATTTTTTATTCCTAGGTAAAGGGTCTTGTAAAGGAGTGTTCTCTCAAACTTCTGTTTCTAATGTGGCCAGAGAACACTAGCATGAAAACAGATTATTTCTAAGACACCATTACTTTGGTTTTACTCCCTTGCTTATCAGTTTCTGTAGTCTATCTGAAAGAGCTCATGTAATGACTGGACTGAGTAATGTGTGCTTCAGATTGAACCTTTGTATTTAATTCTTACAGTTTGTTGACAAAGCAGAGTGTATCAAATGTCCTTTTCTGGGTTAAGCAAGCTGAAAAATTACTCCAAATAGTTCAAATACTGTGAACTGTGATGATATGGGACACAGAAGCTTGAGGTCTCTGGATGACTGTTTCTTTGTTTACTTTCTTGCTTGTTTGTTTTCCTTCCTGAAGGTCAGTCCTCAGGCAGCTCCAGGACTCAGTAAGCTTCCCAGACAGAGGGAAGCTCTCACTCTAACCATGTTGTTTTCCTTTTCAGTCACATTCTGCAATGCTTTAGCCTCCATTTCCAGATAACACGTAACATTGCAGTACTTTTGATGACGTGAGAGAGTAAACGAAGGGTGGATCAGTCAATCTCAAGTCCTCTTTCTTATGTACTCTCTCTGCTCAACATACAATAGTTTGATGGCTCCACAGTCTGTCTTCCAGCAACAGGACGTGTGCAGATGTGTGTTTGCAGAAAGCATCATGCTAAGGTTAGGTAACTTGTTCAGGTAAGATGTCATGTGGGTCTTCCTTGGGAGGTGCCTTGGCAAAGGTCTGCTGTTGACCATATGGCATAATAGATCTCCAGGGCACAACTACACTTTGCTATCACCTTGGAGCTTCTGTCAATTGCATATGATACTTTGTTTTGTGATTTCAGTGAAGAGTGATGTATCTAGGTCTGCTATCTAGACTTAAAAAACCCACAAAACTAAACCCATACAAACAAAAAAGTGAGAAGAGCTTGCATTACAGTCCAGTTTCCAAAAACAGTGAAAACATGACCTACTTCACCCTAGCTGACCAGGGACTAGGGCTTGCTCCCTGACATAGGTCAGTAAGTCAGTGAAAGAATACTCTTTTATCTCTTTCCCTTTCTTACTCAAGGCCACAAGTTTGTTGCCTGTATCAATCCACCAACTTTCTCACCTACCTGCTGTGCTTGTAGCAAAAGTTTCCTGTTATGTTTTACCACATAAAAGGTAGTTCCTGACATGAATAGGAAATATTCTTTTACTGTGGGATGATGTATTATAAGTATATATTATATAACTCTGCAGTATAATACATTATTCCTGGAATACAATTCGTATCTTCAAATGTAAACCTTGGTTACACTCTCAGTAACCCAAACACAGCAAGACTGCATGAATATCCAGTCTCCCATATTAATGCCCCCTCATTCTCCCTCTTTTTTTTTTTCTTTTTTTTTTTTCTTTTCTTTTCCCCCACTGTCAAAAAAAGTCTCTTAATAAGGACAGAAAATTACTACTTGAACTAAGGATTGTGTGGTGCTGGAAAACCTAATTTATAATTGAAAATACTTTGATGTATCCACAGTACAGAATGGGAGACAATGCTTAGGCATCCCACTTGAAATTTTGTTGACTCCGATGCCTTGGAAATACATGAGGAATTCTGCTGATTATGTGAAGACTTAAGGAGACAGGATTTTCCTTCTCTTGTTGCTCTCATTGCATGAAAAGAATAATTTGTTTCCTTATCTTCTTAGTCAAGCCCTTAGTTTTAGAAAGGCTCTACCATCATCTATCCACCTCATATGTCCTCATAAAAGGCTATAAGGTCAGTCAAACATGACTGCCTCTTGGTAAAAAGCGTGCTGACTGCTCCTAATGACACTCTTGTCTTTGATATGTCTAAAGACAGCACCAAGGATAAGTTGCTTCATTACTTTTCCAGGGATGGAGGTGAGGCTGACTGGTCTATAGTTACTCAGGTCCTCATTTTTACCGTTTTTGAAAACTGAAGTGGTGTTTGCCTTCCTCCAGCCCCCAGGCACCTCTTTTATCTGCCATGATTTACCAAAGATGATGGAGAGTGGTCTGGCAATGACCTCCACCAGCTCCCTCAGCACCTGCAGGTGCATGGCATCAGGATCTATGAATTTATGGATGTCCAGATTCCTTAACTGTTCCCTTATCCAGTCTTCACGAACCAAGGAAAACTTCTCCTTTGTCATGTCTTCCTCTGAGGCTTCTGGAGTCTGGGACTTCTGAGGAATCTGCAGCAGTATAGATGGAGACAAGGCATTTAGTAACTCCACTTTCTTTGTATCCTCTATCACCAAGGCACCCAGCTTGGAATCACAGAATCACTGAGTCTGGAAAAGACCTCTGAGATCATCAAGCCTAACATCGCAACACCAGCTAAACCATTACAACAAGTGCCACATACAATTTTTTCTTAAAGACTTCCAGGGATAATGACTCCACCATCTCCCTGAGCAGTCCATTTCAGTGCCTAATCACCCTTTCTGTGAGGAAGTGATTCCTAATATCCAACCTAAACCTTGCCTGGCACAGCTTCAGACTATGCCTTCTTGTCCTGTCACTAGTTGCCTGGGGAAGAGCCCAGCCACCACCTCACTGCAACTTCCTTTTAGACAGCTGTAGAAAGTGATTAGGTCCCTTCTAAGTCTCTGCTTTTCCAGGCTGAACAACCCCAGCTCCCTCAGCCTCTCCTCATAAGACTTTCCCTGCAGCCCCCTCACCAGTCTCATCACTCTCCTCTGGACCTGCTCAAGAACCTCAATGTTCTTCTTGAAGTGAGTGGCCCAGACCTGCACACAGTATTTGAGGCAAGGCCTCACCAGTGCAGTGTACAGGGGCAGAATTACATCTCTAATCCTGCTGATAAAGGCCAAGATGCCACTGGCCTTCCGTGCAACTGTTGGCTCATATTCAGTCAAACAGCACTTCCAGGTCGCTCTCAGCAGTGTTGCTCTCCAGTCACTCATCTCCCAGTCTGTAGTGCTTCATGGGGTTATTGTGGCTAAAGTGTAGAACTCTGCACTTGATTCTGTTAAATTTCATACCACTTTCCTCATCTCACTGACCCAGCCTATTCAGGTCCATCTGCAGCATCTTCCTGACCTCCAGATTATCTGCAAATTTATTGATGGCAGACTCAATCCCCTCATCCAAGTCATCAGTAAAGATGCTGAATAGAACTGGGCCTAGTACTGATACCTGGGGAACATCACTGGTCACAGACACCAACTGGATGTGGCACAATTGACAACTACTCTCTGTGTGTGGTCATTGTTATGAACGGATTATTAATAATGATTTATGAAATATAAATATTATTATTAATATTTATTTATTAATACACCTTAATTTCTTATTTACAGAGTCTTTATGCTTGGTTGTGCAAATAGGTCACAGAGTATGTACAGTGCATAGGGCAGCACCAAACAATTTCCAAAAAAAATTAGCAAAGTTAACAAAAAGCTTTTGGCAATTCTTGTGGTGCAATATGCCACTTGCCCTCTAGGGAGACTCACGAGGCTTCTATCTACCAAAACAGAAGGCACAATAGTTACAGGACAAACAGAACCAAAGCAAAGAGTTTTAATTACAAAGAGGATTTTTAGAATATTTACACACAAACTAGTATCTCCATATTTCTGGGTCTGCATTATAGTCCCAAACAGTATCCAAAACACTCAGAGGGGTTGCTGTTGGTAGTATAAAATCCATTGGAAGCTTTGGAATTTCTCCAGGACTCTGTCAGGGTGCTGGGGCTTGCATGGTCTCTGGCCTGGTCTTTATCCTTTCTCAAGCAGACAGTGGCCTTTCCAGGGCTCCAGAATCTTCAGAGAGGTTTGCAAGTGTGCAGACAATAATGGTGTCACACAGCTTTTACAGTTACCTGCTCTTTCTCACCATACAGCCTGTAGTGAAATCTCTGTAAGCAAGCTCTCCAGCTAGGAGCAACTTACCTCTTTTCATTTCACACTAAGGCTGGCCATAGGTTTCGGGAAGTTTTCGACAACGACTCTTGCCTGTGTCATGAAGGCACTTAATGCCTCTCCCTGGTAAACTAAGGCACAGCAGCTTCCAGGTAGTCAAGCTTCAAGCATCAGGCTGAATGTTTAGGTTGCATGTTAGAAAGAAGTTCTTCACAGCAAGAGTGATTGGCATTGGAATCGGCTCACCAGGGAGGTGGTGGAGTCACCATCCCTGAAGGTGTTTAAAAGAAGACTGGATGAGGCACTTAGTGCCATGGTTTAGTTAATCAGAAAGTGTTAGGTGATAGGTTGGACTTTGATGATCTCGGAAGTCCTTTCCAACCTGGTTAATTCTGTGATTCTGTGTGTGCTGGTTTGAACTAATTGGAGGATTTGAATGAGAAATTAGACTGTAGACTGATCGAGGAAAACACTGATGGTGCTACCTCACTCATAGCTTTACTGAGAAAGAAAAAGAAGTCAGATGGTTTGAGACTGCTTCAGACCGCTTTGGGCTGTGGCTCATGCAGGATTCTTTCTCCATGCCTTTTGTAGCTGAATCTGAATAATGTTCCTCACTTCTTTCCTGCTGCTAATCCCACTAGCTGATCTACCTTCACCTATCTGCTGCATAAAACAGATAGTGATATAAGATTGGGAAAAGCAGGAAGATGGTAGGGGTGGTTGGTTACCCCTCTTAGGGATTTCTGATNTAGCTGACCAAGTCTTAGCCTGGGTTATTTCAAAGTGTAGGGGGGCCGATAACTGCTAAATCACCACACTGTGAGCAAAGCTTGTTTTTACACAGTGAAGATGGTTTGAAGCAACAAGGTGTAATGGAGGACTGTAATTAATTAATGTGAGATTATATTTTTCAAATTAATATTGTTTACTAATTTCAATATTCAAACTCCTCAGCACCCCTAATAAGTAATTTTAATAATAAACAGTTCATTTGCAACAGTCATGGAATGCATTATGTAAAGATATCTATCAATATATAAACATTTAAATCTAATTGAACTCAGTTAAACTCAAATGAACTGGAAGAGAAGGTTTCTTGCAGTTAATAGCTCCACTTGACTCAGGGCCTTTCTGCTTAGGTAGAAAGTAGGTAAAGGATAAAAGCTTAAGGTATTTACTCACAAATATTATTTCTCTACTTGTGAGGCTAGCAACATTGAGACAGTACCCAAAACACTTTCAGGGAGTTCTGTTGGTTGCATTTCTGGCTGCTTTAGCCACTATTGAGACTTCTGATTCACTCCAGGCTCCACAGGATGTTGTTTTGGGAAGCAGACAATTGCTGACCCAGTCCTGGCTTTCTCTGCATGATGTGTCTGCCTCCAGGGCACACAGGTCTCAGGAGATTTAGGCAGGATATTTTGCAATGTAGAGTCTCAGCAGATGTGTCACACTGGCTTCTAACTATGCAGCTATTGGGTGAAGACAATTAAAGCTGTTCCTGGTAAACTTGAAGCAATTTCCAGGCTGGATTAAGCTTAGCAAAGAATTATGCTATGAAGCAGTAATGGCAGTATCATTGCCAGTAGGCAGCAGGCACAGATACAGTAGATCATAGAATAACAGTAAAGCATGGAACAACAGCAAAGCACACTCTGTTACCTGCTTATTTGATTTTGTATCAATACCTGAGGCTGATAGGCCTTTGGACATAAATTACCCAACAAGCCTGACAGTAAGCCAAGCTTGACTATACTTGAGTGAAGCCATAGGCTTGCTATATCCATTTTAGAGAAGACACACAGGCTTAGCACAAGCTTAGCACATGCCAAGTGCAGGTAACTTGTTTACCATGGGATGCAAGCAGGAGCAAAACAAGTTTGAATAAGCCATAATACTCAGACTCAATGGCTCCAGATCTTTTGCCGTTTTTCCCATGGTTGCCTCTCCCCAAACAGAAAGAAGAGAGCAGAAAAAAATGTCTGGGCAAGCCAGCACATGAATAAGCCTATTTTTGACCCTGGCAGGTCCACCATGACACAAGGCTTCCTGGTACTGTTTGGATTATTAATAAGTTATTATTATTATTATTATTATTAATAATAATAATAATAGAAATTTCAGGGGAAATTCCCTNCTGCAAACACGTGGCCACTGTGAAAGAGGTGCAAATAGATGTCCTGCCCTGACAAATGCAGCAGGAAAAGGAGAACAACAGTCCTAATGACCCTTCCTTAAATACACTATTTTGAAGAGTGAAACTGGCCAATAGGCAGTAGCATCCATTGTTTTGGCCAATGAATTCAAAGTCCTGCACCTAGTGTCCACCTAACGCTTTGAGGAACAGCACAAAACACCTGACTTGGTCATGTGCCACAGGGCTTTCTTCATTCAAACCTTCATTGCCTGCTTACCTGCCACTCCCAGACCTTGCTACAGGAGGAGGGAAAAAGCAGGAGTTTGAACTAACTTGGGCAGGATTTATGACCTAATGGGACAAGTACCCAGGCAAGGCTTATTATTAAGCAAAGTAAAGCATGGTGAAGCAGCATGGCATAGCAAAGTGAGTTGTTTATAACTTCTGACCATATTTAGCAATTGTCTGAGTCCTAATAGCTCCATCGGACAAAGGAGATTCACCTATCACAATGGCATTTTGCCAAAACTAACATTAGGTAAAGCCAGAGGCTTGCTTTACATATATTTGGCAGAACATGAGACCATGCATGAAGTAAGTGTATGTACCTTATTTACATGTGAACAGGAACAGACTCGACAGCTCCAGGTCTTCTTTTCCCACACTGCTGCCCACTCTGGAAGTGGGGAGGGAGAGTAAGGATCGTGCCCGGACAAGCCACGACACATATTAGGCCTATTTTGGCCTTCCATGACAGTCATCCAGCCAGTTTTTAACTCCATGAAGTGTTCACCTGTCCAAGTCATGGGTTGCCAGATTTTTCACAGGAATACTGTGGAAGATGATGTCAGAAAATTTGCTGAAGTCTAAGTAGACCATACCCACAGCCTTCCCTTCATCCACCAGGTGGATCACTCAGTTACAGAATGTGATCAGATTGGTTAGGCAGGACTTTCCTTTCCGGAACCCATGTTAGCCCAATTCCCGGTTTTTCTTGCATGTGCTGCTCAATGGCACTCAGGATGACCTGCTTCATAACCTTATAGGTACTGACATCAGTATGACAGGCATATAGGTTTCCGGATTCTCCTTCTGTCCCTTCTTGTGGATGGGTGTTACATTGACCAACTTCCAGTCATCTGAGACCTCCTCAATTAGCCAGGACTGGTAATAAATGATGTAGAGTGGCTTAGCCAATTCTTGCACAAGCTCCCTAAACACTCTAGGATGAGTCCCATCTGCACCCACAGACTTCTTAGGGTCGAAGCGGCACAACCAATCAGTAACTACTTCCACCTGGATTACAGGAGGGACATTCTGCTCCCCGTCTCTATTTACCAGTGCATAAACCCAGTTGCCCTGGGAATAGTCAGTCTTTTTGTTAAAGACTGAGACAAAGAAGGTGTTACATAACTCAGTTCTTTCCTTGTCTTCTGTTCCTCCTTTGGTCCAAAAAGGCATGAAGATTTTACCTGGCCTCCTTTTGTTATTTATGTATTTATAAAAGCACTTTTTATTATTCCACTTAATTGGCCAGATTAAGTTAAAATTGAGCTCTTGCATCTTTAATTGTTTTTCTACATAACCTTACAATATCCTTAAATACTTCCTGGTTCACCTCCCCTTTTAACAAAGTTGATAAACTCTTTTTTTCCCCTTGAGTTCTTGCTTAACCAGACTGATCCTCATTGGCTCATTTTATGGCATACAGGAATGGCGTCCTCCTGTGCCTTCATAATTTCATTCTTAAAGTAGGTCCAGCCTTGCCATGCCCCTTTGCTTTTGAGCGCTGCTTCCTTAAGCTAATCTCCAAATCAGCACCCTGAATAGATCAAAGTCAGCCCTCCAGAAGTCCATGGTAGAGATTTTGCTGACAGCCTTTCTAACCTTACCACATATTGAAAATTCTATCATATCATGGTCACCGTGCCCTAGATGACATTCAGCCACCACATCTTAAGCAATAAGCCAAGGAGCAATGGCTACAAATTGGAACATGGAAAGTTTCACCTCAACATGAGAAGAAATTTCTTTACAGTGAGGGTGATGGAGCACTGGAACAGGCTGCCCAGAGAGGCTGGGGAGACTCCTTCTCTGAAACTTTCAAAACCCTCCTGATCCATTCCTGTGCAAGCTACCCTAGGTGATCTTACTTTGACAGGAAGGTTTGACTCAATGATCACTGGGGTTCCCTTCCAACTGCTAAGGTTCTGTGATTCTGTGATCTTCCACTAACCCTTCCCTGTTCATAAACAGTAGGTCTAGTGGAGCACTGCCCATGGTAGACTAGCTAACTAGCTACAACAGGAAGTTGTAATCTACACATTCTAAGAATCTCTTGGATTCCTCCCCTTTCTGCTCTCTTGCACTGCCAGCAGACATCTAGGAAGTTGAAGTCTGCCACTAGAACAGGGGCTAGTAAATACAAGATATCACAGAGTTGTTGAAAGAATGTCTCAGTGGCTTTATCCTGGTCAGGTAGTCTGTAGCAGACTCCTAACAAGATATCAGCCTCAGTGGCCTTCCCATTTAATCTTAGCCATAGACATTCCACCTTGGTGTGTCTAACATTGAATTTAAGACAGTCTAAGTACTCCATAACATATAACCTACTTCTCCACCTCTCTTCCCTTGTCTATTCCCTTTAAAGAGCCTGTAGTCATCTATTACAACACTCCAGTCATGCAAATCATCGTGCCATATTTCTGCAATGGCAATTATATCATGGTTTCTTTGGTGTACAAGAGCTTCCAATTCCACCTGTTTATTGCTCATGCTATGGGCATTGGCATACAGGCACAATACAAAGTACAGATATTGTCTACAACATCTCTCACAGAGGCACCTTTCTAGTGAGCCCTGACCCCTTCACACCTAGTTTAAAGCTCTGATAATGATCCCTGACAACTCCCTTCCTAAAACCCTTTTCCCCCTGTGGGATAGGCTATTCCTTTCCATTGCCAACAGGCCTGGCTGCTTCTAAATCAGGCCATGGTCAAACAACTTAAACCCCTGCCAGTAACACCAGGCTCAGAGCCAGGTATTCATCTCCTGGCATGTCTTGCCAAATACCTCATCATTCTCCCTAACTGGAGGTATGGGGAAGAACACAACCTGTGCAACAACTGTGCTGACCAAACATCCAAAGAACCCTAGGGAAATTTTCCTGAAATCTCGATTATTAATAATAATAGAAAAAAAATAAAAATAATTGCAACAATTACTGACAACCTGTAAAAACAAAAGGGAATAATAATCTAAGGGCTGTGCTAGGGAAGGGAAATTCTTCCTTATAGCTTTAACCCAGGCCCCTGGGAAGTAACAGACCTCTTTGTGTAGCAGCTCCATTCTGCATATCAGGTCTTCTTCTGCCTCAACCAGTGAGTCATCAATGACAATGACCAGTCTTTTACTCTTTACTGAAGAGGTTGTAATGCAAGGTGCAATTTGACTAGACTTTGATGACACATCTAAGCAGGAAGAACCCTCATCCTCACTATCTTCCAGTTCCCTTTGCAGAGCACTGTATGTGTCCTTGTCTCCATCTTCATCTTCCTGGCTGTGAAGTCCCAAATCCCCATACATGTTGTGCATTGGCAACTGAGTAGGTGAAGGGGACAGAGGAGGATCTCGCTTGCATTTCTGAGGAAGGATCTCTCTCCATTTGCCTTTATGCCCCCTCCTCTTGTCTGGTCACTACTTGTAGAGCCTCTTTTTGCTGCCTTGGCCTCAGAGTGTGGTTCCACCAATCTATACTGCTTTTACAGTCTCAGATTGTCCTCAATCTCTCTACCTACTTTCTCAGTTCAACTACCTGCCTGAGCAGGTTGTTTATTTGATCACACCATACACTAGTGGTGTGTCTGACTCCTAGTTCAAGCACCAGGTTCAGGCACTTGCTGCATACAGAGATCTTCATAGCTACATGTTTGTGTCAGAGCCTGGTCTGGGTTCCCACATTTTTTTGCCTTGGGCCTGTCAAGGTCCAGAGGCCAGAGATTAACATTATCTCTGTCCAAAGGAGCAAGGCCTGTTCTTAGAGATTTCTCTGCTGTGAAGTTAATGTACAAGCGAGACCAGATACCACCACAGAACTCTTTATTAAGGGATAAAGTTGGACAAAACAGAAGGAAAGAGAGAGTGGAGGAAAGAAAGAGAAGGAGGGAACAACAGAGAAGTTAGGAGAGGAAAAGACCAGGGGAGGGAGACAAGCAGGGATTATATTACCATCAGACAGAGACAGGGGGTGAGAGAGAGGTGTTTGTTGTCCAGGGATGCTCTGTAGTGCTCATCAGGAGTCCATCTTCTTGTTATTCCTTGAGTTCTCCTTTCTGAGTTCTACCACCTGAGTTCTTCTACTGGTAGGCATTTCTCAGGTGTTTTTTATACAGTTTTTCCAGTCCCAGTCTTATCAGTGTCCAGGTTCAGCTCCCCAGGAATTCCTGTTGTGCATTGTCATGCCTTATCAGGGGTCCGGTGGCAGCATTGGGAAGGGCCTCCACCCCCTCCCTGTGCCACTTACCAGTTCATCCCCTGAAATACACATAAGTCTTTTCTCTTCAGGATAGCTAATACTGGCCATGAATATCCTGAAAACCAGTGCCAGGCAGAAATCCATGAAAGTGACCAAAAAAATCACAGTATTTACATCCCAGATATATCTGTGATAATTTACATTCCTTAAATGTTCAATCAGGAACATTGTCTGAGTTTGGGGGAAGGAGACATTGCAATCCTTAACTTCATTGATTCACACAAGG
Organism: Psilopogon haemacephalus; assembly: GCA_013396835.1. Taxonomy (NCBI): domain Eukaryota; kingdom Metazoa; phylum Chordata; class Aves; order Piciformes; family Megalaimidae; genus Psilopogon; species Psilopogon haemacephalus. The sequence continues at coordinate 17,736 of VWZI01023013.1, forward strand.
GTGAGCCTTAAGACTCACAGGGCCTCTTGGCCATGTTGTGACTATGATCTCTCTTCCCAGGAAGCAACCAACCCCTGTTTGTTACTTTCTGCTTGCCCTGTTCACTCACTACTGCACACAGCTATTCCTTCCTTCCCCCTGAGGGCTGGTCATCCTAAATAAGTGAACTTACCTAGTGCACTATCAGAGGCTCAGCATCCTGCCCAACAAACTGAAAACAGCTGCAGTATCCCTTGGGGCACACATAGTCACTATTTATGCTTTGGAAATGGATCTCTTTTATGTTGCTGTTTTTTGTGTTTTTTTAAAAAATTCTACCGGTGTATGCTGCTTGATGGGATCCGGTGAGATAACTCCGGTGCTGCCTCTCTAGAGGCAGTCCCATGCTGGCTCGCCCATGTTTGTATCTTGCATGGTAATGACAGCAGTGCCCTTAGCCACGTCAGTCCCTTGTGCCAACCCTCCTGTCCCTGCTGCACATCTCTGTGTGCCTCTGCTTTGAGAAGCGGCCTGTTTGCCCAATAAGATAAAAACAAGTTCATCACCACTCTGCTAGAGCTGGTGATGCTGCCACTGCCTCTCCTAAAGGGTGGTCTTGTGCTGGCTCATCAGTGTTTGTATCTTGTGAGTTAACCACTTCCAGGGAAACAGGAGGGAGCAGGAGGCTGGAGGAAGCCACTTGGCACTGTTCTGCTTTCTGCTCCCCCCAGCCCTGCTGCTGCTCTGCATTGCTTAGACTTCAGGATACCGCACCTCTCTTTTTCTGACAATGCCTCCTTGAACAGCCCTGCCTGCCCACCACTCCACTTGGCAAGTGGTAGTGTCAGCATGCAGGAAGCAGCAGCAGACACATGTCAGGGCCCTGGCCTGCTTGTGTGCCTAGAGGGCTCTATGGCGTGTAACCTGTACCATCAGCTCCTCACCATTTAGTTTCCAATGATGCCCATGTCTTGGAGAAGAGCCAGGCGGCACAGCTCTACTTTGGGCTCCCTGCAGCCTAGAGAAGATGAAGCGTCACTGCCCTGCTCCCTGGCACTGCCAAGAAACTTGGAAATTCTTGAGTGACAGTATCACCATTTTCAAGCCAAAGAAATGATGATACCCCTTCTCTTTGATACCTGCCTTTCCCACTACTTTTCTATACCATTTTCCTTCTGCTCTGGTTCAGTCTAATAGTCTCAGTTCATTAGCTGTGTAGCATAATTTCACCTTTATTTACTCCAGAGGAATTCTTTCAACCTTAGCACGGCCATGTCCCCACACTGCAGTGACCCGGCTTGGTAAGGCGAAGCCTGGGTCATGACAAGTTGCTTCAACAGTTGCTTTACACCTCTGTTTTCCCAGTTTCACACAGAAGCTTCTAAGTTCACACAGACATACTGTTACTAAAGACAGTGGAATTTAAATGTTCTAATTTTCCATCTGTGGGCCCAGAGTCTGCTTGGTTTTCATTTGTGCAGGGAATGTTTTGGCCCTCTGAGCAATGGAACAAACCCTCAAGATAAGTAACAGCTGAGGCAGCTGCTTGAGTGTATCCATCATTATCACTTGAATATGCTCTGTGGATAAACAGAGGCCTTCAGTCCCTGAGGCTGTTAATCTGACACCTTTCATGGAGCACTAAAAGAATTCTCTTAAAATTAAAAAACAATGCACAGCTGTTTCAATGGATAAGTCATGTCATTTGCATGGGATAATGGATAATCAATATACAATGGTGACACAAATTAAATGTGGATTAAACAGGCATTGTTCCAGAGCTACGCTCTCTGTGATTTTTCCGGATATCATGTAATAGTCCTGTGTTTCCTATTACTGCTTGGAGAAAAAATGCTGTTTCTTCTTTTGGAAGATGCTGCTTCTTTATCAGCCACACTGGTACAAACCAAACAAACGAAAGAGCTAATCTTCCACATTTTTCCACAACATCAGAGGTCACCTTTTGGACAGTTATAGAGATTAGAGGGAAAGCATTTCTTGTCCTTAAAGTCCTCAGATTTTATTTGTACAAGAGATCATGAAGAACGGGCCATAATGCTGGGACAGGATGAGCTTATCTAATATAATTTTAAAAGCTGTCTATATCACATAGGATTCTTATGTATTTCATAGGGAGATAAAGACAGTTATCCAAAGAACAGGACATAAGACATACAGGATGGATCATTTCTTGAAGATGTCTGCTCCCTCTCTCTCTCTCCACTCAGTGCTTAGGGAGCCAAAAAAAATTTAGTTTAGGTGGGCAAATGTGGAGTGACTAAAATTATGTGAAATGAATCTTGCGTCTATACATTTTCTGTAAGATTTGTCTAGCAATATAAAACATTCCAAATTTCAGTTTACCCATGTAGTGGGTTTGCAGTAACCTGCCCCCCCACCTTTTAGAACCCCGGCTAAAACTCAGACAAACACACTGGAAGTTAATAAATGAAGCTTTATATTTACAGCAATGCAAATATACAAGCAAATATTTACAAGATATAACAGATATTTACAGAAATATACAGTAAAAAAGGAATACAGACACCACACCCCTCCTGGAGACCAAAATCCCCAAGAGAGGGAAAACAAACCCCCCACCACCACCTTTCCCTCCTTCCCCCAGCTTTATCTCACCACTTGATGATACTGCAGATAAGCTGAAGATCGGTCAGAAAGATTAGTGGCAGGAAGGAATGAATGGCTTTAGTGATTTTACTCTGAATTAGTTCAAAGGCAGAGAGACAAAGGAAAAGAAGCTGCTGAAGCCTGCGCCGACCCAGAGCCGACTGACTGGGCAAGCACACTGGCTTATCTGGATGTTTTGGGAACATTCTCAAAACAATCCTCTTTCTTCTCTCTCAGTCAAAACTGAGTGAGGTTACACAGTGTTTAATTTCTCACTCAAATTCTCCAATTAGCTCAAACCAATACAACCCATCAATGATAATTAAATGTTTCAGTGTTTTTAATGTATTTAAACTCAAAACATTTTTTCAACATGTTACTTTCACTGTAGAAGAGTAACCCCAGAGATTTATCCAAAGTTACAAGAATTACTTTGAAGCAGAAAGTTTGGGATCATTAAATCTTAAGCTTAGTTCATTCTTTTCTATAAGTTTCAGTGGAGTCTAGGCACTGAACTCTTGTAGTCTGCTTTGAAAGAATCATATTGCAGTGGACAAAAATTCACCTAAGCGTCAGTGACAGGAAACATCTGAAAGAGGCAGCTGAAGGAAAAGTTATGCATAGGACCAAAGGTGAAATTTAGACTCTGAATATAGCTCTTAATCATTTCAGATAAGTCAAGCAAAACCATAATTAATAACAAAAATTAGTAATGAACTTCTGTCTAACACACACTACTTAACTAACCTCAATTCAAATCATTGACCTAGAAGTATTAAACTCCCTTTCCTATTAGTAATCAGATGAAAGAAAAATCCAACACTCAGAGAAGTGATCCTTTTTTCATTTATTTCACTGAGACAAATTAAACTCTTTTCAGTCTGTGTGGTATTTTTTACACAGGCAGAACACTCAGAATGTTTTCTGAGAGAAAAGAAAAAAGTTAGTGTGTTAAAAATTTGAATTGTTTTAGTAATAACTCTTAAATTCTTACAGAATTTTCATCCCTTTTACAATTTTTTTTTAAATTTTAGAAATTATATTATAAAGTTCTGTTCTCTTTCTACTTAACCTTGTCAATTTTCTTTCAAAGTTGAAAGAGAAATGGAGCAAGCTGGTCTGCGAGCTCAATTTCCACTCACCCTCAAGTATTCACGAGTACTTCAGCACCACCATTTGAAACAAAAATTCAGCCAAGACTGAGACAAACGTCAGATAGACTTGATATTGTATTTTCTAAACTATCTAGTTTCAAATCAGCACTGTGTTTTCTTAGAGTCAGTACTGAAACTTGCACTGACCTCATGGAAAATAGAGAAAAGTCTACACTGTGTACTTCCACATAGTTTTCCGTTAGTCTAAAATGCATGATCTTGTATTGGTCTCCTGTTTGTGTGTTTGATCTATGCTGTAATAGGCATGGTTTCATCTGCAGTGTTACTAACCATCTGAGCTGTTCACTTTTTCCCAAAGAAATTTTGCTTACAAGCTGGCTGCAAGCTGATACTGCCTTTTTGTCATATATTTATCTGGGTATTTGTTGGCAGGGGTGGAGAGAAATGTCAGTTATATAAGTGAGAAAACCTGTTTTACAAGTGAAAATAATGTCTGCAATCTGGAAGATTTAAATAAGCCAGACATTAGGATACACATTTAAACCAAAACTCTTATTATATATCTGAATCCAGCGAATGCCTGCACATGCACGTGAACTTTGGGTAATCAGTGAAGAAATGTGCATGATTTCAACTATTCATAGGTATGAGACTTTGCATGACTGCTCCCTCAAGTGGGGACATTAAAATTTCTGCAAGTTGAGTAGTAAGAACATGTTCTTACTGAGAGTCACTATCACCTGCAAAACCAGTTGTATGACATATCCTGCACAGCACATATTATCAGTTAAGAAAACTGTGCTGTGTAAGACATTACACTAAGCTTCAGTCAGAATTTTAGCAGTTTGAGAAGTCAGACTTCAGATCAACACCCATCTATTAATATATGGCTTATTTTAATTTATTTTTAATGATGTCTGTCTGTAACAGCAGCTAATTAGAAATATTCAATACTGTGACAGAGCAGGGCACTGCCCCACCGGAGGTTTGAATGAGG
>VWZI01023014.1:9052-29162 GCA_013396835.1 Psilopogon haemacephalus
ACTCCAGGTGGGCTCTCAGCAGAGCACAGCAGAGGGGCAGAATCACCTCCCTGGTCCTGCTGCCCACACTGCTCCTGCTGCAGCCCAGCCTCTGCTTGCCTTTCTGCCCTGCAAGGGCACACTGCTGCCTCATCTTCAGCTTCTCCTCCGCCAGCATCCCCAAGTCCCTCTCCTCAGGGCTGCTCTCCAGCCAGGCCCTGCCCAGCCTGCATTGGTGCTTGCCATTGCCTCCACCCAGCTGCAGGACCTTGCCCTTGGCCTTGTTGAACCTCCTGAGGTTGGCTTGTGCCCACCTCTGCAGCCTGTGCAGCTCCCTCTGGATGCCATCCCTGCCCTCCAGCCTGGCTGCTGCACCACACAGCTTGGGGTGCTCAGCAAACTTGCTGAGGCTGCACTCAATGCCTCTGCCCATGGCACCCACAGAGATGCTGAACAAGGCTGGGCCCAGGACTGATAGAATCATAGATCCTTGAGGAACTCTTCTTGTCAGCTTTTAACACCAGAAGGAACCATCCAATTTCATTCAGTCACATCCAGTACAAACTGGTGTTCAGCTGGAACACACCATGCAGAAAGGCATCTTGTTTCCATCTGAAGGATCTCAGAGGTGAATCCCCCATTTTGCCCAGTTATTCCCACTCTTGCTAAATTGTGCTCCTTGCTCTTCTGTTAAATTTTCCTGGCTTTCATTTCCAGCTGACAGGAGCTGCTCTCATGGAGCAGCTGCATGGCAATAGTTTTCCAGCATAAGCATTTGTTTAAAACTGCAAATCTCTTCCTTGGATTGTCTGGAGTTCTGCAGCTTTACATGTGCTGTGGGAGCTGCACATCACACCAACAGCCTGTGTGACTTCCACAGCTACTGGGGGAGCAGGATGCTATTGTTTATTAATTGCTCTCCTGTGTTTGTTAACATCTGATCTTCTCTGACACACCATGAAAATGCATTTTTGGTGGCATGGCTTGCCCCAGTTTAGATAGATCAACCTGGCATATGAAAGGCAGCTTCATTTGCTGTCCTTGACATAGCTAACCATACATTAATGCAAGCACATCTTCCTAACTAGACTTACTATTTGTTCAGAATCTTTATGGATGGGCTCTGATCTTCTAAATTTGTAATGCTGATTACCTTGCTTTAAATTAAAGTGCTTCTTTCCGTCGAGAATTCTCCACTACCTTTTTTCCTCCCTTCTTTTTCTTTTTTTTTGTTACAAAAGAGATGAGTGTTTTCATTCACCTTCTGTGACTCACAAGCTATTGAGTAGCACTTGTTGTGTTTGAGAGTCACAGCACATGTATTATAGCTGATAAAGTGATGTTATGTTCTTCCTGGTTCTAACATTTCTTGAGAAACTCTTAAAACAAGGTGTTTTGACTCAAGGTGTCTGGCAAAATGTATTTAAACTAACATTATGGATTTGTTGAAGAAGAATCAAACAGTAGCACTGATCCTGCTCCTTCAGTGTGATGATTTCCTCTACCTTAGTAAGCATCTGAGAACCTACTACAGAGACCTACAGCTAGGCTGGTATTGAAAAGCAGAAAGAGCTGTAGTGAGGTCTAAGATCTGTTCAGCTCAGTGCTTTAACTCCCACTAAGAGGCAGTAACCCCAGCAAAGTGGATGTGGAGCAGGACAGGCAGGCTGGGAAGGGCTTCACCTGGACAGTTTTCCTATAGGCACATGTGTGTAGGGCTACACAGAGAGACCATTCCCCTTTGCCAAGCCTGCATCAGGAGCAGTGTGGCCAGCAGCAGCAGGGAGGTTCTCCTTGCCCTGTGCTTGGCACTGCTCAGGTCACATCTTGAGTGCTGTGTCCACTTCTGGGCCCCTCAATTCAACAGGTACTGGAAGGTGTTGAGAGAAGGGCAGCAAGGCTGGGGAGGGGCCTGGAGCACAGCCCCAAGAGGAGAGGCTGAGGGAGCTGGGGGTGTGCAGCCTGCAGAAGAGGAGGCTCAGGGCAGAGCTCATTGCTCTCTGCAGCTCCCTGAAGGGAGGTTGTAGCCAGGAGGGGTTGGGCTCTGCTCACAGGCACCCAGGGACAGAAGAAGGGGATACAGGCTGAAGCTGTGCCAGGGCAGGTTCAGGCTGGATGTTAGGAGGAAGTTGTTGGCAGAGAGAGTGATTGGCATTGGAATGGGCTGCCCAGGGAGGTGGTGGAGTCCCCATCCCTGGAGGTGCTCAGAGAAGCTGGGAAAGATGGTGTTTCCCAGGGGCTGTAGAATGGATATCTCAACATGCTCCATCCAGTCTTTTCTAGAGCTGTTCAAGAAAAGCCTGGATGGGCACTCAGTGCCATTGGCTAGGGCTGGGTGCTAGGTTGGATGAACTTGGAGGTCTCTTCCAACCTGGCTGATTCTATTCTATTCTATTCTATTCTATTCTATTCTATTCTATTCTATTCTATTCTATTCTATTCTATTCTATTCTATTCTATTCTATTCTATTCTATTCTATTCTATTCTAGCAAAGAGTTTCCAGAGCTGGAGGCTGGATCCAAGCTATGTAGTTTATGTCCTCCCTGGCTAATCCTGACACTAGCAGCCCAGAATTCACCTAACCTCTTCTTGCAGCTTTTATGCTTTTGTTCTCCTGCAGGAGCTCCCCAGTCCAATGGTGGCTTAGATGAAGAAGTAATTTTGCTTTTGCTTTGAAAGGGAGGAGGTGTTTGGAGTGGTCAATGAACCAAGCAGGGTATCTGTGAACACCTTCCAGCAGGGGCAGACAGCACAGGGTCATGGCATGGACTCCAAGTAAGTTTTCCAGGGTTGAACCTCTTGCTACTGCAAACAAAGCTTTTCTCTGAACTTCTGTGGTTCATCACATGAAGGTGAATGTTACTCACCTTTATTCTGTTTCTTTAGTGTTTCAGAAAGCCACTGAAATAGGTCCCTTTGCCAGTGTTCAGTGTATCCCCGGGCCTTATTTTTCCCTGTTCCTCCAGCTCTAGGAACACAGAGTGTAGAGAGCACAGAGGAGGAGAAGAGTTCTGCCAGTCAGAGGGATGGAAGGGACTGGCCTAGTTTCTTGAGCAAATCCCAGGCAGGCCTAGTGAGGTGAGAGCTGTTCTCTAGGGTCCAGCACAGGTGGATTTGTGCTCACTCCTGCTTCATCCTTTCCTATCCAGGAACTCCTGTGTCCCTGTAAGGAAGGCACAGTGTGGAGTGAGCCAACCTGGTGCTCACCCACCTGGCAGTGCTCCTCTGGAGGAAAATCCCCTGGCTTTTGCAGGGTGTTCCCGAGACACAGCACCAAGGGGGCAGGATGTGGCCCAGGAACCCTAACACGTGCAGCCTACTGAGGCTGCTGAACACTATCCCACAGCTACAGCACACTGTTGTCCTCCCATCATATCTTGTGGAAGCCCATGGTGGTTTTTTTTCCATGCCTCTTATCTAGCTGCATGCTGTTATCTACTGCAGCCTCTGTTTGTTGTTGTCTGATCCACATTCTGCTCTTATGCCTCTTCCTATACCAGTCTGAGTGGTGCATTTCTTCTTTTATGTCTCTTCCAAGAGTACCTCAGCACCTCCATCCATCATCTGCTGATAGGACTTGCTCACTGTGATTACCTTTTTTTCCAGAAGTAAAAATGTGTGGCATACATAGTATGGAGCAACACTGTACAGAACTCTGCTCCATATCATAAAGAGATTAGTGTCTCTTTGTTAAGCTAAAACAATTTCCAGCTGCAGCAGCAGTCTGCATTTTCCTTAGCTGGAAGGTATGTACACGTGTGCCCTGTGCTAGTTGTGCCTGGACCCTTGCCTTTTTCAGACTGATTCATGTCAAGTTTGCTGCAGTGGGTATGTATTTGTCATATTTTGGCACAGCTAACAGACTGCTTCTGGGGAAGCCTGGTCACATCTACAGGCATATTACATGTGTGAGAGACCTCAAAGTGAGCAAGTGAGTAGGTTCATATAGCTAGGGCACAGTGTTTCTGGGATTTTTGGTCAGGTTTGATAGTATTTGTGGTTAATTTGCCAGTCCAGTGTGTTTTTATCTTTTATAGCATCAGAAGTTCAGCTATAGATGTGCCAGTCATAGAATCACAGAATCACAGAATGTCAGGGGCTGGAAGGGACCTCCAAAGCTCATCCAGTCCAACCCCCCTGCCACAGCAGCATCTCCTGGACCAGATCACACAGGAACACATCCAGGTGAGTTTTGAATATCTCCAGAGAGACTCCACAACCCCCTTGGGCAGACTCACAGGGAGACAATCCCTCCTCATGTTTCCATGGAACTGCCTCTGCCTCAGCTCCCACCCAGTGCCCCTTGTGCTGTCCCTGGGCATCACCCAGCAGAGCTGGCTCCAGCCTCCTGCCACTCACCTGCACACATTGAGAACCATTGCTGAGGTCACCTCTCAGCTCCTCTTCCCCCAGCAGCACAGCCCCAGCTCCCTCAGGCTCTCCTCCTAACAGAGCTCTTCCATTCCCTTCAGCATCTTTGTGGCTCTGTGCCTGACTCTCTCAAGTGGTTCTGTGTCCTTCTTGAACTGGGGGGCCCAGAACTGGACACAGTACTCCAGATGTGGCCTCAGCAGGGCTGAGTAGAAGGGCAGGAGAACTTCTCTCCACCTGCTAACCACAGCCCTTCTAATCCACCCCACAATGCCATTGTCCCTCCTGGCCACCAGAGCACATTGGTGGCTCATGCTCAACCTCCCATCAACCAGGACCCCCCAGATCCTTTTTCCCTTCACTGCCTTCCAGCAGCTCAGTCCCCAACCTATCCTGCTCCCTGGGGTTGTTCTTTCCCAGGTGCCAGACTCTACACTTGCCCTTGGTGAATTCCATCCCATTTCTCCCTGCCCAGCTCTCAGCCCGTCCCAGTCTGGCTGAATGGCAGCACAGCCTCTGCTGTGGCAGCCTCTGCACCCAGCCTGGTGCCATCAGCAAACTTGCTGACACTGCACTCTGTGCCCTCAGCCAGGTCACTGATGGATATGTTGAACAGAACTGCTCCCAGTACAGACCCCTGTGGGACCCCACTAGTTGCAGGCCTCCAACTGGACTCCATCCCATTGACCACAACTCTCTGGCTTCTTCCCTTCAACCAGTTCCCATCCACCTCACTCCACACTGCTGCAGTTTAGCCAGAAGGATGCTGTGGGAGACAGTGCCAAATGCTTTACTGAATAAAATGTCAGAGTCACAGAACTGTGAATGTATGGAAAGTGTCCACACCTCTGTACTTGTTGGTGAATGAATTGTGGTTCAAAACTGGGTGAGATTAGAAACAGGATGAAAAGTGAAAGCTAGATTGCCTCAGATTATCTGATGCTTGGGGGAACCTGCAGCCACATATTTAGGCTTCTCAGCTGGAAGAAATTGCATTAAGTACTTGCAGAGATGTTTGTAAGAAAAAGAACAGTTCAGAAGAGCATTTTCAGGAGGATTGCCTCAGATTCTCTTGAAATTTTGATTTTAAAAAATAGGTTCAAACAGCCAACTCTGAGAAGTTCAGCTTCTTGTGAGGGCAAAAAAAGAGGAGATGTAGGCAGTACCTTAAACCTCATGGTATTTTATGGTCCCTTTGTGTGCACAGTCTGTCACAGACTGAGAAGGAGCTGCTTCTCCCTCTAGTTGTTTTGTCTCTGATTACTTAGCAGTTTTGTTGTGCAGCCCTCTGGGCTCCTGCAGTCTGTGGGTTTGTAACCTTTGCAGGCAGTAGGCAGATCTTTGCAAGCACTATGAGGAGAGGCTGAGGCAGCTGGGGGTGTGCAGCCTGCAGGAGAGGAGGCTCAGGGCAGAGCTCATTGCTCTCTGCAGCTCCCTGAAGGGAGGTTGTAGCCAGCTGGGGTTGGGCTCTGCTGCCAGGCACCCAGGGACAGAAGGAGGGGACACAGTCTCAAGCTGTGCCAGGACAGGTTCAGGCTGGATGTTAGGAGGAAGTTGTTGGCAGAGAGAGTGATTGGCATTGGAATGGGCTGCCCAGGGAGGTGGTGGAGTCCCCATCCCTGGAGGTGTTGAAGCAAAGCCTGGATGGGCACTGAGTGCCATTGGCTAGGGCTGGGGGATAGGTTGAGCTGGATGAGCTTGGAGGTCTCTTCCAACCTGGCTGATTCGATTCGATTCGATTCTATTCTATTCTATTCTATTCTATTCTATTCTATTCTATTCTATTCTATTCTATTCTATTCTATTCTATTCTATTCTATTNTCAGTCAGGGTTGGAAGGGACCACAAGAATCAGCCGGTTCCAACCCCCCTGCCATGGCCATAGAATCATAGAATGGTTTAGTTTGGAAGGGAGCTCAAAGCTCANATCCTATCCTATTCTGTTCTATCCTATCCTATTCTATTCTACAGTCCACACTTGGGAAGTACATGTGTGGTGTCAGGGCCAACATCCAGTGAACCCAAGTATCACAAGTAGCATAGAATCGTAGAATCAGTCAGGGTTGGAAGGGACCACAAGAATCAGCCGGTTCCAACCCCCCTGCCATGGCCATAGAATCATAGAATGGTTTAGTTTGGAAGGGAGCTCAAAGCTCAGCCAGTCCCAAGCCCCNACTGCAAAGAGCTTCCTCCCAACATCCACTTTCAATCTCCCCTCTGCCAGTTCAAACCCATTCCTCCTCATCCTGTCATAACAAGACCTTGTCAATGGTCCCTCCCCAGCCCTCCTGTAGCCCCTTTCAGATACTGGAACAGCCAGGGACACCCTACCCTAGAGCAGGCTGCCCACAGCCTCTGCCAGCCTGGCCAAAAACACCTCCAGGGCTGGGGGCACAAACCCCTCCCTGGGCAGCCCATTCCAGGCTCTCAGCACTCTGATGGAGGTCACCCGCAGAAGCCTTGTTTCACTTTTGCTGGTGCCCTCTGTGTTCTGTCTGTCTGTGCAGGCAGGGAACTGCAGGACGGATCAAGGCAGTTCAGCATATCCCTGAAGTTGCCCGAAACAATGCCCATTTAATTTTTTTCAAGAGGCTGCACAGTAGTGTAGCATCGTACCACAAATAAGTGTCGCCACAATGCCTGTAAATCAGAGCTTTAAACTATGTTTCAATTACCCTTCTATTATCCAGCTGGTGTTTAAACATGTTTATTATTCAAATCAGTAGAGAATGTGCTGCTGTTGTGTAAACAACTGTCAATTGCTGAAACAATGATTACAAGGCACCATCTCTTTCAGGTGTACTTAGAGGTACTTATACCTCAACCACTTGTATTTAAATAACATGCAAACACACTGCTTGAGTGACTACTTTCACTCCCGTTTCCAATACCTGGTGCCAATTCTATTACATTAAGAGGGAAATCTATTACATTTTTCATTTATACACATCTGTACTCCGTTTTTTAAACCATTGTGCCATTAAGGCTTGAGTTAATATAACAGATAACGCCGAGAGATGCAGCACGTATTGAGAAATCCCGTTCAAAATAAAAGCCAATTTCTCGGCATTATTTTAGGGCATTTGAAAGCTTTTATGGAAACAATACTAAGAAAATTATTTTCTAAAGAGGAAGCCCGGGAAATAAAAGATTTAGTCATGGAACTCTGCTATCCTCCAACCTCTGTTTGTTTTGATGTAAGCTGAGTACATGACAAGTTGGTTGCCTTTTTTTCCTTTCTTTCCTGTGTAGAGAGCTAACTCTCCACTGCCTTGTCACAAACTGGAAGGGAGAATGGGATTTTTAAACTACGTGTGAGAAAACACTGAGAGAGTCCTCTAAAGGAGCATGCTCGTCTAAAGGTTCTCATCAAGCAAAGATGCTACCCCAGAATTTGTCTGTCTTCCTGTATTCCTTGAGGAGAAAACCTGGAAAACAAACCTGAGGAGTAAAAAAAATAAGTGAAGCCTTGTGGCTAGAGACACAGCCGTTGCTTGCCTCTCCCCTCGCCCTGTCTTTTAAGCTAAATGCTCAAATCTAGAGCTAATGGAAGAAGCAAACACTACCAGGAGCTGAAGATGTTGTAGTGTGCTGATAAAATATGACATTCTTTTTCAGAACTTAATAGAGATGCTTTGACTGTTGTTCTGCAGTCAACAAGGCTGGTCTAATTGGTGGCCATGGCAACAAAATCAGGTCATACAGAGGTTCACACTGAGATCAAGCATATGTAGATCTTGTTCAAATATACATAAAGATAAGAACCTTTACTGAGAGTCCACAGTGAAAGGCTGAGGATGGATGCTCCCACGCACATCTAATATTACTTAGAAATATTTACCTGTTTGTAATATAATGATGTTTTGCAGAACAGAAATAGAAAACTCCTCCACGCTCATTGGAAAACAATAATTCTTAAAGTCCAAGAAGGGTGCATGCATGCACATTGCTTCATAGATGTTTGTAATTTACTCCCTGGGGTTTTTAGTGAGTCTGACTTACAGTTTAGATGTAATTAAGTAATCAGTGGTGTACACTGTAAAATGAATGTTTAGGCTGCTTAAGGTTGAATTTTCACAGCCACAGCAGCTGCGCAGTTATGGTTCCTGCCCCCACCTCCCTTAGTACAGTCATCCATTTACAATTATTACTTGAGTTATTTACATAGTTATGATATTTCATAGAAATGAAATAGCAGCTACCTGGTAATGTCTGGCAGCAAATATGCAGTAACTCACATGATTGCATCTCTCATATTTCCTACTAGGGATCTCTGTAGAGTACACAGGACTTGGGTGGTTAGCCCCCAGGTGACCTAAGCTTTGCTCAGGGAAACCAGAAGTTATTGGCATTATTTCTGCAGAGCAGGGGTTGATGTCTTTAGCAGATCTTCTTCCTCTGACTCAGTGCATGTAGCCATGATGCAGGCTGGAGAGGGCCTCTACCAGTCCTTTACCTTTTCCCTCTGTATTTACAAGCCAGGCTCATAGCACTGAAAAAGTGAGTGTCTTATGACAGGCATTAATCCCATGGGTAGTCTTGGGAGTGTACAGCTGGGACAAAAAGTCCCCACTGAAAATGCTCCAGCTCAAGGCTCTGAGTCCAGCTGTTATACAGAGGTTGGAAAAGCTCTCTATGCTCTCTTCTCCCAGCACCTTTCCTTACCGTGCTGGGCTGAGGTGATGCACAACCATTGCCTGCATTCCCAGATGGAGGAATTTTCCCATAAATGAGAACTTGTCCTTTGAGTACCCTTTGCAGTAAGATGCTGAACAAGTTGAATTAGGCATACCACGGTAGAAGGAGATAAAAATAGTTTGAAGTGATTTCCACCTCTTCTGGACAGCTCTGCAGAGGTTTTGCAACAAGGAAACATTTTATAGATTTCCTCCTTCCTTCTGGTCCTTGCTAAAGACACTTGGAACAGGCAGAGGTGAGTCTGTGTGCTACTGATGGAGTCTTCCCTGCTCTTTTTTCTGTTTTTCTTGCCTGATAGAAGCAAAGCCTCCTTACCAGCCCCAATCACCTCCTTCTCAGCAAGGCTGTTTTCTTATCTACAAGGATATGCATAAAATCTGATTTTAGTTATCTGTGCTGCTGGAGGCAAGGATTAAGATTAAGGTGTGCTTGTTGGTTTGGTTGTTTGTCCTGTGTTTTTTGTTGGTTTTTGTTTTGTTTTGTTTGTCTTGTTGTTTGTGGGGTTTTTTTTCCCTCTTCCCTAGAGCAGGATGTTGTGGTCCACTCCCTGAACATTTCTAGGTCTTTCCACACTCTTCAAGAAACTATCTCTAACTAGTGTCTGGAAGTTCTTTACCTTCCTAAATCATTTAATTTCCTCCCACAGCCAAGGCAGAGATTGTAAACTCTGCCTTTCCCTAAACATACTAATTTTAAAAGCACATTAAAACTCATCTGTGATATTTTACATTACTTCTTTTCCTTGTGTTCTTTTCCATCAGTATAAATTGTTATTACTTTAGAAGCTACAAGATTAAACTTGACTCATGGGGCTGAATGATAGGTGCCTGTGGTTAAACCTTACCAGTGAAGTGGGACTGATCTGAACTCTGAAAACAACACTGGGAGAGGTTTGGGCTGTCAATCCACCTGACTATGGAAATGTAGAAAGGAGAAGCAATGCTGGCAGGGATCTGTCACAAGGCTGAGTGTGCTTCAGTAGGACCTGGTGAAATAAATGTAAAGCTGGGACATGAGAAGAATGCAAGGTTTGCAGAGAATTTTGCTGTGGTTGAGACCATGAGAGTCCTGCTTGGTCCAGTTTTCATCTCAATGAGCAGATAGTTTCTTTTTCCCTTCAGACACACAGGTCTAGGAAAACATTAGAGTGAGTGCCCACAGAAACGTTCCAGGCAGTGACTCAGTGTCTGCTCGAAGCACAGGATGACGTTTGAGCCAGGGGCTGAATATTCTTCCAGGGAATGCTAATTTCTACCGGTGGGATGTTAAGCAAGCCTGCAGATAGCCTTGCTCAAGTATTCTTTTTTTTTTTTTTTTTTTTTTTTTTTTTTTTTTTTTTTTGGCAAGTAAGCATCAGCAGGTGTGAAGAAGTGTGTGGAGGTACAAAGTGCCACTGTTTGACTGCCGGCACGGTGCAGCCTTCGCGCACAAGAGGTGACAATCGCAGCGTTGTGCAGCCTGCCCATCAAAAAGCATTGTCGCCTGGCACCTATATATCACTCAACTTGTGAGCAGGCACCATGCCATCGGAACAGATGGTAGTGAGAGGAACCAGCCAAACCACCATGTACAGTAGATGCATTAAAGTATAGGTGTGGAGAGTGATTTCCAGCCAAGAATGTCAAAACAGCCCTCTTCATCTTGAATTTACATGCCCGGAGTTAAGGGAACGGGCATCCATTTAACTACTCTCCCAGCTGGATACGTTTCCATACACGCACAAAAAGCTTCTACTTCAGCTCACTTCAAGTGAGGTTTTGGCCCAGCTGAATTAGGCGGGGCACTGGGAATGAGAAAGAGAAGCATTTTAAAGTGAGCTCCACCTTTTCTGGCTCTTCTCTGGAAGTTCCCCTTCTATGGAATAGGTGAAAAGAAACTCTCGTGGCCAATTGTTATTTATGGAAATCTGCAGGGCGCCGTAAAGTACTCTCAGCTCTGTAGTGTAAATATCTTTACAAAGAAGGCCACGGCACTCCGATTGGCATATTTAGAAGGAAAGAAAGAGAAGAGCCCTGTGGTGTCTAAAGAGCGCTGTATTGTGCCCCGTCTTGGCAGTCACATCCAGCAAAAAAGCATTTTCGGATGAGGAGGTGTATCCTAGTCTGCTTTACCTACTGGGAATATCCCTCCAGGCTAATAAAATCAAGGAGCATTTACTGCTTTAACAGAGGAGGAGAAGAAAAAAAAAGCGGAGGTTGCTTAGCATACTTCTTCAGGAGACATTCTGCTGAGAAATGGACTCTTCAGCGGCACTGCAGCCATCTGTGGCTGCATCTCGGCGCTGTGCAGAGCACATTTGCTTATGGTAGGAATCAAAGACCTTGGCTCTGGGGTTTTGTCTGACCAGTTCTGCACAATTCTGCCCGGGAATTTAAAGCTGAGCCTCACCTACCGTCCTCATAAAAAACCCAGGCTGAGTTCTGTCCCCATTTTCACTTGTGAGCTGCACTGCCTTTGGATGATGAACCTCCCTCACACCTGTAGCCTCATTGTTTTCAAGACGAAATTTTGCTTCTTTTTTTTGTTGTTGGCCTGGTTTTGACAGCAGAGTGAAGAAGGATGTATTTCTTTGACAAGCTGCAGGTGCAACAATAATTTCATTTAAGGCTCTAGAGCTCTAATAAGCACAGATGCAGGGGAAGGGAATTCTTTTTTAAAAAGACTTTGTGGCTACTCTTAAGACTACTTAATGTCTTTTCACATCAGCCTTTAGAGCTGGCACTGGATGGCATTTTCTTAGTTGCCAAATGTGTTAGGAACTGGGGTTAGGTTTCAGCCCTATCTGTTGAATGAATCTTGGTTTCAGAGGAAGAATCCTGACACAATAATAGCTGTTTTGACAGCTAATTTGTTTCCTTTATATTTGATTTCTTGGTTTTGCTATTCCAAGTAATCTCTCCATAACAGCACTCCAGAAAAGCAAACCTGCTTTCTAGGTCTTCCTCTGTTCCTCACTGCCACCTTGCCTGTTTGTGTAAGTGCTGGTAAGCCAAGGTTGAAAGGCAGATGGGTGCTGTGTGCTGGGAAAGGCTGCATGCGTTTAATGTGTGATTCTTTAAATGGGCAGGAGGCTTCAGCTCTCTGTTCTGAAAAAGTACTGCTCCAGTCAGTTGGATGAAGGTGCAGGCAGCTTCTCAGTCCTGCTGTTGATCAGCATTGCTCCAACGTAATGTGTTAAAGAATCACAGAATGGTTCAGGTTGGAAGAGACCTCAAAAATCATCTAGTTCCAACCCCCCACCACAGGCATGTCTATAGCAGAAAATTCTCCAGAGTGGTTGTGGAGTCTCCTTCTCTGGAGGCTTTCCAGGCCTGTCTGGATGTGTTCCTGTGTGATCTGTGCTAGATTGTCTGGTCCTGCTCTGGCAGGGGGGTTGGACTCAATGATCTCTTTGGGTCCCTTACAACCCTTAAGCTCCTGTGAGCCTGTGTCTGTAAGACACTCAATGTGCACTTAGGATAGATGTTCTAGACAGGGAAGAGGCAGCCTAGGCTTTGGTGCCATGACACAGAGCTAGTGGAGGTGGCAGCCTCAATACCTACAAGATTCCAGCACTAAGAGACTTGGACATAATGCTGTTGTCCTCAGTGTTGGCCACAGATTCTCTCTTTTATGCATGGAAATGTTGTCAGGTTCAGGTCCCTACATGTTGCATCTGTGCTCAGAAGCAGTTGGTTTGATTCTGTGCAGCCCACTTCAAATCAGTGCCTAGCAGTCTTCACACCTATAGACTTAGACATACCATTTGACGTGATCTTAGACACAGACTTCAGCCTCTTTTCTGCAGCACTGAGGCTGGACAATGCAATGCAGCTATGTTGTTCGTGTAAATTTCCTTTTTGAATGACTGAATTTTTGCTGTGTGCCTATTATTGGTGTCATTATAACTGAGATCTTCAAGTAATGCTTCCAAAGATGCTTGGTATATCCATATAGCCCAGAGGCTGTACTCTTAGGTGCAGTGTATACATACCTCTTTTTTTCCCCAAGTACACCTATGAAAGAGCACTGAAGTGAGACCCAGGAGGTGAATTTTCCTTTCCTATTAACAGACACTACCAACGTGACCTTGATTAACCTGCAAAAGGTTTTATTTGAGACACCTCAGGGGCTTCTTGAAACAATTAACTGAGCTGTACATAGCTGTATATAACTTGGTACATCCTAAGTGCAGGCCAGCACCTCTTACTCTTGGCCACAGTGTCACTGACTTGCCCCCTGGTCATCACTCCAAGGCACCAGACAAAACTCAGTGATGCATCTGCTGGCCTGTCTTTGTTGTTATTCTTGCCAAAATCCATTCCCCTGGAAGGATACCTCTAAAAGGTCTTGCTTGGTCTCTATTTAAGTTGTGTGATCTTGATAGTTCTATAATTGACTGGAGAAGAAACTGTAAGTGCTATTACTGAGTGTGAAGAGTAAGATGCTTCCTGGGCCTCAGTTCCCCTTCCACAGAACACATCCAGTCCTTACTTCAAACATGTTCAGCTTCCTCTTGTCTTGGTGTCCACAGTTTACATCTATCCAGCAAAATATGCACTACTTCAGCAAAGGTTCTGTGCAAGGACAGTCCTTGGCAGAGGGATCTTCTCTCTGAATTCCTTGTAGTGCTTTTTACAGCTGTTCCCTTGTCAGTGCTGGTCTTTGTCACCTCTTGTTTTGAATGACAAACTTTCAGAAATCTTCCTTAGCAATAATTGATTCTTTTCCTTGTAGCCTCCTCTGCATTTCTGAATGGCTTCTCTTGTGTGTCTTCTTTCACAGCTAGTGCAGATTATCAGTCCTCAGATACAGTTTCTCTGCAAAACCACAGGGCAGAGAAAAGCTTTTAAAATCAGGGCTGAAATAGATCATTGCTCCAAAGGCAGCTGACTGGCTGAGCAGTGTTCTTCTCAATTAGCACCCATATTATTGAAGGGAAAACATGCATTTAACATTAAAAGGTGTTCTAATCACCTCCTCTAGTTACAGCAAGGCATGAATAATGGTAACGTGTCCCAAGCTAGCAAATGATGCAGGAAGGATGAATATAAAAGAGATGTTGTTGTTATTCTGCTGCAAATGTCTTTCAATTTCTTCCTCCAGCAGCCCTTTCTTACCAATCTTCCCGAGGGGAACCTTGTACCTGCCAAAATGTGAGTGGTAACTCAGTGAGCTGCCTTAGCTGCTGGTGGGTTTTGCTGTTCAGACAGCAGTAACAGGAAGCTGCCTCTCTGTACATGGAGCAGTAGATCTAAAGGGCACACTGCAAACCTTGTGAATGTGTGTTACAAAATGCACCTCTCCAAGTCCACTGGCACTGGCAGCTCTATTTCTGTTTCAGCAGCAGGATTCTGATAGTGAATGCTTCACAGGCTGCTCTTGGTTGTCCTCTCGTGTGGTCACTTGTGTAACAGCTAAATATTACTACTATTAGTACAAATCTTTAGTATTATTGTTACCATTTAGTACCTCCCCACTAGTGCTAGCACTAACAGGTAAATATTACTACTATTAGTGCAAATCTTTAGTACTACTCTTACTATTTAGTACCTGTCACTAATAACAATGCGAGTTACTAGTAGTACTAAATGCAATGCACTAATGCTACCCACTAGTAGTAGCTCTAACATCTGCTACTATTAGTACAAATGTTTAATACTACTATTACCATTTCGTACCTGGCACTAACAGCAATGTGAGGTAATAGTAGTACTAAATGCAATGCACTAATGCTACCCAGTAGTAGTAGCTCTAACATCTGCTACTATTAGTACAAATGTTTAATACTACTATTACCATTTAGTACCTGGCACTAACAGCAATGCGAGGTAATAGTAGTACTAAATGCAATGCACTAATGCTACCCACTAGTGCTAGGCAATAGCAGCCCTGGATAGACCACAGAGTATGCAGCACATTGCTATTTATTATTAAAACCAATTATTTGGGTAAATACACTTCAGACTATGAACTCTTCAAGGTAGATCACATTTACCCTTTCCTATGGACAAATCTAGGCAAATCTAGGCTGATTCCACAAACCCTTATATTTGATTCTAGAGGGAAGTTACAATAAATCTCATCCAGAGTTTTATATTGTCTGATTTTCTGTTGGAGTCCATTACTTCAAATTTAACAGTCAAAACAGCAGCTGAAGGCTACAGTGTCATAACTGCACTACCAGCAGCATCTAAGACTTTGTATTTTAAAACTAACATTTTTCCTTTTTCCTTTTTAATTTTTAATTTTCTTATTTTTTCCTTTTTCCCCCCTTCTTTCTTTCTTTTTTTTTAAATTCTTACAAATCCATCTCTCTCCTAACTTACATAAAAACAAACCCTTATCTACGCTTGCTTGCAACAAGAAATGACTTGTTTTAATTGCTTTCATTTTCCTGTTTAGTGAAAGACCCTTGACATGAGATAACAAATGATTTTGAATAATTGAAATGTTTTAAGTTCAAGGTGAGCTAATTCAACTTTCTTTGCATTTGCTGAGGAGCAAGAGTACGTGCACAAGGGAGCAAGTTCCTGTAAAGCAGCAGCTGTGTGGTAGCAAGGCTCTCTCTGTGCCTATCCTGGCATA
Source organism: Psilopogon haemacephalus (assembly GCA_013396835.1). Taxonomy (NCBI): domain Eukaryota; kingdom Metazoa; phylum Chordata; class Aves; order Piciformes; family Megalaimidae; genus Psilopogon; species Psilopogon haemacephalus. The sequence continues at coordinate 24,669 of VWZI01023014.1, forward strand.
AATGGAAGGTGGTTTGCTCTAAATTGAAAGATGAGGAAGTGTCCTCACCATTACTGTGAGAATGTACCTGGTGATTCGCCTTGAGCAGCTGATATGTGCCAGCTGCTTCCCTGGGAACACTCCCTCGTGACATATTTAAGATAATTTGAGGGAGTTTATCCCTAATAGGTGCCTCCAAGGTTATCACACCTTACAGCCCTGGCTGGGGGGCCAAGTGCCCACCAAAGCCACTCTGTCACTCCTCCTCTTAGAGGGTCAGGGGAGAGGGGAAAGTACAGCAGAAGCCAATAAGGCAGTTATGAGGTGGAAGCAATTCAATGATAATAATAAGCACAAGCAACAGACCTCATGGAGGTGAAAGCAGAGAGAGACTTTCATCTCTGCCTCCCACCAGCAGCCAGTGGTCAGTGCTGGGGCAGCAGAGCTCTCTGCACTTAGTGCTTCCTCTGGAGGACAAACGCCACAGGCCAAGATCCTCACTTTCTTCTTGCACTTTGTTCCTGTATCTGAGCTGACCTCATATGGCATGGAATAGCCCTTTGGCCAGCTTGGCTCAGATGGCTCAGCTGTGTCCGCTCTCAAGATTTTGCCCACTCCTCAGCATACTCTCAGGGTGGGGAAATGTTGGAAAAAACACAGCCTGGATACTTAGAATGGAATAGAATCAGCCAGGTTGGAAGAGACCTCCAAGCTCATCCAGCCCAACCCAGAACCCAGCTCTATCCAATCAACTAGACCATGGCACTAAGTGTCCCATCCAGTCCTTTCTTGAACACCTCCAGGGATGGGGACTCCACCACCTCCCTGGGCAGCCCATTCCAATGCCAATCACTCTCTCTCTGTGAAGAACTTCTTCCTAATATCCAGCCTATACCTCCCCCAGCACAACTTGAGACTGTGTCCCCTCATGCTGTTGGTGGTTGCCTGGGAGAAGAGCCCAACCCCACCTGGCTACATCCTCCCTTCAGATCCATCTGGAAGGCAGGGAGAAGGAGAGAGACCTATGAGTGAAGAAGACATCACCAATGTTTGCCTTTCTCAGCCTATAATCTAATTCCTCTTATTAAAATATTCCAGTTAGCCTCAAAGCAGCAGGCTGGGACATAGCCAATGATGACTCAGGTGTCTTTAGAAAACAGTAAAGAGCCACAGCTTAAGAAAAGACTTGCTTCACAGATTTTCAATGACAGATCCCAGCTACAAGACAGAGAACAGTTTGGGTTAGCAGAAGGCAGTCTTTCACTCTAATACATTAAAGGATATATTCCTGCACTTATTACCTCTAGGCCTTCCTGTGTTTATCAGCACTCTCTGTATTTTACCAAACCAAGCTTTTAAAACAGTTTGAATTATTTTAATTAAAAAACCCAAACCTAAATCCTTCCTTTTAAAAGCACACCAAGGTGTGAGATGTGAGGTGTGCTGGTTTGAACTAATTGGAGGATTTGTATGAGAAAATAGGCTATAGGCTGAGAAAGGAAAACAAAATTTGATTCTACTTCACTCATAGGTTACTGAAAAAAATTATAAAAGTTAGAACCTAAACAAAGTTAAGAGAGAGCTGCTTTGTGCCTTGGCTGTTGAATCTCTCTCCCTGCCTTCTTAGCTGGATCTGAATCACTTCACTAACTTCTTTCCTGCTGCCAACTCCCCTGGCAGATCTACCTTCACTTATCTGGCACCTAAGACAGAGAGTGAGATAAAATTGGGAAGGGGAAAAAGTGGGAGAGTGTTGGAAACCCCTCTTAAGTACTCTGATCTCTGGGAGGGCTGCGGTGTTGTATTACCTTTTCTTTTTTTTTTACTGTATATATCTGTAAATATCTGTTATATAGTGTAAATGTCTGCTTGTATATTGTGCTGAGCTGTAAATATAAAGCTTCATTTATTAACCTCCAGCTGGGTGAGTTCTAGCCTGGGTTATTTCAAAGTTGGGTGGAGGGGGCAGGGAGCTGCTGAACCACCACATGAGGTTTTCAATGCAACGTCTAAAAATTCACAGGTGGTTTGAGATTTTTCAGTGCCTGGAGATCTATCGAGAAACAGAAAAGTAATTGAATTGTCTTTCCCCCTTTTACAGCAGTTTATCCTCTCTGTGCAGGTGAGTTCCTCACTTCTTGCAGTGGCTCTTCGCTCTCATTCTGTTCTCAAGGCTCTGAGAAGTTTCTGTGTCTCTACTCAGAGGTGACAGTTTCCCAGTGGTGGGTGAAGAGAGCCCTGAAAGTCTCTTATCTCTCTTAGACATTGTAAATCTCTGTAATGTGCTTACATTTTCAGGAGGAGGAAAAAAAAAATATTGAAGAGCAAGGCATTACTTAGTTCAGGTTCTGTGGACTGTTTTATGGTTTTGTCCTTCAAAGAAGTTCAGGGCTCAGTATGTGCACTATAAAGAAACATGAAAGAATTTAGTGGTATGAAGGATAAGGAAAAAAAAAACCAAACCACTACATCTTTTATTACTTATGAAATCAACACCAAAATGATTGTCTTCAGAAATGCAGATAAACACATTACATCCCTAACAGGTTGTGCTTCATGGGAGGGGGACAAAAAAATATTGCAGTGTGAGAGGTTCTCTCTTTGAAGTCATCAGATAAAGGATTTTAATTGAGATCATTTCAATATGCAAATATGGCCTGGCCATTACACATCATTAATGCTCAGGCTTCGTGTAAGTATTCTGGTCTGGAGGCTGGATTGCTGCTTGCTTCCAGCCTACACAGAGAAAGCTTATCACAGGCAATTGTCTTAGCCAAATAAAAAATGAGAATGGGAAAGTTAATTAGATAAAAGGGACATAGTGGTGGAATCACAGCAATGTGCTTCTTGGTCAGCACTGGCCCTGACTGACGGGCAGGTAGGGTTGGTCATTTGCTTCTCCTTTGCTTGGGCATCAGTGGCAGTGAAGCTCCCTGTGTTCTGCACTGATATATGCCTAGTCATATCCCTGCTCTCCAGCAAACAAGCCACTGAGATAACAAAGGCAGGATCAGTACAGAAAACTGTGATCCCTGGGGAACATCATCTTGATTTTTGGCCTTGATTGAAAGGAGATTCACAGTAGAAAAAAACCAAACATACTAAAGGGAAAACTTTCTGGAATAACTGACATCCTACAGATTTTGGATGCTGTATGTGCTGGCAGGAATCTAGAAACAAAACTCTGCCCTGCCCATAAAAATGCATAATTATATATAGGCTTTTTTAATTTTTTTTTTTTCTTTTCTGGATGCTCAAAAACAACAATCAAAAAAGCATCCAACTCACAGGGAGGAAAGAATTGAGATGCCAAATGTTCAGTTGCCCTACTGCAAGCCTCCCTTGCAGTAGTAGAGTTCAGGTGTGCAGTCCTGGGAACTTAACTGACAACCTTCTGTCTCCCAGGGTGTTCTTCAGCTGGTTGCAGTAAGAAAATCCCATTCTCAGAAACCAAAGCTGCTGCAAGAAGCTGTTCGGAGGTGCAGATCTCAAGGTCTCACAGAGGAAGAATTAGTTCTCTTTGCAAGCTTAATACTGCACTTGCAATGTTCATAGCCAAATCCATCCTGTGATTTGTAGGTTATGGTGACTAATTTTGATGTTGATACATTTATTCAAGGCACAGTCTAAATAAAGGTTTAGTGTCGATCACATTTACAAACACTACACTTGGAAATAATTAAAACAAACAGATGAAAAAAAAATACCTGCTAGTTAATTCCTCTTATGTATTTATTATAATTCAAATTAGGGAAAAACCCCACCCTTTGCAAATTGTGTCATCTCTTCCATCAGCAGCATTTACAATATCTGTGTTCAAGCAAGTTCCACCCAGCTGCACAGGCAAGGGGCTGGAAATCAGGAGGGCAAACCCACTCCTCATTTTCTCTCACTCATCTTTAGGTAAGGCACTTGGTCCCTTGGCACATCTGTTTCATAATCTTTAAAATGAGAAATGTCCTCTTTTGCAAGCTGCTCTGAGACTTGGGGGTCTGGGGTGATGCAAAGCTCAACATGAGCATGCAGTGTGTGATTGGCATTGGGATGGGCTGCCCAGGGAGGTGGTGGAGTCCCCATCCCTGGAGGTGTTCAAGCAAAGCCTGGATGGGCACTGAGTGCCATTGGCTAGGGCTGGGGGATAGGTTGGGCTGGATGAGCTTGGAGCTCTCTTCCAACATGGCTGATTCGATTCTATTCTATTCTATTCTATTCTAGTCTAGTCTAGTCTAGTCTAGTCTAGTCTAGTCTAGTCTAGTCTAGTCTAGCAGATGACACCAAGCTGTGTGGCACAGTCGACTTGCTAGAGGGCAGGGATCCATCCAGAGGGACCTGCACAGGCTGCAGAGCTGTGCCCAGGACAACCTCAGGGCATTCAACAAGGCCAAGTGTAAGGTCCTGCACCTGGGTGGGTGCAATCCCAAGCACAGCTCCAGGCTAGGTGGGGAATGGCTGAGAGCAGCCCTGAGGAACAGGACCTGGGGATGTGGGGTGGTGCAAAGCTGAAGATGAGGCTGC
>VWZI01023018.1:1783-13938 GCA_013396835.1 Psilopogon haemacephalus
GGGAAGGGAAGGGAAGGGAAGGGAAGGGAAGGGAAGGGAAGGGGAATGTCTTCTGAATTTCTTTGGCTCTTCCAAGATTCTGCATCTGTTCCTTGAAAAATGCAATCTGATTGCAGTAGTGCACATTCCCTTTGAATGTATTTGGAAGCAGCTACTAAAGCTTCTGTTTCAGAAGCTTCTGTCTCACAGGAATCTGTTTGGGAGAACATTTATGCTGTTGGCTGTATTCTGCCTGTTCACACACATTTAATCAACCTCCCTGTTTGGTACCTCCCTGCTTTTGTTGTTAGCATTGTTTTTTTGCTGTGTAAGGTGCTAAAAAGGACATCAGAGACAAGCAGAGATTTAATTTTAGAGCTGGAACTGGTCTCAAAGTAGTGGAAGTATCCATGCAAATCAAGCTGGTAGTGTTTCCTGACCATCAGTAACTGCCAGTGCTTCTCTCTGCAATTGCAATTAATAGTGTCCTGTAAAATGCTCTTGGAGGAAGTTTGTGGCACTTGGGAGTAGTTCAACTGTCTCCTCTGTGCCATTTGCCAGAAAGGCTTTGGGTCATTTCACTTGTTTGCCAGGGTTTCAGTTTACAGGCAGTGTGAAAACGGAATTAAAGATTTCTTTTAATTACTTAGTGCCTTTGATTGGAGAAAAATGATCCTTTTGTTGATTCCTCTTTTCCCAAAGCAGCATTTTGGGGAGAAAAAAAAATGTTCAGTTTATTGATTTAATAGTAAGCATGCACTAGCCCCTGGGCTTCACCTCTGCCTGGGAGCATTTTTGACTGGGGAGAGAGCTGTAGTCTATCCTTCTGCATCGTTCATCTTAAGGCATGACACAGTTATGAAGGATGCCAGTTTGTACCAACCATCTAAGGGCCTGGAGGTGAACTTGTCTCTCTCTGTAAGTAAGCATAGATTTTACGAGAGATTAATGAGAGATATATTCCTTTATAAGCAAGCAAACCAATAAAAGGAAGCTACAGGTGATGGAGGATGTGGAGCTCCTGGGTTTCTGTAGGACCAGCAAAATTTGCACTCCAAACAGTTTCCTGAGGAGTGCTTTGGGTGGGAAGATTTAAATAGAGGAAAGGGGGAATTGCCTCCTGCTCTCTTGGGTAGAATGAGGATAAGGCTACAAATTCTCTCTCTTTCTCTCTCTCTGCTTGTAAAACACAAAGGCAGAGCATCCCTAAACATGTGGTGTGGAAGAAAACAATGATAAATTTATCTCTCTTGAAGATGTGATACAGAGGATCATAGAATCATCAAGGTGGGAAAAGACCTCTAAGATCAAGCCCAACCATCAACTCAACACCACCACCTCTGGAGGTGTTTAAGCAAAGCCTGGATGGGGCTCTTAGTACCATTGGTTAGGGCTGGGTGACAGGTTGGACTGGATGAGCTTGGAGATCTCTTCCAACCTGGCTTATTCTATCCTATTCTATTCTATTCTATTCTATTCTATTCTATTCTATTCTATTCTATTCTATTCTATTCTATTCTATTCTATTCTATTCTATTCTATTCTATTCTATTCCATTCTTTTAAAAGTTTCCATGGTCTGGAACAGAGGATCAAGTTCATTAGCTTTTTTCAGACTGCAGAGGAGGAGGCTCAGGGCAGAGCTCATTGCTCTCTACAACTACCTAAAGGGAGGTTGTAGCCAGGTGGGGTTGGGCTCTTCTCCCAGGCAACCAGCAACAGAACAAGAGGACACAGTCTCAAGTTGTGCCATGGAGGTATAGGCTGGGTGTTAGAAGGAAGTTCTTGCCAGAGAGAGTGATTGGCATTGGAATGGGCTGCCCAGGGAGGTGGTGGAGTCCCCATCCCTGGAGGTGTNTCTATTCTATTCTATTCTATTCTATTCTATTCTATTCTATTCTATTCTATTCTATTCTATTCTATTCTATTCTATTCTATTCTTTTCTGTTATATTCTATTCTTTTCTGTTATATTCTGTTATATTCTATTCTGTTCTATTCTGTTCTGTTATATTCTGTTCTATTCTATACAGGAAATGGCTGTTCAAGCATGTACTGAAGTGCCATGTCTGCAGGTCTCCAGGGATAGTGACTCCACCACCTCCCTGGGCAGCCTGTCCCAATGCCTGACCACTCTTTCACTAAAGGAATTTTTCTTAATATTTCCTGCATCGGCCATGAGACCTGGGTTGTGCCTTCCACCATGCAAACACTCTGGGGGCTTCAAACCAGTCGAACATCACAGCTACGGCATTAACCTAAACAACCTAAAAAATGCTGCTCTGCTTCCATAGTCTCCTCTGGCAGAGTGCTTGTTAGCCTCAGACCCTGGCTGCTTTGGGGAACTGTCCAGAGAACACAGTTTGCAGCGTTGGCAATGGCGTTAGCAGTCAGTAATCAATCAGCTCCAGCAGCCCAAACACACGAGAGAGAGAGAGAGAGAGAGAGAGAGAGAGAGAGAGAGAGCGCAGGATTGATTACTTGCAGCTCTGCTAACGATTGGACTAGCAACAGGCCCCAGGGCTTTAGGGCTTTTAATGGACTAAAAATTCAGAGTTGCTATTTAGATCTGATCACCTTTCATCCCACTCAGGAGGTTAAAAATAAATGAGAGTTCTGGTACTAGGATGCTTATAAAAACAATCTTCTCTAATGCGATCCATAAGCTGTCTCTGGTGAATAATTTGCTGAGCGTGAAGGGAAGCTCCTGATGCTGTTTTCATGTACCTCTGCTGCTATCCTGCTGCCTTAGAATCATAGAATTGTAGACTCACAGAATCAGTCAGGGTTGGAAGGGACTACAAAGATCATCTAGTTCCAACCCCCCTGCCATGCCCAGGGACACCCTACCCTAGAGCAGGCTGCCCACAGCCTCTGCCAGCCTCGCTGCAAACACCTCCAGGGATGAGGCCCCAAACACCTCCCTGGGCAACCCATTCCAGCCTCTCACCACTCTCATGGTGAACAACTTCCTCCTCATGTTCAGTCTGAATCTCTTCACCATCTTCTGCATCCCTGCCAAACCTGGCCTGGACTAAGTGCTATGCAGAGAAGAAAGCAGTTTTATGTTTGAGTCACTGGTGTTGGGTTAGACTGGTGTGATGCTTTGAACTAGTTAGAGGATTTGAATGAGAAATTAGACTATAGGCTGAGAAATTAAAACACTGATGATGCTACTGCACTCATAGCTTTACTGAGAAAGAAAAAAAATGTTTTAAGAGTTGTAACCCAAATATAGATAATTCAGACTGCTTTGGGCTGTGGCTGCTTTTGCATGGCTCTTTTCTCCCTGCCTTTCCCAGCTGGATCTGAATAATTTCACTAACTTCTTTCCTGCTGCTAATCCCCCCTGGCCCATCTATTGCCTATTTGCTGCATGAAACAGATGGTGAGATAAGATTGGGAAAAGGAGGGAAGGTGGTAGGGGTGGTTGGTTACCCCTCTTAGGGATCTCTGGGAGGGCTGTGGTGTTTCTGTATTACCTTTTTTACTGTAGATATCTGTAGATATCTGTTATACATTGTAAATATCTGCTTGTATATTGTGCAAAGCTGTAAATATAAAGCTGCATTTATTAACTTCCAGCCAACTGAGTCCTAGCCTGGGTTATTTCAAAGTATGGGGGGGGGGTGTGGATATCTGCTGAACCACCACAGTCTTTGCACATACCTGGGACTCTTCAAATACTCTCTCCCTATTGCTCTTTCCACCCCACAGATTTCTGGTTCATTTTCTCTTGTGGCCTCTTGCTAGCTGCCATTATTTTGCAGAACAGGCCCTTATATTTGCCTTTGCAGTGTGACTGTGGTGCTCCTTGTTTACAGCTAAGCTGATGCATCCTTTGCTAAGTGACAAATTTGGTGGATTTCTGTGATGAAGACACAGCAGCAGTGGACAAAGGAAGGGCAACTGATGGCATCTACCTGGACCTGAGTAAGGCCTTTGACTCTGTCCCACAGGACATCCTGGTCACCAAACTGGAAAAACACAGACTGGATGGGTGGAGCATTGCTGGGTAAGGAACTGGCTGGATGGTGGCACACAGAGAGTGGTTGATCTAGGGCACAATGTCCACCTGCAGACCAGTGCCAAGTGGTCAGTGCTGGCACCAGTGCTGGTTAACATCTTTGTTAGCGCCATGGGCAGAGGAATCAGTGCAGCCTCACCAAGTTTGCAGATGGCACCAAGCTGTGTGGCACAAGAGACTTGCCAAAGGGCAGGGATCCATCCAGAGGGACCTGCACAGGCTGGAGAGCTGTGCCCAGCCCAACCTCAGGACATTCAACAATGCCAAGTGTAAGGTCCTGCACCTGGGTCAGTGCAATCCCAAGCACAACTCCAGGCTGGGTGGTGAGTGGCTGGAGAGCAGCTCTGAGGAACAGGACCTGGGGGTCTGGGTGGATGAGAAGCTCAAGATGAGCCTGCAGTGTGCACACACAGCCCAGACAGCAACTGTGTGCTGGGCTGCAGCAAGAGCAGCTGTGGGCAGCAGGGCAAGGGAGGGGATTGTGCCCCTTGGCTCTGCTCTCCTCACACCCCACCTGGAGTACTGTGTGCAGTTCTGGAGCTCCCAACACAGGAAGGACATGGAACTGCTGGAGATGCTCAGAGGGCTGCAGCAGCTCTGCTATGAGGACAGGCTGAGAGAGTTGGGGCTCTGCAGCCTGGAGAAGAGAAGGCTTCCAGGAGACCTTATAGCAACCTTCCAGTATCTGAAGGGGACTACAGGAGGGCTGGGGAGGGACTGTTCACAAGGTCTTGTAATGAGAGGACAAGGGGGAATGGGTTCAAATTGGTGGAGGGGAGATTTAAACTGGATGTTAGGAAGAAGTTCTTCACAATGAGGGTGACGAGGCAGTGGAACAGGTTGCCCAGGGAGGTTGTGGCTGCTCCCTCCCTGGATGTATTCAAGGCCAGATTGGATGAGGTCTTGAGTGACCTGTTCTAATGGGAGGGGGGGTTGGAACTGGCTGAGCTTTGGGATCTCTTGCAACCTAATCCATTCTTTGATTCTACAAGTCAAAACTCTCTTCATTGCCCCATCAGTTAAGATGGTTTGTTAGCACGGCAGTGACTAAGCACACTCAGAGTGTCACTGGTTTAATTTAAATGCCTTGCAGCAAAGGAATTATCCAAGGTAAATCCAACCCCTGTGTCACTTTGTCCAATGCTTTATTAGTTTTGAATGCAAAATTAACTTGTCAAAGAGCTCGCCAGCAGCCAGGCACTTTAACATCTTCAGAATCTTTAATACTTGAGAAACATTACATTACTGAACACAAACCCGTGAAGAGTACCACAGCTTCTGTACCAAAGTGGGCTTCAGCTCTACAAGCTGTGGATGTGGTACTGCCATGCTTATCAGGGCTACATAATGGCTCACTCCTCCATGTGGGAATGTGAAATAATGAGTCTGGCCTTGGCTCACACAGCTGAGGAAAACAATCTGTGGCACACAGGATACAGGTCTCTGATTCTCTGCCTCCCACAAGGGAGTAAGAGATAGTGAAGCGTCTGGTTAGAGAATAACAGGTTATCAGGCACATTAGTGAGTGGGGCTGTGCTTAGTTATGCCAACCTATTAGTATGCTTTTAGAATCATAGAATCATAGAATCAGTCAGGGTTGGAAGGGACCAAAAGGATCAGCCAGTTCCAACCCCCCTGCCATGCCCAGGGACACCCTACCCTAGAGCAGGCTGCCCACAGCCTCTGCCAGCCTGGCCAAAAACACCTCCAGGGATCTGGCCCCAAACACCTCCCTGCAGGGGCAACCCATTCCAGCCTCTCACCACTCATACTCAACAATTTCCTCCTCACATCCAGTCTGAATCTCCTCACCTCCAGCTTTGCTCCATTCCCCCTAGTCCTGTCACTCCCTGACAGCCTAAAAGGTCCCTCCCCAGCTTTTTTGTAGTTCCCTTCAGATCCTGGAAGGCCACAAGAAGGTCCCCTGGGAGCCTCCTCTTCTCTAAACTGAACATCCCCAACTCTTCAGTCTGTGTTCACAGCAGAGGTGCTGCAGCCCTCTGAGCATCCTCATGGCCCTTCTCTGCACACCTCCAGCATCTCCACATCCCTCTTGTCCCAGGGGCTCCAGCACTGGATGCACTACTCCAGATGGGCTCTCAGCAGAGCACAGCAGAGGGGCAGAATCCCCTCCCTGGCCCTGCTGCCCACACTGCTCCTGCTGCAGCCCAGCCTCTGCTTGGCTTTCTGGGCTGCTCCTTGGCTGCTCCTCCCCAGTGCACGGGGGAGTACAATGCCCCATCAAGAAACTATGTGTATGGGAAGAGTGAGGATGCAAACCTCTGGTGCTGCCCTAGAAGAAGGGAGCTTACCTGGATTTATAGGATCAAGAGACTCCCAATACCACACGTGAGCTCTTTCCACCTGAACGAGCTTGCCCTATGACAGCATTAAAAAGGAAGGTGGGCACTGCTCTCAACAGTCAATTTATCTCTTAATGATGGAGTGTATCACCAGTGGAGACCAAAGCCCTGACAATTACAGGCATTCTTTAATTGTAACTTGAGTTGTGTACTCAAAAGGTTACTCTGAGGTTTTATGGCTGACTACTTCATCTTTTAATTAAATGCCCATCAAACCTCTTTGATGTGAGGAACAAGAGCTCACAAGATGCAGTCACTGCTCTGCCCAGGTAATTCTCAGTAATCCAGATTGTCTCATCCTGCACTGTGGAGGTAATTTGAATTGAGGCTGAGGGCTGCTCTTGGATTCCTGCCTCGGCTGAACTGGTTGATTTGCATTCTGAGAGGATCTTCCAGGAGATAATGGGATTTGTGAGGAAAGTTGATTTTACCTTGTTATCTGGTGAGGGAATAACTCATCTTGTGAGCAAGAAGCAGTGCAGGATGGTAATTACTCAGCCAGGTGGAAGATAGCAGGGAATGGGGGAGGCACAGCTGCATAGCCTGCCCAGCCTTGGGTTGTTCCTTATTACAGAAATGCTATCACAGAGATTCTCTATGTAACTCCCTGAGGCTAGGAAATGAAAAAAAAACCAAAAAACCAAAACCTAAAACCTAACCAACCAACCAAAAGAAAAACCAAACAACCCCCTCCCCAAACCAATAAAAAAACCCAAAAAACCCCAAACCAATCAAAAAACAAACCCCAACCCAGTAAAAAAAACCCAACAAAAAAACAATAAAACCCCCAAACCATTCGAACAAACCCCAACTCAGTAAAAAAAAAGCAAACTAACAATAAAACTCCCAAACCATTCGAACAAACCCCAACTCAGTAAAAAAAAAGCAAACTAACAATAAAACTCCCAAACCATTCGAACAAACCCCAACTCAGTAAAAAAAAAGCAAACTAACAATAAAACTCCCAAACCATTCGAACAAACCCCAACTCAGTAAAAAAAAAGCAAACTAACAATAAAACTCCCAAACCATTCGAACAAACCCCAACTCAGTAAAAAAAAAGCAAACTAACAATAAAACTCCCAAACCATTCGAACAAACCCCAACTCAGTAAAAAAAAAGCAAACTAACAATAAAACTCCCAAACCATTCGAACAAACCCCAACTCAGTAAAAAAAAAGCAAACTAACAATAAAACTCCCAAACCATTCGAACAAACCCCAACTCAGTAAAAAAAAAGCAAACTAACAATAAAACTCCCAAACCATTCGAACAAACCCCAACTCAGTAAAAAAAAAGCAAACTAACAATAAAACTCCCAAACCATTCGAACAAACCCCAACTCAGTAAAAAAAAAGCAAACTAACAATAAAACTCCCAAACCATTCGAACAAACCCCAACTCAGTAAAAAAAAAGCAAACTAACAATAAAACTCCCAAACCATTCGAACAAACCCCAACTCAGTAAAAAAAAAGCAAACTAACAATAAAACTCCCAAACCATTCGAACAAACCCCAACTCAGTAAAAAAAAAGCAAACTAACAATAAAACTCCCAAACCATTCGAACAAACCCCAACTCAGTAAAAAAAAAGCAAACTAACAATAAAACTCCCAAACCATTCGAACAAACCCCAACTCAGTAAAAAAAAAGCAAACTAACAATAAAACTCCCAAACCATTCGAACAAACCCCAACTCAGTAAAAAAAAAGCAAACTAACAATAAAACTCCCAAACCATTCGAACAAACCCCAACTCAGTAAAAAAAAAGCAAACTAACAATAAAACTCCCAAACCATTCGAACAAACCCCAACTCAGTAAAAAAAAAGCAAACTAACAATAAAACTCCCAAACCATTCGAACAAACCCCAACTCAGTAAAAAAAAAGCAAACTAACAATAAAACTCCCAAACCATTCGAACAAACCCCAACTCAGTAAAAAAAAAGCAAACTAACAATAAAACTCCCAAACCATTCGAACAAACCCCAACTCAGTAAAAAAAAAGCAAACTAACAATAAAACTCCCAAACCATTCGAACAAACCCCAACCCAGTAAAAAAAAAAGCAAACTAACAATAAAACCCCCAAACCATTCGAACAAACCCCAACCCAGTAAAAAAAACAAAACAAAAAACAATAAAACCCCCAAACCATTCAAACAAACAAACCCCAACCCAGTAAAAAAAAAAGCAAACTAACAATAAAACCCCCAAACCATTCGAACAAACCCCAACCCAGTAAAAAAAACAAAACAAAAAACAATAAAACCCCCAAACCATTCAAACAAACAAACCCCAACCCAGTAAAAAAAAAAGCAAACTAACAATAAAACCCCCAAACCATTCAAACAAACCCCAACCCAGTAAAAGAAAAAAACAACAATAAACCCCCCAACCAACCAACCAACCAACCAACACCCCAACCCAGTCTCCTAGGCTGCAAAAATCATGAGCACAACCACAGAAAATCATGAAAAGCTCTGCTTTCGTGAGATAAATTTCAGATAGCTTTGGGCTTTTCACACTCTTGGATCCAAATGAAAAGCTTCTTCTGGCATCCTAAGGAGCAGGGATTTTTGTGACCACCTGAACTGGAAAAAAAAACATCAGGAAGCCCAAATAGCACAAGGCTCATGGTCAAGTGTTTGCAAGTGTTTATCAGCTGAAGGCATCCTGCATCTACTCAATGGCATCCTTCCTGCTCCAGGCATCACAGCTCCCTGCAGTGGTCCCTGTTTTGAGAGGGGATTTAATCAATGCTTAAAAATCTCTGAGGGCTGGTCAGGAGCAGGGGGACAGGCTCTGCTCACTGCTCCCTGGGATAGGCCAAGGAGCAATGGATGGAAGCTGCAGCACAGGAGGTTGCAGCTCAACACAAGAGGCAACTTCTTGCCTGTGTGGGTCCCAGAGCAGTGGCACAGGCTGCCCAGAGTGGTTGTGGAGTCTCCTTGTCTGGAGCCTTTCCAGGCCTCTGTGGATGTGTTGCTGTGTGCCCTGAGCTAGATTGTCTGCTCCTGCTGTGGCAGGGGGCTTGGACTTGATGATCTCTTTGGTTCCCTTCCAACCCCTGACAGCCTGTGAGCCTGTGATTCTGTGGTGCTGTGATCCTGTGTTTGGAGGCCCTGGGCTCTGTGTTTATGCATCTCACCAGGTCTTTAATTTGAACTTCCCACTCCTCTGATGCAGCTGTGTTGAGCTGCCATGCATGAACCTGGTGTGAGGATCCAAGTGGGACTTTGCTGGGTAGCCCATGTGTCTGGGAGGACCTCCTGGGGACCACATGAAAGGACAGAAAGTAGCACTGGAGCACTGGCACAGGCTCCCCAGAGAGGTTGTGGAGTCTCCTTCTCTGGAGACTTTCAAGAGTCATCTGGATGTGTTCCTCTGTGATCTGTGCTAGACTGCATGGTCCTGCCCTGGCAGAGGAGTTGGACTCAATGGTCTCCTTGGGTCCCTACCAACCCCTAACATCCTATGATCCTGTGAAAGGAGGAGTTGAATAACAAGAGTACATGGAGTAGGAAGAGAGGAGATAAAGAGGACCAGCCAACACTCAGAAGGGTCCCCAACAGTGGGCAGCAGGACTGAGGAGGTCCCGACAGCCATGGTCACTGTCCCCTATCTCCCCTTTTTACTCCTCCCCTTGAGCAGATGTTTTGCATCCTGGCACTATGCTGATTATTCCTGCCTCGCCTCATGGACTTTCATCAGGCATATTCTCAACTCTATTTCTGGCACCTCCCAGGAAATGTCCTCCCTTTCTCCTCGCCCTTCATATCTTCCCAGCTTGGGAACCACTTCATAAAAACATGCATGTTCTGGGGAGCAAGCTTAGGCAGTGACTATTTTTACACATGAATAGGTGAGTCCGTGTGCCAAGCACTTGTACAGAAACAGGAAAAAAAAGAAAAAAAAAAAAAACAAAAAGACCTGTCTCATTTACTTATTCCACAAGAGAATTTCTCTGGCTGAGCTCTGCACCTCTTGCCCAGTAGGGCAAGCTCTCTCCTGGAACAGTCCCACCAAAGGCCCTCCAGAAGGTTAAGCCCTTCTGGAGAGGCATACCTAGAACTGAATCCTAACTCCTCTCTAGGAGTGGTCTGACCTGCCCCAAAGGTATCTTGTTTAGCCCCCTCCCACTTCCTGCCGAGGACCCCTATAAAGCAGGGGGGGATAAACTTCCTGATTCTCCCTCTTAGCCTTTGCTTTCCTTATCAGCCAGCATTTTGCTCCCCAGATGCTGCTATTTCACCAGCTGCTCTCCAGCAAACACGTGGCAAAAGCAGTCATGTTTGGAACTCTGCATCCAAATGCACCCAAGTGCAAGGTCCTGCAGCTGGGTCAAGGCAATACCAAGCAGTAATCCAGGCTGGGCAGTGAGTGGCTGGAGAACAGCCCTGAGGAGAGGGACTTGGACATGCTGGTGGAGGAGAAGCTGAAGATGAGGCAGCAGTGTGCACTTGCAGGGCAGAAAGGCAAGCAGAGGCTGGGCTGCAGCAGGAGCAGTGTGGGCAGCAGGGCCAGGGAGGGGATTGTGCCCCTCTGCTGTGCTCTGCTGAGAGCCCACCTGGAGTAGTGCATCCAGTGCTGGAGCCCCTGGGACAAGAGGGATGTGGAGATGCTGGAGGTGTGCAGAGAAGGGCCCCGAGGATGCTCCGAGGGCTGCAGCACCTCTGCTATGAGGACAGCCTGAAAGAGTTGGGGCTGTGCAGGCTGCACAAGAGGAGGCTCCCAGGTGACCTTCTTGTGGCCTTGCAGGATCTGAAGTGGTCTACAGAAAAGCTGGGGAGGGACTTTTTAGGCTATGAGGGAGTGACAGGACTAGGGGGAATGGAGCAAAGCTGGAGATGGGGAGATTCAGATTGGATGTGAGGAGGAAGTTGTTGAGCATGAGAGTGGTGAGAGGCTGGAATGGGTTGCCCCTGCAGGGAGGTGTTTGTGGCCAGATCCCTGGAGGTGTTTTTGGCCAGGCTGGCAGAGGCTGTGGGCAGCCTGCTCTAGGGTAGGGTGTCCCTGGGCATGGCAGGGGGGTTGGAACTGGCTGATCCTTGTGGTCCCTTCCAACCCTGACTGATTCTATGATTCTAACTAGAAGGGCTGAGTGCAGCATTATCTTTGTTTTCTTTCCTTGCTGTTCCCTTGGCACTAAGCTTGATGTGTTGGTTTTCAGAATCAGGTTTTGCTAAATTAGCAATCAACTTTGAGCATTCTGAAACCACTGAGCTTCCCTGAGGGTCTTCTGTGCAGTGGCTGCTGGATCTTCCTTGACCTCTCAGAGGTAAAAAAAAACAAACACATTTTTCTTCCTAGGTTTTCCCCTCTCAGTTAATAGGGCAGGACAGCAACCATCAGCTGCATGAGGAACCGCATGACACAATCCTCTATAGCGCTTGCTCAGCCTGCCGTACATCGCAGTAAGTGTAACGTAAGTGATACTTGGAGCACTCCATTACCCTGCTTAATCTTACAGTTAAATATGGGATACTATCACCACAGCCTGCCAAAGGGCAGCTCTTTCCTGGGCCGGTGCAATCCCAAGCACAACTCCAGGCTGGGTGGTGAGTGGCTGAGAGCAGCCCTGAGGAACAGGACCTGGGGGTCTGGGTGGATGAGAAGCTCAAGATGAGGCTGCAGTGTGCACACAAAGCCCAGACAGCAACTGTGTGCTGGGCTGCAGCAAGAGCAGCTGTGGGCAGCAGGGCAATGGAGGGGATTCTGCCTTTTGGCTCTGCTCTCCTCACACCCCACCTGCAGCACTGTCTGCAGCTCTGCAGCCCCCAGCACAAG
>VWZI01023018.1:25849-49499 GCA_013396835.1 Psilopogon haemacephalus
TGACCTGCCTGGGTCACAAGGAGGGATGTGGGCTGTGATCACCCTCTGTCAGCTCTGCTATCACAGCACCAAGGGTGCAAACAGCAGGAAAAAAACAAACAAAACACTTTAGAGGTTGATGTTTGGTGGTTTTTGTGTTTTTTCCCCTCTGTGGCTTTGTAGGGTATCAAATGAGCTTCATCCTCTTTCAGCCAGCATAAGCTGGTGTAGCTTCAGCGATTACATATTTCATAGGCTATTGATTGAAGTGCTCTTACAGTCCTTTCTCCTTCCCAATGGATGTTCATCCCCTGGAGGCTTCTTCAAAGGACCTAGGGACAAAGGTTTTCAACTGAGGAAAACATTTCTGCGGGTCCACCTAGGCAGCCTTGCTCTGCACAGCAGGTGAGCAGGCACTCAAGCACATTAGAGATGATGGCATGAAAACACACACACAGTTATAGCCATGCTGGAGCATGCAGCTGGATGGGGACAGGCTGTTCTGGAATCAATTAGAAAATGATGCAAGATGTCCATGTCTGCACTCAGCACCTGTTTCATTTGCTCTCTCTCTTTCTCTCTCTCTTCTTTTCCCCCCCTCCTGTTCTGCTTATGCAACTAATTCATTAAATAGTAATACCCAAGAAATGAAGCAGTATTGTGCCACCTTTTCCCCTGTGCCATTATCAGTTTTTCTTTCTCCCCTGTGAGCTTCCCTCCTTCCTTCCTCCCACAGTGAGCTTCTAATGCCTTTCTGATTGAAGGCTGTGGCTGCTGCATTGCAGCCACTGGTGTTTAAAATAAGGCTTTAAAATGCCCATTTCTGTCAGGTATTAAGTGCTGACCAAAGCAGGTCTCATAAATACAGAAATAAAAGCAGAAATAAAATGTCCTTTGTGCAGGAGACAGAGGTGACATTTGCAGCCCTTTGCTTGGTGCTGCAGAAGCAGAGAGGGAGATCCTGCAGCGCAGGCTGTGTGGTGGTGCAAGCTCCTGTGCCTTTGCATCTCTGCAGCCTCGGTCCATAGGCTGCCCCATGGATTCCAGCTTTGTTCCGGGATACAGAGAGGGAGGGCAGTGGATTTTGTGGGGCACACAGCAGCTGTAACTGGGCCAACAAGTTGCCTCAGTCAATATAGAATCCTAGAATCAGTCAGGGTTGGAAGAGACCACAAGGATCAGCCAGTTCCAACCCACCTGCCATGCCCAGGGACACCCTACCCTAGAGCAGGCTGCCCACAGCCTCTGCCAGCCTGGCCAAAAACACCTCCAGGGATCTGGCCCCAAACACCTCCCTGCAGGGGCAACCCATTGCAGCCTCTCACCACTCTCATGCTCAACAACTTCCTCCTCACATCCAATATGAATCTCCCCACCTCCAGCTTTGCTCCATTGCCCCTACTCCTGTCACTACCTGATAGCCTAAAAAGTCCCTCCACAGCTTTTTTGTAGCCTTCCTTCAGATCCTGGAAGGCCACCAGAAGGTCACCTGGGAGCCTCCTCTTCTCCAGCCTGCACAGCCCCAACTCTTTCAGGCTGTGCTCACAGCAGAGGTGCTGCAGCCCTCTCAGCATCCTCATGGCCCTTCTCTGCACACCTCCAGCATCTCCACATCCCTCTTGTCCCAGGGCCTCCAACACTGGATGCACTACTCCAGGTGGGCTCTCAGCAGGGCAGAGCAGGGAGGGAGAATCCTGCAGTTCTCCATTAGCTTTTCCCATTATTTCTCCCCCTCAAGTTATGGCTACGTCATCATTTTCCTTTTGATTTCATTACCTTAACCCATCTTTTTTTTTTTTGTGTTTGTTTTTGGTTTAATTTCCCTGCCTGGAGTGGATGGGTATCCCAGACCGAGCATGGCAACAACTGGAAACAACATGACCTTTGGGGATAAAGCACCACGGGCGGTGCTTTGCCAACAGCTTGGGGCAAATTGCTTTGTGGAGCTTGTCCCTCCCTCCAGTTAAGGAAAAACAGGAATTGTTCACCCGAGAGCAAAGACCCCTCACGCGTTGCAGCACAAGAGGGCAGTGTTAGGTTGGATTGAGTCGCGCAAGGGTGCGATGAGCAGGAGAAGACTTCCTGGCTGATTAATTTAGCCTGCTCACCAAGAGGCAGCTGCTAGGCAAGTGTTAGGGTGAGGTCAGCTCCTGCCTGGGCTGGGTGGTGGAGAAGGCAGCCAAGCTCATAAGCCACTACCTCTGCCTGCTTCAGTGCCAGCTGCTGTGGGCACTGCTGGGCAGGATATTTTGGGGTGCAGGGGCTTGATTAGGGGTCCCAAAATCTGCCCTGAGCCTCGTGGGGGTCTACTGTGTTCTACAGCGCCTGTCTAGCTGACTTTGCCCATGAGGATTTCCAATCCTCCTTTGGGCACAGGGTTGTATTGGATTATATGCTTGAAAGCTCAGCAGAGCAGCTGCTTCAGTACCAGCCAAAGCTGCCCTGAGCCTCATGGGGGTCTACTGTGTTCCACAGTGCCTGTCTAGCTGTGTCTGCCCATGAGGATTTCCAATCCTGCTTTGGGCACAGCGTTGCATTGGACTATGTGCTTGAAAGCTCAGCAGAGCAGCAGCTTCAGTACCAGCAGAGAATCATAGCATGGTTTGGTTTCAGAAGGACCTTAAAGATCATCTAGATCCAACCTCCCCCTTGCTATGGACAGGGACACCTTCCACTAGTCCAGGTTGCTCAAAGCCCTTTCCAACCTGGCCTTGACACTGCCAGAGAGGAGGCATCCACAGCATCCCTGGGCAACATCTTCCTGTATCTCAGCATCCTCATTGTAAATAATTTCTTCCTAATATCTATTCTAAATCTACCCTCTCCCAGCATAAACACATAATAGAATCATATAATCAGTCAGGGTTGGAAGGCACAACAAGGAACATCTAGTTCCAACCCCCCTGCCATGTCCAGGGACACCCTACCCTAGAGCAGGCTGCCCACAGCCTCTGCCAGCCTGGCCAAAAACACCTCCAGGGATCTGGCCCCAAACACCTCCCTGCAGGGGCAACCCATTCCAGCCTCTCACCACTCTCATGATGAACAACTTCCTCCTCACATCCAATTTGAATGTCCCCACCTCCAGATTTGCTCCATTCTCCCTAGTCCTGTCACTCCCTGACAGCCTAAAAGTCCCTCCCCAGCATTTTGTAGCTGCCTTCACATGCTGGAAGGCCACAAGAAGGTCACCTCCAAACTGAACATAGAATCATAGAATCATAGAATGGTCTAGGTTGGACCTCAAAGATCATCCAGTTCCAACCCCCCACCATAGGCAGGGACACCTCCCACTAGATCAGGTCGCTCAAGACCTCATCGAGCCTGGCCTTGAACACATCCAGGGAGGGAGCAGTCACAACCTCCCTGGGCAACCTGTTCCAGTGCCTCACCACCCTCACTGTGAAGAACTTCTTCCTAACATCCCGTTCAAATCTCCCCTCCGCCAATTTGAACCCATTCCCCCTCGTCCTGTCATTACAAGACCTTGTGAACATCCTCAACTCTTTCAGTCTGTGCTCACAGCAGAGGTGCTGCAGCCCTCTGAGCATCCTTGTGGCCCTTCTCTGCACACCTCCAGCATCCCCACATCCCTCTTGTCCCAGGGGCTCCAGCACTGGATGCACTACTCCAGGTAGGCTCTCAGCAGAGCACAGTAGAGGGGGAGGATAACCTCCCTGGCCCTGCTGGCCAAACTGCTCCTGCTGCAGCCCAGGATCTGGTTGGCTTTCTGGGTTGCAAGTGCACACTGCATTTCCCCTCATCCTATCACTACAAGCGCTTGTAAAAAGTACCTCCCCAGATCTCTTGTAGGCCCTCCTCAGACACTAGAAGATGACTATAAGGTCTCCCCAGAGCCTTCTCTTCTCAGCCCCAAATCTCACAGCTTGTGCATGTAGGGGAGGTGCACCTGGGTTTAATAGAGCAGGAAGGAGCTGGGGGCAAGATGTCCCAATTCCCATTGGCTTTTATGGAGCTGCTGGAACATTTGTGCTGTGTAGCATCTCCCAGCATCCAGAGAAACAAAGCAGGTGGTCCAACATGGAAGCTTGCTTCCTGCATACAGTGTCAGGAAAAGACAACCTCATCAGTCAGTGCTTTTTATGGAGCAATGAAAGAGAAGAAGTTAAGGAAAGGAGAAGAAAAAAAAACCAAAACCCTAACAACAATCAAATTGAGTGCAGCCTCCGCAAGTGTGCAGATGGCACCAAGCTGTGTGGCAGAGGAGACTTGCTAGAGGGCAGAGATCCATCCAGAGGGACCTGCACAGGCTGGAGAGCTGTGCCCAGGCCAACCTCAGGACATTCAACAAGGCCAAGTGTAAGGTCTTGCAGCTGGGTGGATGTAATCCCAAGCACAATTCCAGGCTGGGTGGTGAATGGCTGAGAGCAGCCCTGAGGAACAGGACCTGGGAGTCTGGGGTGATGCAAAGCTGAAGATGAGGCTGCAGTGTGAGTGCAGCCCAGACAGCAACTGTGTGCTGGGCTGCAGCAAGAGCAGCTGTGGGCAGCAGGGCAAGGGAGGGGATTGTGCCCCTTGGCTCTGCTCTCCTCACACCCCACCTGCAGCACTGTCTGCAGCTCTGCAGCCCCCAGCACAAGCAGGACATGGAAGTGTTGGAGCCAGTGCAGAGGAGGCCACCAAGATGCTGAGAGGGCTGCAGCATCTGATGTGAGGATAGGCTGAGAGAGTTGGGGCTTTTCAGCCTACAGAACAGAAGGCTTCCAGGAGACCTTGGAGTGGCCTTGCAACATCTGAAGGGGGCTACAGGAAGCCTGGGGAAGGACTATTGACAAGGTCTTATAATGAGAGGACGAGGCGGAATGAATTTAGAATGGCAGAGGGAAGATTGAAACTGGATTTCAGGAGGAAGTTTTTTGCAGTGAGGGTGGTGAGACACTGGAACAGGTTGCCCAGGGAGGTGTTCAAGTCCAGGCTGGATGAGTCCTTGAGTGACCTGATCTAGTGGGAGGTGTTCCTGCCAATGGCTGGAGAGGGTTGGAACTGGTTGAGCTTTGAGGTCTCTTGCAACCTAAACCATTCTATGATTCTATGAACAACATCAACAGGAAAAAAAAAATAAAAGAGAAAAATAAAGGATGGGAAGAGTGGTGATTATATAAAACTAAATATGTCCTTGCAGAGAATGAAGGGCTGGGGAAAGTAACTGTGCTGGTTTGAACTAATTGGAGGATTTGAATGAGAAATTAGACTACAGGCTGAGAAAGGGAAACACTGATGGTGCTACTGCACTCATAGCTTTACTGAAGAAGAAAAAAAAATTAAGAGTTGTAACCCAAATATAGATGAGTCAGATGGCTTGAGACTGTTTAAGACTGTGGCTCTTGCATGGCTTTTTTCTCCCTGCCTTTAATATTGGATCCGAACAACTTCACTAACTTCTTTCCTGCTGCTAACCCCGTTGGCCCATCTATCTTTGCCTATCTGCTGCATAAGACAGGTGGTGAGATAAGACTGGGGAATGGGGGAAGGTGGTAGGAGTGGTTGGTTACCCCTCTTAGGGATTTTGATCTCTGGGAGGGCTGTGGTGTTTCTGTATTGGCTTTTTCACTGTATATAACTGTAAATATCTGTTATACCTTGTAAATATCTGCTTGTATATTGTGCAGAACTGTAAATATAAAGCTTCATTTATTACCTTCCAGCCGACTGAGTCCTAGGCTGGGTTATTTCAAAGTGTGGGGGGGTAGGGAACTGCTGAACCACCACAGGAACCTCTCCATTAAGCAACCATCACATCCCTAGCTGAGTACCAGTAAAGTGATCCTTCATAGTGTGGCCCACTGTTACATGGAGCTCTCTGGCCTCCGAGAATCATAGAATCATAGAATGGTTTAGGTTGAAAGAGACCTCAAAGCTCAGCCAGTTCCAACCCCCCTGTGCCATAGGCAGGGACACCTCCCACTAGAACAGGACGCTCAAGACCTCATCCAGCCTGGCCTTGAACACCTGCAGGGAGGGAGCAGCCACAACCTCCCTGGGAAACCTGTGCCAGTGTCTCACCACCCTCACTGTGAAGAACTTTCTCCTAACATCCAGTTTAAATCTCCTCTCTGCCAGTTTGAACCCATTCCTCCTTGTCCTGTCATTACAAGACCTTGTGAACAGTCCCTCCTCAGCCCTCCTGTAGCCCNGGCCCTCCTCTGGACTCTCTCCAGCAGTTCCATGTGCTGCTTGTGCTGGGGGCTGCAGAGCTGCAGACAGTGCTGCAGGTGGGGTGTGAGGAGAGCAGAGCCAAGGGGCACAATCCCCTCCCTTGCCCTGCTGCCCACAGCTGCTCTTGCTGCAGCCCAGCACACAGTTGCTGTCTGGGCTGTGTGTGCACACTGCAGGCTCATGTTGAGCTTCTCATCCACCCAGACCCCCAGGTCCTGTTCCTCAGAGCTGCTCTCAGCCATTCCCCACCCAGCCTGGAGTTGTGCTTGGGATTGCACTGACCCAGGTGCAGGACCTTACACTTGGCATTGTTGAATGTCCTGAGGTTGGGCTGGGCACAGCTCTGCAGCCTGTGCAGGTCCCTCTGGATGCATCCCTGCCCTCTAGCAAGTCGACTGTGTCACACAGCTTTTTGCCATCTGCAATCTTGCTGAGAGTGCACTGATTCCTCTGCCCATGAATCCTTTGTCAGCCTCTGGGTTTTTTTTTCATGAATGGTCTGTGAGTGTGTATTTTTCTCTGACTTCTTCCCTGTTCTCAAGGATACACGAGGTTGCAGACCAATGTGTAGCTGGGGTGGGTGATCTTGAAAGGTGTTGCTGCACATGCAAAGAAGAGGTTAGAGCACAGGCATGTATCATTTATTTGTGCCTGGGAGCTGGTTGCTTTTTTGCTCTCTGGGTTGGTTTTTTTTTTTGATGGTTGTATCATGCCTGGGAATGGACTTAAGCCACGGACATGAGTGTGGTGCTCTGACCCTGAAAAGGAGGCCACTAAAGGAACCAGCAGTGCTTTATGCTTTCTCAGCCAAGCCTCCCAGACTCAGCTGGTGCAATGTCCTAGGAGATCCCACTGCAGGCTCAGAGCCTCGGGCACCATTTTTTGACGTACACAAAAGACCTTGTTTTAATAGGAATTAATTAGCGGCTTAAATACTTGCAGGGTAGGAAATCCTCCGTGGGGTATAGTCGTTAAGGGTACTTTTACACATCACTTCCCAGGAGGATACAGACTTTCCCCTGAACTTTTCAGCATCCCTTGCTGCTTCAGCAGTAACTCCAGCAATCCTATTACCGCTGCAAAGCACTGCAACTGCAGCCACAAAACCTTTCCAGCGCCTCATCCCTTCCCCTCTGTTAGATTGGATTGTGATGGGCAATAATTTATCAGCGAGTCTGAGGTAATAGTGTCACATATTTGTGCCTGGGGTGCCTTAAAGCAACAACGAGGTGATAAAGTCAGCGTAACCACGCATCCCCTTTGCATTATTTATCGCCCTCGTGAATGACAGATTTGGTTTTTTAAAATGGCTCAGACATTTATCTGCCGTCCCAAAAAAATAAAAGCTGAATTATGCATGTGGTGTAATCTTTATCTCTAGGGCAGGCATTGCCTTTTATTATTGGCATTTAATAAGAGAACGGGTAATTAAAGGAAAGTGATTAACCTATAGCCGGGAGCCTTGCATCTTGAACAAACAGGGAGCTACTGCAGCCCTGAGTCTGCTGCCAGGAGTCCTGCCTGCCAAAGCCATCTCCTGAGGCAGGTGGTCTGCATCATAAGGAAGGAGAGGACTGTGCATGAATGTCTGAAAAATGGGATCACAGAATCACATTCTCTTGAGAGGTCTCAATTTTGGAAAAGTGTTGTGAATGGGGTGATTTCATAGAGTCATAGAATCAGTCAGGGTTAGAAGGGACCACAAGGATCATCTAGGTCCAACCCCTCTGCCATGCCCAGGGACATCCTACCCTAGGTCAGGCTGCCCACAGCCTCTGCCAGCCTGGCTGCAAACACCTCCAGGGATGTGGCTGCAAGCACCTCCAGGGATGTGGCCCCAAACACCTCACTGGGCAACCCATTCCAGGCTCTCACTGCTCTCATGCTCAACAACTTCCTCCTCACATCCAAACTTCCGCCTCACATCCATAGGATTTATCCTGCTATAGGGTTGGCGCAGAGACTGAGTTGAGATGAATCCTGGCTGAGACAGAAATCTCATTCAGTTTTCCTTGTCTAGTGACAACCATAGAACCATAGAATGGGTTAGGTTGGGAGGGACCTCAAAGCTCAGCCAGTTCCAACCCCCCAGTGCCATAGGCAGGGACACCTCCCACTAGAACACATCTCTCAAAGCCTCATCCAACCCAGCCTTGAACACCTCCAGGGAAGTTGTGGAGCACAGAATCACCCAATGTGCTCCACAACCTCCCTGGGCAACCTGTGCCAGTGTCTCACCACCCTCACTGCAAACAACTTCCTCCTAACATCCAGTTTCAATCTCCCCTCTGCCAGTTTAAACCCATTCCCCCTTGCCCTGTCATAACAAGACCTTGTCAATAGTCCCTCCCCAGCCTTCCTGTTGACCCTTTTCAGATGCTGGAAAGCTACTATAAGGTCTCCTTGAAGCCTTCTCCAGACTGCAGAGCCCCAACTCTCTCAACCTGTCCTCATAGCAAAGCTGCTCCAGCCTTCTGAGCATCTTCATGGCCTTCTCTGGACTCACTCCAACAGTTCTATGTCCAATCACCAAAGGCTGAGAAGGTGACTAATTAGAAGAAGCAATTGAGGAGTTACATGATGCTGAGTGATCAGCACAAATCAGTGCTTTGCAATGTGGGCTGGCTCTCCACTGGTGTGTGTGCTCTGTGTGCTCTGTGGCTCTCCAGTGTCACACTTGCTACAGTGTGGGAGCTGTATAGCTGCTGGAAGCTATTCTGGCATGCATAACAGGAGAGGGCAATCACAAAACAAAACAAACACCAAAAAAATCCTTTAAGTCTTCTTCCACTGTCCCACATTTACCCCTTTCTGAAAAATGTGACTAGATCCTATAATTAAAAAAAAAAAAAAAAAATCCTTGTAGAACACTGACCCTTTCAGTAACAGAATCATAGAATCAGCCAGGTTGGAAGAGACCTCCAAACTCATCCAGTCCAACCTAGTACCCAGCCCTACCCAATCAACCAGACCATGGCACTAATTGCCCCATCCAATCTGCTTTTTAACACCTCCAGGTGACCTTCTTGTGGCCTTTCAGGATCTGAAAGAGTCTACAAAAAAGTTGGGGAGGGACTTTTTGAGCTATCAGGTAATGACAGGACTAGGGGGAATGGAGCAAAGCCATAGGGAGATTCAGATTGGGTGTGAGGAGGAAGTTGTTGAGCATGAGAGTGGTGAGAGGCTGGAATGGGTTGCCCAGGGAGGTGTTTGGGGCCAGATCCCTGAAGGTGTTTGCAGCCAGGCTGGCAGAGGCTGTGGGAAGGCTGATGTAGGGTAGGGTGTCCCTGGGCATGGCAGAGGGATAGGAACTAGATGATCCTTGTGGTCCCTTCCAACCCTGACTGATTCTATGGTTCTATGATGACAACTCCACCACCAACCCGGGCAGCCCAGAACATATTGTGGAGGTTAAGAGTGCATCCAGAAATATAAAACCCATGGGTATCAGGAAAAAAATTTGAAAGCAGCTCAATACACAGAAGGCTTCTTCACAATGGATATGGTCAAATACTGATCCACCTTTTGAGTGCTTTATGAAGCAGATGTAGGATCGATGACTCCCAATGATATCTCCCAACCCAGACTGCTCTGAATTTGGAAGCTGATCGGGTCCCCCGAGCACTTGAATCATAGAATCATAGAATGGTTTAGGTTGGAAGAGACCTCAAAGATCAGCCAGTTCCAACCCCTCTGTGCCATAGGCAGGGACACCTCCCACTAGATCAGGATGCTCAAGACCTCATCCAGCCTGGCCTTGAACACCTGCAGGGAGGGAGCAGACACAACCTCCCTGGGCAAACTGTTCCAGTGTCTCACCACCCTCACTGTGAAGAACTTTCTCCTAACATCCCATTCAGATCTCCCCTCCACCAATTTGAACCCATTCCCCCTCCTCCTGTCATTACAAGACCTTGTGAACAGTCCCTCCCCAGCCTTCCTGTAGCCCCCTTCAGATACTGGAAGGTTGCTATAAGGTCTCCTGGCAGCCTTCTCTTCTCCAGGCTAAAAAGTCCCAACTCTCTCAGCCTGTCCTCATGGCAGAGCTGCTGCAGCCCTCTGATCGTTTTCGTGGCTCTCCTCTGGACTCTCTCCAGCAGTTCCATGTCCTTCCTATGCTGGGGGCTCCAGAACTGCAGACAGTGCTGCAGGTGGGGTCTGACGAGAGCAGAGTTAAGGTGGAGAATCCCCTCCCTTGCCTGTCTGCCTGGGCAGCTCTGGGAGGGGGCTGTGCTTCTGGCAAAGCCAAGGTTCGAGAACAGTGGTTAGAAGGTATCTGACAGCTATGCTGAACCTGCCTCAAATACAGGTCTGTGTGGTGCTCTTTCACACTTCCAGCATTACCAGCTGGGACAACCCCTACACAAAACTATCTGAGAGCAGGGCTTTGTAGTACCTTTAGCTTTTCCATTCCCAGTTGTGGTGGTTTGGCAGTTCCCTGCTCCCCCCCTACTTTGAAATAACCCAGGCTAGGACTCAGTCGGCTGGAATTTAATAAATGAAGCTTTATATTTTCAGCTTTGCACAATACACAGGCATATATAGAATAGAATAGAATAGAATAGAATAGAATAGAATAGAATAGAATAGAATAGAATGGAATGGAATGGAATGGAATAGAATAGAATAGAATAGAATAGAATAGAATAGAATAGAATAGAATAGAATAGAATAGAATAGAATAGAATAGAATAGAATGAGCCAGGTTGGAAGAGACTTCCAAGCTCATCTAGTCCAACCTATCACCCAGCCCTGACCAATGGCACTTGCTTCATCCAGGCTTTTCTTGAACACCTTCAGAAATGAGGACTCCACCATCTCCCTGTGCAGCCCATTCCAATGCCAATCACTCTCTTTGGCAAGAACTTCCTCCTAAAATCCAGCCTCCCAGAGATCAAAGCCTCTAAGTGTTCTTTTTCTTTTTACCACCCTCCCACCTTTCTCCCTTCCCAATCTTATCTCACCATCTGTTTCATGCAGCAGATAGAAGGTAGATGGTCCAG
Source organism: Psilopogon haemacephalus (assembly GCA_013396835.1). Taxonomy (NCBI): domain Eukaryota; kingdom Metazoa; phylum Chordata; class Aves; order Piciformes; family Megalaimidae; genus Psilopogon; species Psilopogon haemacephalus. Next base: position 37,009 of record VWZI01023018.1, read on the forward strand.
GGGGTATTAGCAGCAAGAAAGAAGTTAGTGAAATTATTCAGATCCAGCTCCAAAAAGGCAGGGAGAAAAGAGCCATGCAAAAGCAGCCACAGCCTAAAGTGGTCTGACTTATCTATGTTTGGGTTACAACTCATAAAACAATTTTTTTTTCCTTTCTCAACAAAGCTGTGAGTGCAGTAGCGCCATCAGTGCTTTCCTCTCTCTGCCTATAGTCTAACTTCTCATTCAAATCCTCCAATTAGTTCAAACCAGCACACAGGTGTTGCCAGGCAGAGCAGCCCTTGGTGCAGTTCACCACAGGGAAATGATAGTCAAGAATTGGTGCAAATTAGGAGGATGCTAGGAGGCTGTTCTGGCACCTGCTGAGCCACAGCTCATCTGCTCTAAAAACCGCTCTTTATCTGCTCCCCCTTTGCAAAGTGACGCCAGTGCCAATGTGTCTGATTTTGTTAAGGGTGCTTTTTCTGTAGGCACTCAGGCTGCTTTGGGCTGTGTCATTACAAGAGGTGAGTCTCTGCTCCCCATTTGCTGTCGTTGTCAGCATTCACTACTGTTGCCTGAGAGGCACTGGGCGGTGGGAATCGAGCCCCGGTGCAGCTCCAGGTTGATTGCTCTTCTCTCCTGGAGCCTCGACTCACCCTGCATGAATGTCACCAACGCAGTGATTGCCTTCACTCTGCTGGATGGCCAGGCAGGTAAGGAAGGCTGTGCTGACAATTTAAATGAGATGCTGGCTCATCTGAGGATCACAGTCCTGCCAGCAGGTTAATTACTTTTCTTTAGATAAATGTGGCAGTGAAAGCTTCCTTTCTCTTCTTGGATAGTAAGCTCAAGGAAAGGGAAAACTGAAGTGTGTTCAGAGAAGGGCCAGGAGGATGCTCAGAGGGCTGCAGCACCTCTGCTGTGAGCACAGCCTGAAAGAGTTGGGGCTCTGCAGGCTGGAGAAGAGGAGGCTCCCAGGGGACCTTCTTGTGGCCTTCCAGGATCTAAAGGGGCCTACAAAAAAGCTGGGGAGGGACTTTTTAGGCTCTCAGGGAGTGCCAGGAGTAGGGGGAATGGAGCAAACCTGGAGGTGGGGAGATTCAGAGTGGACATGAAGAGGAAGTTCTTGAGCATGAGTGGTGAGAGGCTGGAATGGGTTGCCCCTGCAGGGAGGTGTTTGTGGCCAGATCCCTGGAGGTGTTTTTGGCCAGGCTGGCAGAGGCTGTGAGCAGCCTGCTCTAGGGTAGGGTGTCCCTGGGCATCGCAGGGGAGTGGGAACTGGCTGATCCTTGTGCTCCCTTCCAACCCTGACTAATTCTATGATTCTATGATATGAGTTTACACTTACCAATTCTACAGCTGTGCTGGAAAATCTTTGGACTAGTGCAGATAAACTGGAATTGAAGGTGAAGTGATCAGGTGGGCAGCAGAAGGCTCATCTCCATGGGAAAACAGCTTCACCAACAAATCATTTCTCACATAACCAAAGCCTAACCAGTCCTGCAAGCTGGAGACTCAGCCACAGCAGGATGAAGGGGCCATAAAGTTTAGACAGAGGGATGTAACCATCCAGAGGGTTTGGAATTTGGCATGACTAGCTGGGAGCTGACACCTCAGTGCCTTCCCTGGACCCCCAGCTGCTGCAAGCTGAGCATCTCCACACGGGGTGTCAGCTGGATGGAGATCTGAAGCTGCATAAAGCAGTGGAGCATAAACATGAGTCCTAACATTATCTCTGGAGGTGGTGTCCAAATTATTACCTTATTATTACATATTATTATATTATAATATTATTATTATATATTAGCCTTATTACCTGGGGAGAGGTGTCCCTGCTCGCTGCAGTGTGGTTGGACCCTTTTAGGGTCCAAACCGATGCAATATGTGAATGTCTGTGAACCAGGAGGTGTGCAGCTGCCCATGTTGTGCAATGCTCTCAAACGTCAAACACTGTGCTTGGTCTCCTGTGCAGTGCTGCATTTCTGGCTGGCTGTTCTGACTTTTCCTAAACAAGGGAATCACTGAAGTTTTCATGCTGGAGTGGCTCCTCCCACAATGGATCTGCTCACTGCCTCTGTCCAAAGGTACCCCTGTTATGATTATTAATAATCCTTTGTGAGTTATTAATAATTTTTAATGAATGTTAATTTTTAATTGTTGATACTCCAAAGTTTCTGGGAAAATTCCCCTGAGGTTCTTTGGCTGTTCAGTCGACAAGAGGCCATTACACAAAGGTTATTTATAAACAGAGAATCGAAGAGCTTAAACAGTTTAAACAGTCAGGACTTGGTAAACAGTGACCTGGTAACAGGGAATATTCAACTCACAGATGCGATAGGTATAAAAGTTTCCAGGGGGGGAGGAAGAGGAAAACTTTGCCTTGCTGCTGGCTGCTTGTGCAAGCTGCACTGCAGGCTGCAAAGGGGTGACTGCTGTGAAAGAGGTGCAAATAGACCTCCCATCCCAGTGAAAGGCAGCAGGGAAAGGAGACAAGGGATCTAAATCATCCCCCTTAAATACACTATTTTGAAGGGTGAAACTGGCCAATAGGCAACAGCACCCATTGTTTTGGCCAATGAATTCAAAATTCTGCACCTAGGTGTCCACTCTAACACTCGAAGACACAATACACCTGACCTGGTCATACAGACTGGATAAGTGGACAACTCGCTGGAATTGTCTGGATGGTGGCATGCAGAGAGTAGTGATCAAGAGCACAATGTCCACCTGGAGGCCAGTGCAAAGTGGCTCCCTCAGAGGTCAGTGCTGGCACCAGTGCTGGTTAACATCTTTGTCAGTGCCATGGGCAGAGGAATCAGTGCAGCATCAGCAAGTTTGCAGATGACACCAAGCTGTGTGGCACAGGAGACTTGCTAGAGGGCAGAAATCCATCCAGAGGGACCTGCACAGGCTGCAGAGCTGTGCCCAGGCCAACCTCAGGACATTCAACAAGGCCAAGTGTAAGGTCCTGCATCTGGGTGGGTGCAATCCCAAGCACAACTCCAGGCTGGGTGGGGAATGGCTGAGAGCAGCCCTGAGGAACAGGACCTGGGGGTCTAGGGTGATGCAAAGCTGAAGATGAGGCTGCAGTGTGAGTGCAGCCCAGACAGCAACTGTGTGCTGGGCTGCAGCAAGAGCAGCTGTGGGCAGCAGGGCAAGGGAGGGGATTCTGCCCCTTTGCTCTGCTCTTCTCACACTCCTCCTAGAGTCCTGTGTGCAGTTCTGCAGCCCCCAGCACAAGAAGGACTCTCTGCTGGAGAGAGTCCAGAGGAGGCCACTAAGAAGCTCAGAGGGCTGGAGCAGCTCTGCTATGAGGACAGGCTGAGAGAGTTGGGACTTTTCAGCCTGGAGAAGAGAAGGCTTCCAGGAGACCTTATAGCAACCTTCCAGTATCTGAAGGGGGCTACAGGAAGGCTGGGGAGTGACTGTTCACAAGGTCTTGTAATGACAGGATGAGGGGAATGGGTTCAAACTGGCAGAGGGGAGATTTGAAGGGGATGTTAGGAGGAAGTTCTTCACAGTGAGGGTGGTGAGACACTGGAACAAGTTGCCCAGGGAGGTTGTGTCTGCTCCATCCCTGCAGGTGTTCAAGGCCAGGCTCAATGAGGTCTTGAGCGTCCTGATCTAGTGGGAGGTGTCCCTGCCTATGGCAGGGGATTGGAACTGGCTGATCTTTGAGGTCTCTTTCAACCTAAACCATTCTATGATTCTATGATTCCATGAGCCTTCAGGGCTTTCTTGGGTCAAATCCTCATTGTTTTGCTCAGATCTGTCATTGCTAACACATGCAGCACTAGCCTAGGCACAGGCAAGGCTGTGGGGGCTGATGGGGATTGCCTGCAATCCCAAACAGCAAAGCAGGAGAGGTTTACAGGGAGGTGACAACGGTGACTGCACCTCCTTGTGCTGCCAAGAGATCAGACACTACTGGGCCAGATGTTTAACACTGAGGAGTTCTAACCAGTCACTGGGCTTTGAAGTTTCTGCCTGAGCTCTTGAGTGTACTTTCTTAAAGGCCAAAATACACTTTGAGTGCTGTGTTGTCACTGCAGCATCCTGCCCTGCTCTAGGACGTGCCAGTGTCCCAGAATAGAAGGCAAATGTTTTTTTTTTTTTGGTCCAAGTTTTCTTTCTGAATGAGCAAAACATCAAGCAATTGCCATAAAGCTTTTGTCTGAGTAATGCTCTTGTCCTTCTGGATTTGGGTGATGGGTCTGACACAGCCAGCATTGGCTGAAGATTAAAGGGCAGAGGGAGACTGCAGGTCTGCCTGTAGCTTCCTTCCACCCTGTCCTGACAAAACAAAGCAGAGACAAACGTGACATCCCTCTCCATCTGCAAGGTAGGGCAGCACTTTGGAGACTTGGAGGTAGCTGGGTTGGGGGATGCTGGGCCAGGCTGCCCTCATGGATGGGGCCAGGCTGGTTCCGTCCTTCCTGGATCACAGGACCACAAGGTGTTAGGGGTTGGAAGGAGCCCAAGGAGATCATCAAGTCCAACCCCCATCGAGTCATCTCCTCCCTGCATGCATTGCAGTGGAACTGCAGCTCTGCCGTGCCGAGTGCTGTATGGATCCTGGTGGAAAGACTGGCAAAGTGCCCTGAAGATTTCCTGTGGTGGTTTAGCAGTTCCCTGCCCCCCCACCTTTTGAAATAAATCCCAGGCTAGGACTCAGAACACTGCAAGTTGATAAATGAAGCTTTACAGTTACAGCAATGCACAATATACAAGCAGATATTGACAATGTAGAACAGATATTTACAGATCTATACAATGAAAAGGTAATACAGAAACACCACAGCCCTCCCAGAGGCCAAAATCCCCAAGAGGGGTAACCAACCACCCCCTACCACCTTTCCCCCCTTCCCCAATCTTATCTCACCACCTGTTGATGCTGCAGATAAGCTGAGGTAGATCGGCCAGGGGGGGTAGCAGTAGGAAAGAAGTTAGTAGTATTACTGAGAATTAGCTACCAAGGCAGAGAGACAAAGGAACCATGCAAGAGAAGCAGCTACAGACAGTGAGGTTTGAAACCATCTGCCTATATATATTTTGGTTATAACTTTTAAAACAACTTTTTTTTTTTTTTTCTTTCTCAGTGAAGCTATGGTGACCTGAAATCCTGTGTTTTCCTCTCTCAGCCAACAGTCTAATTTCTCACTCAAATTCTCCAATTAGTTCAAACCAGCACATTTCCTAAGAAGGATCATAGGAGCTTCAGAAGGCTTTTAGGACGTGTAAGAATAACAGGCCCTGAGAAATTTGAAGTGCAGTTGATTCTTGGGGTGAGGGCATGCTGGAGCCCGGAAATGCTCAGCTGAGCTCCTTCCCAGCCCTTTTGCCTCTGTGAATCACAGAAGCATTTTGGCTGGAAGTGGCCTACAAGATTAAGTCAAACCATTAAGCCAGCATTGCCAGGTGTGGTGGTTCAGCAGTTCCTCACCCCCCCCAACACTTTGAAATAACCCAGGCTAGGACTCAGCCGGCTGGAAGTGAATAAATGAAGCTTTATATTTACAGCTTTGCACAACATACAAGCAGATATTTACAAGGTATAACAGATATTTACAGATATCTACAGTGAAAAGCTAATACAGAAACACCACAGCCCTCCCAGAGATCAAAACCCCTAAGAGGGGGTTTTAACCACCCCTACCACCTTCCCCCCTTCCTGATCTGTCTGCAGCAGATAGGTGAAGGTAGATGGGCCAGGGGGGATTAGCAGCAGGAAAGAAGTTAGTGAAATTATTCAGATCCAGCTACAAAAGGCAGGGAGAAAAGAGCCATGCAAGAGCAGCCATAGCCCAAAGCAGTTTGACTTATCTATATTTGGGTTACAACACTTAAACATTAATTTTTTTCTTTCTCAGTAAAGCTATGAGTGCAGTAGCACCATCAGTGTTTGCCTTTGTCAGCCTATAGCCTAATTTCTCATTCAAATCCTCCAATTCAAACCAGACCACTACACCATGTCTCTCAGCACCACATCTACAAGGCTTTAAAAAACCCCCAGGGATGGTGACTCAACCACTTCCATGGACAGCCTGTTCCAGGGCTTGACAACCAGTTCAGAGAAGACTTTTCCTGATATTGAACTTAAATTTCCTCTGGCACAGCTTGAGGCCATTTCCTCTTATTACTTGGGAGAAGAGACCAACACCCTCCTCACAACAACCTCCTGTTGGGTAGGCGTAGAGAACCAAGAAGGGCTCCCTTGAGCCTCCTTTTCTTCAGATGACACAATCCCAGTTCACATGGCTTGTTCTCTAGCTTCATTGCCCTTCTTTGGACACTCTCTGGCATATAACAAAGGCCTTCTTGCAGTAAGAGGCTCAAACATGACCTCCACCCTCTTCCGTGATGTGACCGGGTTTAAGCCCACAAAGAAGCATCTCCCAATGCAGCACTGCTATGCTGAGTATTTGCTTCATGCTCCTCTGTCCCGGGGAAGGGCACGCAGGGCAGAGGCATGCTGAAGGGTGACAGAAGCTGTGGGTTTACCCCAGGAGCCACTTCCCTCCACACTTTAGCAGAGAGGCCATGGTGAAGCCAGCAAAATAGGGAAGATGGGCATATAAAAATCCAGACATAGGGGAGGTATAGGCTGGATGTTAGGAGGAAGTTCTTCACAGAGAGAGTGCTTGGCATTGGAATGGGCTGCCCAGGGAGGTGGTGGAGTCCCCATCCCTGAAAGTGTTCAAGAAAAGACTGAATGGGGCACTTAGTGCCATGGTCTTGTTGATTGGATAGAGCTGGGTTCTAGGTTGGACTGGATGAGCTTGGAGGTGTCTTCCAACCTCATCAAGTCTATGACTCTATGATTCTATGATTCTATGATTCTATGACTCTATGATTCTATGATGCTATGATTCTATGATTCTATGAATCTATGACTCTATGATTCTATGACTCTATGACTCTATGATTCTATGATGCGATGATTCTAGGATTCTATGACTCTATGATTCTATGATGCTATGATTCTAGGATTATATGACTCTATGATTCTCTGATTCTATGACTCTATGACTCTATGATGCTATGATTCTATGATTCTGTGACTCTATGGTTCTATGCCCAAAGAGCAGGCAGAATCAATATGCTCCCACAGAACATATTCCATCAAACCTGTCTTTTCAGGTGGAAAAGTTTTGACCCACTGGAAACCAAGGCTGGCTTAGATAACGCAAAGACCTAGTGAGTGTGTGCTGGCTTGGGGCTAACTGGAATAGTTTAATGAGAGAAATTATATTATAGGCTGTGAAAAGAAAACAATGGTGATGTCTACTGCACTCAGAGGTTTGCTGAGATGTATAAAAGCAAGGACACAAACATAGATAAGGTAGTCTGGGTCTGTCTGTGGAGTCTGTTGATGTCGTGTCTCTCCCTGGCTTCTAGCTGGATCTGTGTAACCCAACTAATCAATTCTGCTTCTAAACCCCCTGGCTGATCTTTCCAACTTACCTTGCATGTAAGGCAGACTCTGGGATAAGATTGGAGAGTGAGGAGAAGGTGGAAGGGTAGTCGGGAGCCCCTCCTGGGGACTCTGATTTCTGGGAGGGGAATCGTGTCTCTGTAGTACTTTTAACTTGTCTCTAGCTGTAGACATTTGTAATCTATTCTAAATATCTGCTTGTATATTATACTAAGCTGTGAATACAAATCTTCATTCCTTAACTTCCAGCCTGGGTGAGTCTAGTCTGGGTGAATTCATTGTGTGTGTGGGGGCAGGTAACTCCCAAACCATCACAGAGTGCTCTGAGCAGGTGATTTAGTACAACATTCATTTTGCACTGGATAAAGAAAACTATGAAAGGTAGCATGATTTGTTGTTTTTTTTTTTCTTCTTCTTCTCTGTGCTGATGGAATGGTGATTGCCCAGCAGGTTGTGACAGAAGCTGTCCCTGCTCTACTTCTGAGCCAACTGATGTGGGTTTGCTACCGGAGATGGCAAAAAAATAACCACACTTAATTAGAGCTGAGGAGATGCCAGTTGTTGATTTGGAATAAAAGTGAAAGTGCTGGCAATTTTTAGGGAGAGCTTTTCTCCTGCAAAACAATTGACATTCACAAGTCACTAGATCAAACATCTGGTGGAGCTCACAGGAAATATCAATAAACCTCCTTAGCTGGCTGGGGGAAAGAAAAAATGATTTTTTAGTGTGCAGTGTTCAGCTTCTCTAGAGGAAGAAGTGGACCAAATTTACCAGCAGAATGAAGAGCCTTGCCCTGCATTTAAAACAGAATAGAATAGAATCATAGAATCATAGAATGGTTTAGGTTGGAAGAGACCTCAAAGATCAGCCAGTTCCAACCCCCCTGTGCCATAGGCAGGGACACCTCCCACTACATCAGGACGCTCAAGACCTCATCCAGCCTGGCCTTGAACACATCCGAGGAGGGAGCAGCCACAACCTCCCTGGGCAACCTGTTCCAGTGCCTCATCACCCTCACTGTGAAGAACTTTCTCCTAACATCCAGTTTAAGTCTCCCCTCCGCCAACTTGAACCCATTCCCCCTCGTCCTGTCATTACAAGACCTTGTGAATAGAATAGAATAGAATAGAATAGAATAGAATAGAATAGAATAGAATAGAATAGAATAGAATAGAATAGAATAGAATAGAATGGAATAGAATGGAATAGAATCAGCCAGGTTGGAAGAGACCTCCAATCTCATCCAGTCCAAACTAGCACCCAGCCCTACCCAATAGCACTAAGTGGGGAAATAAAAAAAAATGCTTTTTTAGTATGAAGTGTTCAGTTTCTCTAGAGGGAGAAGTGGACCAGATTTACCAGTGGAATTAAGAGCCTTGTCCTGCATTTAGAATGGAATAGAATAGAATAGAGTAGAATCAGCCAGGTTGGAAGAGACCTCCAAGCTCATCCAGCACAACTTAGCACCCAGCCCTACCCAATGGCATTAAGTGCCCCATCCAGGCTTTGCTTGAACACCTTCAGAGATGGTGAATCCACCACCTCCCTGGGCAGCCCATTCCAATGCCAGTCACTCTCTCTGGCAACAACTTCCTCCTAACATCCAGTCTATACCTCCATGGCACAGCTTGAGACTGTGTCTCCTCCTTCTCTTGCTGGTTGCCTGGGAGAAGAGCCCAACCCACCTGGCTACAACCTCCCTTTAGGTAGCTGTAGAGAGCAATGAGGTTTTTCCTGAGCTTCCTCCTCTCCAGTCTAAACAACCCCAGCTCCCTCAGCCTCTCCTCAAAGGTCTTGTGCTCCAGGCCCCTAACCAGCTTCGTTGCCCTTCTCTGGACTGTCTGTGCATTGCAGGCTGCTGTTTGCACAGTGCACTAAAAGAAAACTTCTGGTGCTGGTTTGTGGCTAATTAGAATATTTCAGTGAGAGAAATTAGATTATTGGCTGTGAAAAGAAAATACAGTGATGTCTGAATTACCCATTCATTCTGCTGGGACTTATAAAACAAGGATGCAAACATAGAGAAGTCACTCTCTGCCTGGCTTTTGCCCTCTTAACTCTTCTGCCTGACCCTGTGTATTTTCCAACTAATCATTCTGCTTCTATCACTCTTTGAGAGGGACAGGGATCTGCTGGAGAGGGTCCAGTGGAGGGCTACGAGGGTGCTGAGGGTAGTGGAGCACTGCCTGGTGAGGAGAGGCTGAGGGACCTGGGGCTGCNGAATTACCCATTCATTCTGCTGGGACTTATAAAACAAGGATGCAAACATAGAGAAGTCACTCTCTGCCTGGCTTTTGCCCTCTTAACTCTTCTGCCTGACCCTGTGTATTTTCCAACTAATCATTCTGCTTCTATCACTCTTTGAGAGGGACAGGGATCTGCTGGAGAGGGTCCAGTGGAGGGCTACGAGGGTGCTGAGGGTAGTGGAGCACTGCCTGGTGAGGAGAGGCTGAGGGACCTGGGGCTGCTTAGTCTGGAGAAGAGAAGACTCAGAGGGGATTAAATCAATGTTTATAAATCTCTGAGGGCTGGGGGTCAGGAGTGGGGAGGGACAGGCTCTGCTCACTGCTTCCTGGGATAGGACAAGGAGCAATGGATGGAAGTTGCAGTACAGAATATTTCAGCTCAACACAAGGGAGAACTTTCCTGTAAGAGTCCCAGTTCACCAAGATGCTGAGAGGGCTGCAGCAGCTCTGCTGTGATGACAGTCTAAGAGAGTTGGGGCTTTTCAGCCTGGAGAAGGCTTCAAAGAAACCTTGGAGTGGCCTTCCAGGATCTGAATGGGCCCTATGGGAGGGCTGGACAGGGACTACTGGTGAAGTTTTATAATAATAGGATGCGGAGGAATGGGTTTAAACTGGCAGAGGGGAGACTGAACCTGGATGTTAGGAAGAAGTTGTTTACGGAGAGCGTGGTGAGACATTGGCACAGGTTGCCCAGGGAGGTTGTGGAGCACAGAATCAAAGATCACATTGGGTGATCCTGTGCTCCACAATCTCCCTGGAGGTATTCAGGAAAGGAGGGATGAAGCCTTGAGCAACCTGTTCTAGTGGGAGGTGTCGCTACCTATGGATTCTATGACTCTATGACTCTATGATGCTATGATGCTATGATTCTATGGTTATATGACTCTATGATTCTATGATTCTATGACTCTGTGATTCTATGACTCTATGATTCTATGCCCAAAGAGCAGGCAGAATCAATATGCTCCCACAGAACATATTCCATCAAACCTGTGTTTTCAGGTGGAAACATTTTGACTCAATGGAAACCAAGTCTAGCTTAGATAAAGCAAAGACCTAGTGAGTGTGTGCTGGCAGTGGGCATGGGAAGTGGCTGAGCTTTGAAGTCCCTTCCAAACTAAACCATTCTATGATTCTTACTGTGCCCACAGCATCTACCCTAAGAGACCCAGCAGGGTATCCCAACTGCACCTAGTTTTCTCAGAAGTATTTTTTCAGCATTCTCCTGTCTGTGCCTACCAGAAAACAACAACTCAAAGCAGCTCCTCCAGCCTCTACTAGGCAATGAGCTTTCAGGAATGGAGGTGTTCAAGGCCAGGCTGGATGAGGTCTTGAGCAACCTGATCTAGAGGAGGTGTCCCTGCCTATGGCACAGGGGGGTTGGAACTGGCTGATCTTTGAGGTCTCTTCCAACCTAAACCATTCTATGATTCTATGAATTATAAGCATTAGCAGATTGTTTAACATTTTACAGAGGGACAGCTAGAAAATCATTTTTAACAATCTCAGATTTGAGAAATCTTACTAACTGCTGATTCTATGATTCTATGATTCTACGAATTCTGTTTTGTCTGTGTGTGAACTCCAGACAGCTCAGCTTTGTACCTCTCATTTAGAATCATAGAATCATAGAATGGTCTAGGTTGGAAGAGGGACCTTAAAGATCATCCAGTTCCAACCCCCCTGTACCATAGGCAGGGACACCTCCCACTAGAACAGGTCGCTCAAGACCTCATCCAGCCTGGCCTTGGACACATCCAGGGAGGGAACAGCCACAATCTCCCTGGGCAACCTGTTCCAGTGTCTCGCCACCCTCACTGTGAAGAATTTCTTCCTAACATCCGGTTCAAATCTCCCCTCCGCCAGTTTGAACCCATTCCCCCTTGTCCTGTCATTACAAGACCTTGTGAACAGTCCCTCCCCAGCCCTCCTGTAGGCTCCCCTCAGATACTGGAAGGCTGCTATAAGGTCTCCTCAAAGCCAGACAGTAGTCAGCTGAGTGCTTTCTGCACAGAGCAGTCTCTTCTCTCAATTACCACGACTCCTGCAGCTTTGAAGTTGATGATTTTGTGTTGTTGGAATACAAATTGATCATTAGAAATATTAATAATGACTGCTTGACTTTATCATTAGCCACATATCTGTATTGCATTCAGGAGCTGTTAGTCTTCGATGAACGTGCTCCAAATAATCCATTTCTATTTAAATAAATTGTCAGGCAGTAGCTTTCTGAATCAATCTCAATATAATTCTTATTTAAGAGCCTCTCTTTTGCCTCTTAATTTTTCTTAGGGTAGCAGCAGCTGGTTTGGGTGGATCCTCAGGATTTCCCTGGGGTCTGGAGCTCCAGAAGGGCTAAGTGGGAGAACACCAAATGGTCTGTTCCCTTGTAGCTTCTCCATGCTTCAGCTACAGGGAAATTCAGCTCATGATTGTAGGACCTAGGTCAGGCTGGATGAGTCCTTGAGTGACCTGATCTAGTGGGAGGTGTCCCTGCCTATGGCACAGGGGGGTTGGAACTGGCTGAGCTTTGAGGTCTCTTCCAACCTAAACCATTCTATGATTCTATGATTCTATGATTCTATGACCTTGGTGGCGTAGAAGTTTGGAACTTCTGCCCCCTCCATGACTGTTAGCAGCAGTTAGTAAGACCTCTCAAATCTGAGATTGTTAAAAATTATTTTCTAGACGTCCCTTTGTGAAATGTTAAACAATCTGCTAATGCTTGTAATTCATAGAATCATAGAATGGTTTAGGTTGGAAGGGACCTCAAAGATCATCCAGGTCCAATCCCCCTGTGCCATAGGCAGGGACACCTCCCACTAGA
>VWZI01023020.1:0-11158 GCA_013396835.1 Psilopogon haemacephalus
CAAGCATGTCTCTGAAGAGCACAAAGTTAGCTCTGCAGAAGTCCAAATTTGTAATTCTACTTGTTGGTCTGATTCTACCTGGTAGAATACCAAACTCCACTATGTCACTGTCCCCAAGGTTGTTCTTGACCTTAATGTCCTCAGCCAGTCCCTCTTTATTAGTTAATACAAGGTCCAGCAGTGCACCTCTCCTTGTTGGTTCCTACACTACCTGCATCAAGAAGTTATCATAGATACACTGTGAGAGCCTTTTGGAGTGGCTGTGCCTGGCTGTGTGAGCTTCCCAGCAGATATCAGGGTGATTGAAGTCACCTATGAGTACCAAGGAATTAGCTCCAGAGGCTACCTCCAGTTGTCTGTAGAAGGCCTCATCAACATCTTCCTCTTGGTTTGGTGGTCTATAGTAGATGCCTACAACAATTGCACCTCCTTTCCCACATCCCTTAATTCTTACCCATGAGCTTTCAACCTGTTCTGCCTCCCCCCCTAGATAGAACTCAGCACATTTCAGTTGCTCTCACACACAGAGAGCAACTCCCTCACCTTGTCTTGCTGGTCTATCCTTCCTGAACAGTACAGAGCCATCCAAGACAACATCCCAGTTGTGGGAGCTGTCTCCGTGATGGCAATTATATCATAGTTATTCAGCCTAATGCAGATCTCCAGCTCCCCCATGTTCCGTGAATTGGTATATAAACATTTCAGGGAGGGAGTTAATCTATTTGCTTTCACTCCTGCAGTCTGACCATTCCCACTTCCATGGACACCAACCTAGCAGTAAGCTCTGTGTGTGCTGATTCCTTATTACTAGATCCCCGTGGTACAACTCTGTAAGATTTCAAGTGTCCCCAGCATGCTCAAGGTAACAGGTTAAAGGCTTTTATTAGCCTCCCACCCTGGTGTGCCATCCCTTGCATCATCTCCAACACACAACTCATTGTTATCTACCTCTCCTGAGATAGCAGTGGAGCTGACACATTGCCCCACAATTGTCTCAGGCTTGCTTATAGTAACCCTGGCTTTCTCCCCACCCCCTCCTCCCAACCTATTAAAGCACAATTACTGAGCCCAGCCAACCCCTGCGATAGAAACCTTCTTCCACTGTGAGAGAGGTGCACACCTTCTGCTGCCAGCAGACCTGGCATCATCTGGGGGGACCCGTGGTCAAAAAAGCCAAAATCCTGCTGGAGGCATCAGTCTCAAAGCTAAGAGTTGAGCAGGTGAGTCCTCCTCATTCCTTCTGGGTTAGTCCCTTTAACAGGGAGAATAGAAGAGACTATTACCTGTGCTCCCACTCCCTTGACCAGGCCCTGAAGTCTCTATTGCCTTTCATTTTCTTCTTCCAAGGTCATCATTGCCTGTCTGGAAGGTTAACAATGGGTAGTAATCTGCGGGACGAACCAGGGAGGGAATCCTTCTTATCACATCCTTGACTTGGGCCCCCGGTAGACAGCAGACCTCCCTTTGGAGTGGGTCAGGTCTGCATACCAGTCCTTCTGTTCCCTTCAAAAAGGAGTCTCCTATAACAATGACTCTTCTCTTCATTTTGATATAAGATGTTTGTATGGTGGGCTTAGGCTTCCTTAATTTTGGGAATTCCTCCAAGCCAGATGATTTGCCTTCCTCGCTGGCAAGTTGTAACTGCAGGACATCAAACCTGTTCTGCAAGGGCACCTGGGGGACACTTAATAACTGAAGCAACACTCCCACCACGGTGGGTGAGAACTTGTTTCCACAGCCCCACATTGAGGGGGTATGGGGAGTTCGGTGAGTGGGAGGTGGACAAGGCAGGAGTTTGTTTACTGCCTTGACCATGGACTTTCCTCCACTCCCTCTTTTCCTTTAGGTTACTGGCCTCAATCTGGCAGGGGGTGGCTACAGGGCATACTTGACCCTCAGGATCTTTTCTCTTTTAATGTCTCTCCATCGGGGCTGCCAGAGCCTGGCACCACTTGTCTATCTCATCTTATGCTTCCTTGATTCTTCTAAGTCTGTGAACTTCATCCTTTAATCTTTCAACCTCATCTTGTAGCTGTGCTGCTCATTTGAGTAGAAAATCTACCTGCTCACAGCATATACAACTCCCCGGTACCGAGAAGAGACTGAGGCATTCACTGCAGCCAGTGATCTGCATCGTAGCCTGCTTCATTTCATCCTCTGTCTGTGTTCCCATCTCCATCTTAGCTGGCACCAGGAGTTTGCCTTTCTTCTGCTGGGTGGAGACTATTATGCTTACCTGCTATGATGTTATGGTTTAAAGGTGAGTAGGTTAGGTTTTGGGGTTTTGGACTGTGGTTTTTGGTCTTGGTTTTTTTTCTCTCTATCCATCACACACTACTGACCATGTTGCAGTGGGAAAGATGATTTCCTGTCGCTGATCTCACACTGGAATGAGGTCTTGTGCTAATTGGCGTTCTCATGCTAATTGGCTTTTTCACAAAAAAATTCATCCTACCAACTCTGTGTCTGGTTCATCCTAAGCAGATAGTTTGGGGTTTTTTTGTCTTATGCCACATTATATGCAACAATATATATATGTGTTATTTAGCAAGTATGTTTACACTTTATAGCTGAAGTCAGAAGCAACAACTCCTAGATGGTTCTGGTTTGGTCCTGTGTTTAATGTTCTTCTACACATGCTGAAAGGCCTGTTTCCTTAGAGATGGGGAGTGGTAGTGTTTAATTTTGAAAATCTGGATGATGAAGTAGAGAGTCCTATAATGTTTCATCAATACTGTTTTTTTTTTTTAATCTCATTAATTATTTGCATGTTCTGGTGTTTTGGTTTTTAGCTCCACTCCCAACACAGTTGAGGGCTTATAGCAATTTAGACAGGTTACTGCAAGAAATAATTTATATTGTGACTTTGCCAATACATTACTTTACTTTAGGAAAAAAACCCAGTGTCCTAAAAGAAAGATTTTTCCATCTTCAGTTTACTCATTATTACCTCAAAGCATTGCCTTAACTTTCTTTGCCAAGTCTACTTACAGATTTTTTAAAAAATCTGTTTAAAGATCTGCAAAGAGAATAAACATGGAAAAATTACACAGTCTCTGCATTTCTCAAAGAGAACCTGGTCTTGTATTATAGACTGAATAGATTCATTAAACAAACCAGACTTTCCAGATCTGCTTTAGGCTTCCAGCATGCGGCAAAACTGGTTTTCAACAAAACAGAATGATGTGAAGAGAAAGTACAAAGCAGATAGATACAGGATACCCAGGTATTGTAGTCATGGACATTGCACAAGAAGCTAAAATCCTTAGTTAAAGTATCAATCCATGCTCTAGCTGTCCATGTAAACTTGGCCTAAAGAGTACTGAATACACTAGCATTCTATGACTGGTATCAAGATTTATTGCTCCTAAGTACACTACAATAGCTGCTTTCCTACAGGCTTCAAGACTACAAAGAGCAGATTTTATTCTCTCTCAAATGGTATGAAGTACTTGCTATCATCACAGCCTGTAATGTTTATTGAAGTATGCATTTAGCTGACAACTAAACACCTTGCATATTCTCACACCACTGTAAATTTTTTGCTCAAGTATTCTACCTGAGACCAAAGTACATATGGATTATTGTGATAATGCTGGGTTGGAGTGGGAGTATTAAACAGGGTATTATGATTCCAATAAACAGACACTTAGAAGTAAAGTGGCAAAGAAGGGATGACAAAGTACTTTATCATTAACAAAATCAGACAAGAAACAAATAGCATTGCATATTGTACTACACGTATAATTTTTCCACCACCACACATATCATTTTTCAGATTCTGAGAATTTAATGTAAGGAGTATCACTACTATCAGACTGAAATGAATTGCTTCCTGTATTTGAACTTTACAGAGGCTTGACAGATTATTTTAACCACTTACACCAATCATTCACAACTGGGAGTGGAATCTAACTAGGTTTTATTTTGTTGTCTGAAAAAGGCAAAATATATTCCTGTCACTGCAGTTACACAGAAACATGCAGGGTTGCTACTGCATGGGGCCACTAAACCTTGATTTTAAAGGCAGTTAAGTCTACCAGAGCCTTTTTCATGCACTTTTTGTAGCACTTCCAAATCAAATCAGCCAAGAGGCTAACTGAGAGAGACTGCAATGTATAAACTCACCCTGGCGGCAATCTTAACCACCACTGTGCTGATTTAACAAAATTAAAGGGACACAGTTTATGTTGTGATACCTATTCACTCTTTACTCACAGGGCAATTAAGATCATAAGACTTTCACCTCCAAATTTCATCTAGAAGAATACTTGTTGTTACTAAGCACACCATGTGAACACTTTATCTTAATTAAGAGAAAATGGCATTGCCTTACTATTTTTAAAACTCAGTAAAAACAAAGACGTATCCAAGAGCTCTGTCAAATAAATTACTTTTCATAAAATCTTCCTGTATTCTTGTTCTGGTTTAAATTAGCAATTTCACTTAAAGAATATGACAGCAAGAAGGTGTGTAACAAAACTCCTGTATCAGGGGATTATAACAGGGCAGCAAATGTTGCTCCTCCTGCTGCCCCATTCCATGCACCTTCTCAGGCATGGTTTCCACAGCATCAAGGATATCTGATGGAGAACTCTGAACCAGTTTAAACCCCACATGGTATGTTCAGCTACCTCCAAATCCCATTCACTGTAATAAGCCAGGCAGAAAGCTTACTGAAACATTATATTGATGCTGTTCCATCTTGCACCTAGCAGAGCATTGTTATGAGCTAGGACTTCAGATAAGCTAGGCAACCCAGCAACCCAGGCAGCAGGGAATAACATCAAAAACTTCTTCCAACATACAAAATACTTTGATGAAATCAATCTAAAACACCACCTGGGATTTTAAACAATGAGGCAATATTCTCACATTCTACAGCCACACAGTGTCAGCGCTGTAGCTATCAGTGTCAGCACTCTTCAGTTATCCTGCTAAACTACTTTCCAACTTAAGGAATCAACATTCTTTTGGGCGTATTTTCACAAGCTGACACAATCCAAGCAGGTGGCTTTTTTTCTTTGCATCTCTGAAGCAATACAAAAGATACAATGTCAGAATGCCAAAAGCCTTTCCATGATAATCAAAACCCTCACTGAAATTCAGTAGTAATTGTCAACTTTAGACCAAGAATATTTTATAAAAGCAGAAATTGATCAAATTCTCAGGTTACTCAAAGTTTTGGACAAAAACATAAATTCACTTCAATACTGTTTTTGGTTTTTTAAAAATTTATAACTATTTAAACTCTTGCCAACAAAAATTACAAGATGCAGCGAGGCTCATTGTGTATGTTTATACTAGAGGGCAAACCACTTCCACTGAGAAAAGCTTAAGTCAGACTTGTCCAAATTACTATGAAATTTACCAGCCATGCTTCCTTCCTGATTGGTTAATTGTTTTTTGTTTTTTTTTCCTGTAGGTTTTTTTTGCTAACTACAATGCCTAAACAATTGTGTAATAATGCACTAGGACCACAACTTGGCTACACCACTAAACCAAATTTACTGGTATGATATGAAAAGGATACCTTTTCTACATATGAGTGATAACCAGCACTGATTCTGTAATTCGTTTTTGGTACTACCTCATTGTATAAAACTAAAAACAGATAGTTTCATCATTAATTTGGAAAGAGCACTCTATAACTTACACATTCCTCATGAATACAGGAACTTCCAGTGCTGAACAGATCAATAGTTGAACTAATATGGAGTAGTACTGAACAAATAACCTATGCTTAACAATTACACAAAACCAAATGGATCTAGTAAAGCATTCTTATTTCACAGCATAAGTTGGTAATTTTTCTGTATTCAAGCTGCTATGCTAACATTAACTCCATAACTTGACAATACCTATTCATTATGTATAGAGAGAACTATGTAAGAATATAACATATATATTATGCATTTAATATCTATTTTAGAATACTTGCCTTTGTGTTGCTCCCAAAGGTATGCATCTTTGCAAACACATGAGGAAGCACAACAAAATTATATATAATTAAGCTGGAAAATTCAACTTTTAAAAAATTTATGGATATAATTCTAAAATGGAGAAACTGAGATCAACAATATGTAGCAGTGTTTTCTGCCATGGGAAAATGGAAGTCAAAAACAACCAAAAAACCCTCACATACAGCCTAAATAAGTTTTGGTTCTTTTTTTAAATCAATTTTTTAAAATAAAATAAAAAGCTCTATGGGAATCAATGATCAAGGAGCAAAGAAAATAAACATTAAGAATAGGACACCAAACGAACATTATTTGTGTGGGTGCTTATAAATACTAAAGGGTAGGCATCAAGAAGGTGCTGTGTTAGGAGATGGGGCCGGTCTTTTTTCAGTGGCGATAGGACAAGAGGTAACAGGCACAAACATGAATGTAGGAAGTTCCATCTAATTGTGAGAAGGAACTTCTTCACTTTGAGGGTAGTAGAGCACTGGAACACACTGCCCAGAGAGGTGGTGGAGTCTCATCACTGGAATCATTCAAAACTCAGCTGTATGCCATCCTAGGTGAATCTACTCTGACAAAGGGATTGGACTAGAAGACCTCCAGAGGTCCCTTCCAACCCCTATCATTCTGTGATTCTGTGAAAGAACTTATGTCCAAAGAAAGAAAAGACTACTTCATCATCAGATTCAGAATGGTACACACATACAAAGTCCATCAGATTTTTCATCATCTGTTCCACATATCACTCTTAATATTCACCTTTTTCAACTAGACCTCATGTACTGGATAAGAGTCAGGTTTATACCTTCAGCATGATATAGGTCAGCAACATGAACACCTTGACAAATCCAGCATAACGAGGGAAGAAATATTAAACTGCACCAGCACAGGTTAAGAGGTGATCTGCTGGAGAGCAGCCCCCATGGAGAAGGACCTGGGAGTCCTGGTGGACAACTAGTTATCCATGGGACAGCTCTAGCACATCAAGAGAGGTTCCCCTCCCCGCCTACCCTGCCCCGGTGAGGCCCCACCTAGAATATTGCATCCAGTTCTGGGCTCCCCAGTTCAAGAGGGACAGGGATCTACTTGAGATAGTCCAACAGAGGGCTGCAAGGATGATTAAAGGACTGGAGCACTGCCTGTTGAGGAAAGGCTGAGAGATCTGAGGCATTTCAGTCTGGAGAGGAGAAGACTGAAAGAGGATCTAATAAATGTATATAAATATATGAAGGTTGGGTGTCAGGAGGTGGGAGACAGGCTCTGCTCACTTGTGCCCTGTGATAGGACAAGGGCAATGGATGTAAACTACAGCAGAGGAAGTTCCACCTCAACATGAGGAAGAATTTATTTACTGTAAGGGTCACAGAGCACTGGAACAGGGGCCCCAGAGAGGATGTGGAGTTTTCTTCTCTGCAGACCTTCAAGACCCTTCTGGATGCATCCTGTGTGACCTGTGCTAGATTAGATGATCCTGCTCTGGAAGGGCAGTTGGACTCAAAGATATCTGGAGGTCACTTCCAAACCCTAATATTCTGTGATTCTGCGATGTTGATACAACTCCCAGACTCAAACCATTATTGTTCACTCTTTATTCTTGCTTGATACTATAAAAGTTGCTGGACTTTCAACAACATTCTAATAAAGTTCATTGCAAAAGACCATTGAGGAAATCAAGACGCAATGAGGTAAGAAACACATTTTATAAAGAGATCATAAGCTGCTAAAACAGATAAAACAATAAACTACCCAGAACTATAAAATTGGCCATCACACTGCCCATTATAGGTAGTTGCAAAGTACAGGAGGATCTATTCAGCTGAAATTTTGCTAGTGAACCACGTAAATCATGCTGAAGCACAATCCCAGGGCAAAATTACCAATATATATTCTTAAAAGCAAATTATGCTCTAAAGAGATTATATGTCACTGAAAAGTTTATACAAACTAGGAGTCCAAATCTCTCACAAGTAGGAGAACAAATGACATTTTTAGACTCAGAAACAGTAACATTCTAATCCACCAATAAATGAGAAGCAAGATTCAAACTAGGAAACAAGACATGCAGCCTGAAGAAAGAAACAGAAAGCAAGACTGAAGAATTCAAGGAAGATAATTGTAGATACTGGGAAAAAAAATGATGCAGATAA
Organism: Psilopogon haemacephalus; assembly: GCA_013396835.1. NCBI lineage: Eukaryota > Metazoa > Chordata > Aves > Piciformes > Megalaimidae > Psilopogon > Psilopogon haemacephalus. The sequence goes on from VWZI01023020.1 coordinate 8,111, forward strand.
CAAGGGAAGTAAGTCAAAACAGTTTCCCAATTGTATCAATTAACATCTTCATCAATGCGTCTATTCCATGACACCAGGATGTTAAGGCAGTCTGTGACATAGTTATTTAAAGGTAAAGCCTAAAGCACTTTAAAAGAATGCTAAAGCTCCAAAACCAAAGCCTCCAAGTGAAGACATTGGAACTGAGAACTTTGGCTCTGCTAGACCTTGTGAGTCTAAAGAGTATTTTTAATGAAGCTTCTTTTTAAAACTGCAGTGCAAGAACCTGTATTTGGGGTGATCATCAACACACCAGTAGAATTTAGAGCTCCAGATCTACAAATTACCTACGCCCATTGCAGAGTGTCCTAGCTGATGCTAGGACATTGCTTCCTGTATGCAGAATGCAAAACATAGATAAAAGATGGAAGAAAACTAAGAAATATGCTACAACATCCAAATTTCCTTTACTTACTGCTCTCAGCAAAACCAAGCAACATGCTCTGGCAGTTATGACTCCTGAATACAATTTAAAAATACTAGAGGGGTATATACTTTGGCAACTGCAGTCACCTTCACCCTCATGCACCCTATGTCTCTTTTCATGCATGTGACTCTGTTCCACTTTTCTTGCAGCTCTTGCCCCTGCGTTTATTTTCTCCCCACATCAGACCCAGCAGCCTCAACCCTTCACAGCTCAATTCTTTGTCAGATTCTGAGTCTCCCTCTTCCATTGTGTTGCCTTTCTCAGTCTCAAGATCCTTCATCACCAATCTCCTGGTTTAAGACTCCTGCTGTTCCCTGCTATTTCTACCCTCTTATTACCCACTTTTCATTCACCTAAAAAACAAAAAAACACCAGTCAAATTCTTTCTCTTTCATTCTGTACTGATATAGAAACAAGTATAAGAACAGCACATTTTTCTGTCTATGCTGGGTGTCTGCACATGGCTCTTTTTGCCCACTCTATCTACCCTTTGAGGATGATGTCATCTCTTCACACCATCTTAACTAGCATCTGCACAGCAATGGCTTGTAAGCATGTCTATCCATCCACCTACTCCTGATTGCCTCCATATGGTACTGCTGCTTCTCCTGGTTTTCTCTCCAGAAAAATTAAGGTTGATATGTTCATAACTCTGTTCCATATCGCGCTTCTCAAACACTTTCATTGCAGGTAAAACTTTTGCCAGATTGCCTCCTGTAATATAGGAAGTCTTTTGTGACCCCTTTACCTGTGTTTGAACCACATATCCACACTATATCCAAAACTGCTGCATCTTTTTCCTTCTAGAAGTAGAATTCAGTCAGTATCTTCATCTTTGTTCAAGCACACCCTGAAAGATTCATCTGTTTAAATTTAGACAGGCTTCCTATTTATCCTAAGTCATACTGAAACTGAAGCAGGTAAATCTCTTTAATATATTAGCATTTATGCTTTTGTTTCAGGAATCCTCTTTATAATGTCACCCCTAAGAGTTATGCTGGGATCACTAGATTCAAGCTCTCGGGAGGCAGATGATATGAGACAGCTCAAAGAGCTCAATCAGCATAGCCAGCTGGTACCTACTGATCTTTGTTCAAAGTTTCTGCAGTCATTATTGAAGTGTTAAATAAAGGAAACAGGAAGCACACTAATCAGATATGTAGCCTTTTTAAAAAATAAATAAAGTATGCTCTTACCTTAGGATAAATAATACATTGGATGGGTGCCTGAGAGAAAACGTTAACGGAAGAAATGCACACATCTGAGTTACATGTTTAAACAACTTAAAAAGAGAGGACCCCACCAAAATTTGACCAAATCTGTCATCTTAATACAGCTGCTTATGTAAGAACCATGCTTTGACATTTAGTACTTAATCAAACTTTTAAAATATTTTTTAAAATTTTTAAAATAAATAAATCCCCCACAAAAGAGAAAGCCCCACACTACACATTTACTTGAGATTAAAAACTACCTGCAGAATGATTTATACTCAGATATTCGACTATTACTTGCTTCAGCAAATCAGTTCTTAAAAAATATTATTTTGGGTCGTATAGTGAATTTATTTCCATCATTTATTTAAGCATTAGTACTAATTAAAACATATTGTGCTACCCTTCTCTTATTCCTCATTATGCAGTTAACAGCATTGTTTATAGTGATAGAATAAATTCAGAAGAAAATTGCAAAATAAAAAAAATCTAAAATTAAGACACCTCATGCAAAGCAAAGGTCAAGAACATCAAGCAGGACATCCATTAAAAGCCCTGTGAAGTTTCTCGCACAACTAAAATGAAACACACACAGGTTTTTTTTTTTAGAAGTTAACATTTCAACAAAATTAGTAATTATACATCGTATATGGTGATGGATATTTTTTTAAATCATTCTTTTCTGCTTCATGAATTAAACTGAATTAACAAGCTGTTTTAAGGGTCTGAATAATCTCTATGAATCCTAATAGAAATACTAATAATATGCATACAGGTACCAACTTGTTCTGAAAATAATTCATTCAAGACAAGACCTAAATGTTCACTTGCATATAAACCTATCTGGTGAAATTCAGCAAGGCTCAAAGAGACCAGATATTTTTTTCAGAGATGTTCTTAGGACCAAAAAAAAAAAAAAAAAAAAAAAAAGAAAAGAGGAAGGTAAGCAAATTCAAATATAGATTGTTGGAAGCCTTCTAAATAATAAACATTTAATCCTTTTCTCTTTTTTTTTTTCAGTGTCATGTGATTTCCAGTGTACACAAAGTAAAGAGTGAAAAGGTAAAAATAAAACTGGCATAACCTTAATATATTCCAGAATTCATAACTCATTTATAAATTTAGTCCTTTTACAAAAGAATCCTTATATAAATTGCAGCGAGGGAGGGCATCAATCCCATATATGAAGCACAATTTAAGCCCAACATCACTGACCAATCAAAATTAGTGAATGCACTGCATCTCTCTGCAGTGAGGAGAAGCGACAAGGTAGGCTGTCATTCTGCAAAAGCTGCCCATCGCAAGCTTTCCTCTCAGAAGCACTGCTTTTTTTCTTTTCTTCCTTTTTTTTTTTTTTTTTTTTTTTTT
>VWZI01023020.1:13478-59936 GCA_013396835.1 Psilopogon haemacephalus
AAGGGGGGGGGGGAAACAGAAACAAACAGTCCTGCAAGGAATGAAATAAGATCCCAGCTACTGCTTGGTTTCCAGGTTACAGTGCATGTCAAATATCTGTCAGTGGCACCATGTATCAATCTACGACAAGCTGCTGCAATGATCTGAAAGGCCCTTGAGGCACAGAGAACAGGTAGGTCAGAAGTTGCATGCACCCCAGCTCTGCTCAGCATTTACAAAGGAACAGGCATTGGCCAGAAGGGCAATGCCTTGGGTAGATTAGCTCCCCGCCTTGACATCTCTGCTTCTATTTAACTGAAATCTAAACAGTGCTACACAGAGGTGATGTTTAATCTATTCATAAGACTTAATGCACCTGAAGTTTTCTGTTTCCATAAAATTTCAGATGGCATAATGTTAGAATTAAGACTGTCAACTGTTCTATCAGATCTGCTTTTGATTTCCTCCTTCCTTGCTAATACAAGAGAACTCCATTTCTCTGGTAATGCATATAGAATGGTTTCTTGAAATCCATTCACAGCCAGGACAGCATACACAGAGGAAATCATATTTCTGAGGGTTAATATAAACCTAATAGAGGTAGCCTGAATTAAAAAAGAAGCTTTTGAAATGTTTCTTGTTTCATTTCACACCTGAGACTAATACATTCTAATTTACATCCTTTGTGTTTAAGAGGTACTTGTGAAATTACTGTTGAAGCATACCAAGAATTTTCATCATACAATTTGCAATTAATAGCACTGTGCAACTGAGGCTTTTCAGACCTGCAGATGAAATCCATTTGCACATCATATCCAAGTATGCTTAATTCATACTTTTATTTTTAAAAAGCTCTTTTTTTTCCCCCACATTAGTACTATGCATTTTAACTATATTCAGAATGAAACAAAGGTTTACATTTAAATTTCTTTTCATGCCAAGTACATCCCCTCCTAAATTTAAAGCCTAAAAACAAAACTTTTACAAACCTCAAGTAGCATAGCAAGACACTGAATAGCCTCTCATTTATGCACTTCAAAACAAACTGAAGAGCTGGCTGATAATATAAATAGTATAAACAACAACTTTAATGCAGATGCTACATTTACAATCTATCAGTGTGTCATAAAATAAAGCAGATGAGCCACAAAATATAATTCTCCCAAATGTAATAAATGCTACTATTTTGAACTTCACATATCCCTAAGATAAACACGTTACACACACAACTCTCTTGGATTTAACTGCAGTTGGTATAAAAACCAAACAAAAAAACAAAAAAACAAAAAAAAAAAAAAACAAACCAACAAACGAAAAAACGTACAAAACCAAACTCCTAAAAGAGGCCATTTTCTTTTTAAATACTGTTTTCTAAAATTATTCCCTTTAATCTATTCTAAAATTAAATTACATACTATTCTATTCCATGCAGGCACTGATTTCTTGAAGAAATTCGATATTTAAATCAGAAAATGGAAATGCAGCATTTTTATAATAGATCACATCTCTCCAAACTCATATAATTTTTGCATTTCAAATTACAAAGACCCCTGTAATGTTGTTGTAGTCGTAAAATTTCATTCACATAGATGCACACAAGATAAAAGTGAACAGAAATCCTCGAGCTCTGTAAAACTCTGCTCAATTACAGAACCTCAAGCTTCAGACCAGGACATTACTCCAAATTCTTTATAAGAAAGAGGCTGTTACATTGCCATGAATAATTTTTTCCCCCATAATACATAAGCAACAGTGCTCCATGTTCCTATCTTTCCATGTTTCTTTTTCTACAAGAGCCTTTCTAAAATGATTTTGAGTACTAATTTGTTAATACTTGACATTCTTCCAAAACAACTCTCAATCACAACACAAAGGCAATGCACAAGTATAGTTTATTCAACAAATGGGTCCTTTGTGAAAACCCCACCACTACAAAAAGATTATAAAGCCTTGTCTCCCTAAGTGGGAGCTTTTTAACTTTTTTTATTTCTAGATGCTTAGGCTTTTGAGTTCATGCCAATTAATGCTGTAAACTAAGAATACATACTCATCCTTCCTCCTCCTTCCCCAGAATTTCTCTACAGTAAGTGGTAAAAAAAAAGAAATCAAACAGTTTCATATTTTATTTCACCTTACAGGAGAAAAAACAACTCCAACAAAAGAATGTGTTTCCCCTCCACTCTGGAAGTCAACATGCAGTCTGAATCTAACTTTACAGTTCGAGATGCCATTGATGACATCGACACCAACATGTACCAACCGCTGTCATATCCATTAAGTTTTCAAGTTTCTCTCACTGGATTTCTGATGCTAGAAATTGTTTTGGGACTTGGCAGCAACCTCACCGTGCTGGTACTTTACTGTATGAAATCCAACTTAATCAATTCTGTCAGTAACATAATTACAATGAACCTTCATGTACTTGATGTAATAATTTGTGTGGGATGTATTCCTCTAACTATAGTTATCCTTCTGCTTTCACTGGAGAGTAATACTGCTCTCATCTGCTGCTTCCACGAGGCTTGTGTCTCTTTCGCAAGCGTTTCAACTGCAATCAATGTCTTCGCTATCACTCTGGACCGATATGACATCTCTGTAAAACCTGCCAATCGAATTCTGACCATGGGAAGGGCTGTCATACTGATGACATCAATATGGATAATTTCACTTTTCTCCTTCCTGATTCCTTTCATTGAAGTTAACTTTTTCAGTCTTCGAAGCGCAAGTACTCGGGAAAATAAGACACTTTTGTGTGTGAGCACAAACGAGTATCACACAGAGCTAGGAATGTACTACCACCTTCTTGTGCAGATTCCAATCTTTTTCTTCACTGTTATAGTAATGCTAATTACATACACCAAAATACTCCAGGCTCTAAATATTCGGATTGGTACAAGATTTACAACGGGACAAAAGAAGAAAGCTAGAAAGAAAAAAACTATTTCTTTGACCACTCAGCATGACACTACAGACATGTCCCACAGCAGTGGAGGAAAAAATGTAGTCTTTGGCGTAAGGACTTCTGTGTCTGTCATAATTGCTCTACGTCGAGCTGTGAAACGGCACCGGGAGCGAAGAGAACGGCAAAAGAGAGTCTTCCGAATGTCTCTCTTGATCATCTCAACATTCCTACTCTGCTGGACACCTATCTCTGTTTTAAACACCACCATCTTATGTTTGGGCCCAAGTGACCTTTTGGTAAAGTTGCGACTATGTTTTCTTGTAATGGCATATGGAACAACTATATTTCACCCTCTACTTTATGCATTCACAAGGCAAAAGTTTCAGAAAGTTCTGAAAAGTAAAATGAAAAAAAGAGTTGTGTCTATAGTGGAAGCAGATCCCATGCCAAATAATGCTGTAATACACAACTCATGGATAGAGCCTAAAAGGAACAAAAAGATTACCTTTGAAGATAATGAAGTAAGGCAGAAATGTTTAGTACCTCAGGTTGTCACTGACTAAATTTCAGTATTCACCAAAACACATTAAGTGAAATATCTGAACAAATTGTGGAAAAATACTGCCAAATAAGAAAAAAAAAAAAAACAACTATTGGTGAGACTGTAAAGTTTCAATATATGTGTTGAACAGAGTAGGTCTTGTATATTCAATTTCTTCATTATGTAAGATATATGTTGCATGGCCGTTTGTTAGCATAACACCATGTGTATATCTGTCAAAAATATTCAAGTCCTCTTTTTTAGAAAATAAATAGCCTTAATGAAGTGCAAACTTTTAACACTATTTGTACGGCTCAGTTTCTCTGTAAATATAAAAGGATTTTTAAACAAAAATTCCACTCAGGAATACTTTTCTTAAGCACAAGTTCCACACTTTGCTTTTTTTAATTTAATTCGTAACAGTATTTGATCTGAGATATTCTGAATGCTATACAGGTGTAACTTGGACACATTTTGACCTTACATGTAGATAGCTACTTATTTCAAATTTCTTCAGCATGCAATTTCCATGTGCATGTAGACAAAGCCGTTTACATGATATCCTTCAATTAATGGTTCAGAATCAGTTATTTTTTATGGAGGAAAAAACTCCTCATGTTGGTCCAAAAAATAACATTGCCTTTTAAAAAAGTTAAAAGTCTTGCATGTTGAACCTCAGGTCCACAGCTTCTACACAGAAAATACACTATTTCAAATAATTACACAGCAGAGGTGCAGCAGGTAAGGGGAAAGATAGGCCGAATGAAGGCAAAAACCATAGACAGGAAAATTGTAGGGCTTGATGCTAAAACACAACCAACCAACTAAACCACTCCTGCGCAAAGGCTGAGATTTCACACTGAAGAGGTTTAGCATGACCTGAGGACCTTCCATCTACATAGATAGATATGGCTGTCAAGTGCCACAGCTAAAGTAGAAGACCATTTTCTTGCCCTCAGCAAGTTTTGTATTGTGTTGACTTGACCTCTCCTTTGACCATGTTCAATTACAGCCATGCAACTGCTTTGTCACAAATCAGTTGGCTACTCTGTTTCTGTATTTCCATCATTCGTAGCACTGTAAGCAAGAATTAAGACAGTGCAATCTGGTCAACAAACTTGTTTGGATAAATTTTTCATCTTTTAAAAATGCATCATTTCAATGAACAGTGGCTACGTTAATTAACTTAGTTTAGGAGGGAGAGGTAAATAAAACAAAAAAAATCTGCAAAATTGATTAGCATGATTTCACTCATCTTATTCTATAAACTGCTCAGTGTGTCACAAACTACCAGTGTATTTAAAAGGCTAATTCTCTATAAGTATTGGCTTCTATCAAGAAAAAAAAAAAAAGCAGAGCATATCCTTGAATATGATTTCCAGTCACTGCCTCTACTGTAATTGGACTATTACATAAAAATTAGGATTTCTGAATCACTTTTCTTAAGTTGCATATTAAGGAAAAAAAAAAAGACTGATTTTGAGGGAGCAAAAATCTATTTTCCATTAAATTATTAATCATATGTGTACTGCCAAAACTGGTTTTTGGTTAAAAATGTACTTTTAATGTATCTTAGTCTACCTGGGCTTGTGCCTTAGCTTACCAGAATAGAAGACTCAAAAAATAATATGGCAGCTCCATATTCCACAAAAACCAGCCACTTATAATCATCCAAATTCCACCTATAAGTGTTATTATCTAATTGATAATAGTTTGTTTTCTGAAATTACTGTGTAACATGTATTCAAACATAATTTCACAGGCTTTTTTTTCTTAAAGCTAGCCCAACAGCATCTGCATTATACTGAACCAAATTACAGTTTTTATTTCATTCGAGCTAACCTTAGTCTCCTATAAGACTCAAAATAATTTTATTTGAGAGGTTTTATGCATTGAACTTTTTTTTTTAAATCCCATATACTCAAAATGTACCACTTCAAAAACATTCTTTCAGGAATAAAGTCTTCTGGAAAGATATGTGCTAAAAAAAAAAACTAAGCAGGAATTGTTATTTTTTCGTTTTTTCTAACACTTCTTTTCTCTGCCTAGCTTTCCTCTGTACTTGGAGTATTAGAAGGAGAAAATGGGATCTCCAAGGTTAATTGCATAATACGATTTCACTGATTACTTATTTTACAATAAAGCATTCTCAATTAAAATATTAATAATTTATTTTAAAATAAGAATAAAGAGAAATTATAAAGACCACAACACATGAATAAGTTTACATCATGTCCTTATCTGAAGCATTTAAGTTTTTTTGACAACATGACTTTACTTTTCAAATTTAAATAAAACTTCAGGAACTACAAATTTAGCATTAAAAGGTCACTCATTAGAAAGTCACAGTCAATGGCATGGTACTGAATAACAAGAGAGAAAATGAAGCCTAGGAATTAGTCTGAGAGATTAAATCAGGTTTTAAAGGCTATGTTGATCACAGCTATCAACTGCCTCTGAATATGTAAGTATGTTAATTTCTGCATTTACTATTTTTCATCTTTCACTAAATAAAGACAGAAAAAATAAAAAGAAGGAAAAAAAACCCACTAGGATTTATACCACATCGGAGTACACTTTGAAGTCTGCAGAAGAAAATTTTACAAAGTGCAGGGAATGACACAAGTAAGATTATCTGCAATCCTATACACACGCAGGATTCATTATACAACAGGCTCATACATGACCTGCATCACAAACACAACAAAGGAACACTGTATACCCCACCAATACAGAACAGGATTTTAGGAACCATATGAAGGTGTGCTGTGGGTGCTCAACAGACAGACTAAAACCACAAAAACAGGTAGCATCACTGAAGAAAAAAAAGGCAAATATATGCCGTAGTATTGTATAATAAGAAGCCCACTAAATTCTCAAAATTTATCCCACCACAGTGAATCATTAGTTCAATAAACATCACACCATTCCGTTTAAGACAGGCAAAATTCTACAAGACTCCAAAAATATTAATTTCAGCAACTACATCCCAGAAACACATGCAGCCACCACCAGTTTCCACATGTTCACTACCCCTTAAGTATTAGCTGGTATTTGAGGGTGTTGTCTTTTAACTTCAAATGCATTTCCATTCAATTTTATGTTGTAAAATGAGGTTAGCTTACATTAAAAATACAAAAAGCTGAGTAAGTGTCTGTATCTATTAGACTATTCAAGAAACACACCTTAAGACACTGGTACATCACCAGTGAAAACAGAAAGATAAATATATCACAGGTATCTAGTTTCAAGTTGAGACTAGTTTTTACAGATTACAAGGCACTGCTACACAGTCAGAAGTTCTGTTTGTTAGTTTCAGGAAAATAGGAATGACTTCAATGTTTTCTAAATAGCTGAGGTTAAAAACATAATGCATGCAGATACACATTAGATCAATACACCTCTCTTCCTTTTTTGTTACATAAGTAGACACATATACCTAATACAAAATTATTATACAACCATATGCAACAGAAGTGAAGTTGAACACCAGCATTTATTTTATATTTATATAAAGGAGTTTCTGAGTTTCTGGTAAGAGTATCTCTGAACTGGGTGGATAGGCACCATGCCCCACCACCTTATATTCTTTCTCTTCTCCATCACCACCCTTTATTTTCTTTTTCTTTTTTAAATTAAATAATACATTCAACAAGCTATATGATCTACCTGGGCATATGAAAGATTTTTTCTGATCTGTTAACTGTTATGTATATCTTATTGCAACACACATTATTACCTCTTCTTCAACATCAGTGTATGTGCTAGTCAACAGAACATTTTAGAGACATGTTTGTTTCTTCTGAAGAATGCAGTTTAGTATTCTTCAGCAAAGTTTCAATGTAGTATTAAAAACATATAGAGAATGCATTACCTTACCCTTCCTTTTTCCTGCTGTTCAAACTAAATATCTCCAGCATGTAACTAGGAACAATCAGCTTCCATATTGAAATTTTCCAGCTATATAGCAGCCAAATTTCACATAATCTGCTCTACTATCACTGAATTTGTTTGTCTTACACCAAAGGCAGAAAATAATCTGACTCTGTAACTACCTTATTTTTCTACTTCATAGAATGTATGTGCAATTCAAGAAGTAAAATGAAATACAGAGTTTGAGGCTAGTTTTGCTGGGAGCAGTTAAAAGCAAAACAAAACCTAGACTAGTAAGAAAATCAAAATTTACTCATACACAATGAATATAAAAAAATAATGCAAAGCAGGTGGAGAGTACAAGCCAAGAACAAAAGGGCAGAAGTGGAAGGAACTAATGTAAGACTGTTATGGCCATCAGGACCACATACAGATGGAGAGTAAAATGCACCTGCCATGGAAAGAATGCTAGCCTTAACTTTTTTAATTCTAATTTTAAAAAATACAAGAAGAACTTGTCTTTGAATCTTTGAGTGTGATATGTTTTTGCTAAAATTGCTGGGAGGATAGAGGAGAATGGCATGAACAGCAACTCCAGAAAAGGCTTCTGATTTAACAAATTACACACAGAAAAACCAGACAAGAGCACGCTTTATTCTACTACCTCTTTTGCTAGAGATTAACTACACATTTTACCAAGTACAAAGTATGTGCAAAGTACATGCATTCCAAGAACAGACTTGAAAGGAAAATGTTATCAGATGTCTATTCTCAGCAATAAAATTTTTTAAATGCTATCTTCCCTCAAATCAGTATTGGGCAGACAGCTTCAGTTTGTTGTGATGTTTCGTTATCACTGTATGCTCTTGGTTACTGCTTCTTTATCTCAATTTTATTATTTTTGTAGACGAATACGTTGAAAAAGAAATATCATCAGACATCTCCCTGCTCTTTGATAAAACTACACTTCAGTGATCGCTATAGATCAAGTCAGAATGGAAGAAATCTCTTCCTGTGTATTTACATCACAGATTTCAGTGTCGGCTGTTTTCTTATTTTGCAAAAATTCTCAGGGAAAAAGAAATTGAAAATACTTTTTTAAAACAAACAAAACCAAACAAACTGAAGATTTACAGTGAATGTTCTGTTGTAGGTAGGTACAAAATTAGCTTTTTTTTTTTTTTTAATAGTTTGAATTAACTATATTCTCTGAATATAAGCATTTCTATATCCTCCTTCAGATTGCTGACACTGCGCAGTCAGGCAGGCTGACGACACCAAGCTGCTGGCAAACAATACACCCTTGTTTCTTTTCCAAGCTGCATTTTTGGAAATACACTTTCGGCTTCTGCTTCCCTGCTAAGGTCACTCGACTTCCTACTCTGTCTTGTAACAGTGTAACTTGATACCGTATCTGATAAACAAATCAATGTCGCTGCTGAAACATGATTGCTGTAAAATGTGTCACACTGGCTACGCCAGACTACTGTTAACAGAGCAATATTAACACAGCTTTACTTTCAACTGTACTAGGATCTCTCACAATCTGTTGTGAGGCTTTGCTTCAAATTAAACTTAAATTCAATGGTGGGGGGGGGAGGGGGAGGGGGGGAAGCACAGTAACTTATGACAGCCTATTGCTACTCTGTACCATGCTTTTTTTGTCCAAATCTTATTTCAATATATTTTCCATAAATCCATCACAAACAGAGAAGGAAGAAGTAGAGAAGAAAAAGAAGACAGCATCCCCACATTAGTAAATTATTACAACTATCTGTGATACTTTGAGCACTAGGTTGCTTTTACTACGGTGCTGAAAGGATGCATAAGAAAAAACAAAATGGGAAAGCAATACTATTTGCAACTATGTATCATCACAAAACATGACGTGAATGGGAGCATGAGGCCTGTGGTGAAACACCTTAACCAGAAGAAGGAAGATCTGTTATTCCTGTAACAGGAAGAGAGACCTATCAATGAACCAAAAGATAGGAAAAGACTTTGTGGGCAAAGCAAGGTTGTAATCAAGTCAGGCAGTTCAATAACAACAGTGCCTTATACAGAGTAAAAACCGGACCCAAAAAGGGCTCTCATAGAATTTTTCCTGTTTTGCCAGAGTGTCACACACCCACACATATGAAGCACAATATAGTTAAAATGAGAATATTTATCAAACATATTTTCACTGCTACTCTAGTCAGTAAGGTATTTCATGAGAGGTTTTGGTTTTTTTCAGATACGACAGACTTTCTAGGAGTATATTTGCACATTAAAAAAAAAAATTAAAAAAACAAGAATTTTGCATTACAAATTAATCTTCTGAACAGATACCAAGCAAACACTGAACCACAAGAATTTCCAAACTGAATAAATAACTTCAACTTCTACGTTTAAACCAAAACAAACCTTTAGCAATTTCGACCATAAGGTTATATGCCCATATACATAAAACAGAGCTATGCAGTTCATCTGCAGTCATATCAAACTAAAAGTGCATATGAAGACAAGTTAAAAGCAACTTTTAAACGATTCATGTATTCAGAAACGTCGGACAAATCTTGCCTAAGCTGGACAATTTAGGCTGCAGATTCTGGAAGCAGTTCAAGCAAAGTGGACTGAAAATTGAGAAACTTGTTTCTATCACTGAAACTTTGTCACTACTCCATTTTGTTTCAGTCAAAAATACCCTTTCTACTACATCCTTAGTTTGCAAGTTAGGTCAGCTAAGAACTTGGCAGGGGGTGTGTGGAAATCTTTGGAATTGTAGACAATCAGTATGCTCATCAAATTAATATGATGTTCCTTCTTTTAATAAATTTAGGTCTTCACATTTTTCCCTGAAATGACATTAGAAGAGATATGAGGCCATGCTGTTCTTCAGCTAAACAGGCCTGTTTAGCAGATTTAGTGCCTGTGAGCAACGGAAGGCTGGATCTGAATGGTACACAAATAAAAGACTGGACTACTTAACTTTTCAAACCGTAACTGAGAAGAGTCCAGAAAATTCTTGACTAAACTAATCTTTTAAAGTTACATGTGTGAGTCAGGAGACAAAGAGGAAAAACTACTCCTGTGAAAACAGCCTATTTTTAAAGCTGTTTATTATGTGGAATAACTACATCTTACTCACTACTTGTTTTACATAGAGGGACACCTTCACTATCTTTAAGGCAAGGCAGAAGTACTTAGCTGTCACCCAGGACCTGAACAAAGATTACACGTCAATTTTGTTCGCCGTTTGGTTGGTTGGGTTTTTTTCCACAGCTATTTGGTTAGATATTTTTAAACCTGAACTGGCTCATACTCCAATCATGTTTAAGATCTGAACAGCCAGAATTTAGCTGAGAAATTACAACAAAACTGTGTACATAATCTCATCTTTCAATTACTTTATACTTCTGAATTTGCCAGGCCTCATTTTCCAGTCCTTTAGCTCTTGTCATTTCTTACTCTGCTAATCAAAGTGCCCTTCTGCAGCTCTTTTATTTTCTCCCCATGAATTCACCTCTAGAGTCTTAATCTTCAAGAAAAAGAGCTCATTTAATCTCCCACTGTGACATGTATAATTGCATTTATTCACAGGTATCCACAAAATTGTGGGTTTTTTCTGTACGGCACAATTCCCTACACCAACTGCAAAACTACAGATTTGCCCGACATAGCTGTGTGAATGCTAGAACAGAAACAGTATTGGTAAAGCAATCCCAGCATGGATGTAGTCCAATTTCAATGATTTACAGAAGTTTATTACCATCTTTTCATAAGTACAAGACCAGAGATGTTTTCTTTTGTTGTTGTTATTCTTGGTTTTTTTTAATTTAAAAAGCTTCTTCTATATATGTATTGAACATTGAAGGTGCTCTGTTCATTCATAGACTCATAGAATGGTTTAGGTTGGAAGGGACCCTCAAAGACCTTCTAGTTCCAACCCCCCACCATAGACAGGGACACCTCCCACTAGATCAGGTCACTCAAGGCTTCATCCAACCTGGCGCTGAACACTTCCAGGGAGGGAGCAGCTACAACCTCCCTGGGCAACCCATTCCAGTGTCTCACCACCCTCACTGGAAAGAACTTCCTCCTAACATCCTGCTTAAATCTCCCTTCTGTCTGTTTAAACCCATTACCCCTTGTCCTGTCATTACACCTTGTAAATAGTTCCTTCCCAGCCTTCCTGTAGGTCCCCTTCAGATACTGGAAGGACACTACAAGGCCTCCTCAAAGCCTTCTCTTCTCCAGGCTGAAGAGCCCCAACTCTTGTAGCCTGTCCTCATAGCAGAGCTGCTCCAGCCCTCTGAGCATATTTGTGACCCTCCTCTGGACTCACTCCAACAGTTTGATATCCTTCTTGTACTGAAGTCTCTAAAACCGTATACGGGTACAGCTTCTCTAGTAGTCTGCCTTAATCTGGAGGTGTACATCCACAGAAAACCACTGCTACTGTACTTTCATCTCTTCCATTTGCCCTAGTAATGAAATTATGTAACATAAAGAGTATAAAGAGCAACTGTAAGGTGAGAAGTTGGCTTATTCTCCTGAACATTTATTCAGAGGAAAAATAGTTTAATATAGATTAAAGTCATTTAAATTGTAGGTTATGCACAATTTTTTTAAAATAAGGTGCATCTACACTATTTATTAAATCACCTAAGTAATCAAGAGACACAAATTTGCTTGACAATGTATATTTTCCATAAAACTGTAATTTGCTACCATTAATTCAGCTTTACAGCCCTAAACTCTTCTTTCAAAGGAATTATACTTCTCTACTATTTTTCTATGCCAGCCTTTTGTCTAACTGACTTTGACTTCAGCAGAAATACCTGTTTTGCCTTCCAAATGTTGGAACAACATGGGCTGGGATTTTCCCTTTCCCATTCAGTAAGAAGCCACAAACAAATGGCCCTGGGATATTAGTACATTTGTATAACATCTTCCTTACTCATTGCTGAATTACAAGGCATCCTTACTTTAAAGAAGAGGAAATTACCCTGGCTCCAAAAATAAAGAAAGAACATTTACTGAAAAATTCTCCTATTCTATATCTTTATGAACAATCTGGAAATCTGTATAAGATAAACAATAGATGTCTTTCCGGTTCCTGATAGCTATGGGTTTCTCTGTAATGTTTTTTATTTATCACATCTATAAACTTGTAATTATATCTATACATTTGTATTTAGTAGTATTTATTCATTTTTTTTCCCATTAATAGTTTGATGCCTTTGCCTTCTCACTGCATTAGAAAAGGCCTTTGGCAAGGACTAACCTTATCCTTGATTGTTAAAATGCCAATATTTCACAATCTGATACAGTCCTATCAGTAAGCTTTCAACTTCCATGTCTGTCTAAACACATTTGCTCAAAGTACTGAACGGAAGAGCCTCTGCATTGGAAAATTGACACTTTCAAAAGTGAAACATTAAACACTGGGTCTATTCTCAGTTTGCCCTATGCATCACAGTCTGCAACTCTAGAAATGAGTGGTTTGCAAATTCAGTAAGTTTATTTGTTTATTCTGTAAGTTTATTATTGGGAGCCTAGGCTCCCAACATCATTCTTCCACACATCTCAGAAACATGCTTAAACAGCAATGTTTCCACTTCTGTGGTTTAATTCAGTTGTTTGTAGAAGTAGTATCTTTGCTAGCGAGCTCTCCACCTTTATGTATTTACATATAATCCCACTGCAAATTTTCATTCTATTGCATTCAATGAAATTTTCCAAACATTATTTTCTACCACCGTTATTTGATCTTCTACAGAGCATTTAAATTAAATGCTCACTTGTTTTCCTCGGTGATCATAAGTTACCTGTCCATTTAATCCATTTCTATTTACTCTATTTCTGAGTCTGACTGCATACACATCGAAGTATCATTTCTCACTTAACCACCTTCTTCTTCAGTTCAACCACCAAGTTATGCACTAATAAATGCTTCAGTCCCAGAAAAAGAAAAAGATTGGTATCATGAACTGCTTCTTGGTGTTTTTTCTTGATCACTAAACAACTGATTTCACCACTGGCCACAGAAAAAAAAACACAAACACATCCTTCCAGATACCCTTAGTCAACTTTCCTAGAAAAAATGAGTGACACCCATACATTCCTATGAGGAAATGATCATCTATTGAACTCAAACCACTGAGTCTGAGATCATTACCACGGTTCTGGTAATTAGTCTGCAGATTACTATTAAATTTCTAAGCATTTAAATGCTTAGGAAAGGAAGGGAACTGAGAACGTTACAAATTACAATTCTTAACAGAGCTTTAGTCAGTAACTGCACAGACCTGTCTGAAATGTAAAATTGCCATTACAACCTCCACATGGAGTAAGACAACGACACTCTTTCAGAGATATTATTCTAGCTGTAAATGGTGTCAGACTTTACAGAACTCATTTTTTCTTACTAGTTACCAGTGTCACTGACTTGTTTATAAGAAATACTGAATCTTAGCTCTTAACTGTTTATTTAAATTTTTATACATATCGGAACACAGTGAGAATACATGATCACTCACGTTAGTGATGACATCTCTCTGCAAATATCCCTGCGTTCATGGATTATTTTAAATTATGTAATCCAACCCGCTTTTTTTCTTCATGAACATATACACACAAATGTGAGTAGTTATCTTTTTCTTTGCTTAGTATGTAAAAGAGTATGTAAAAGACACAATAAAATATTTTTAATCTCTTGACGGCTACAATATATTGACAAGTTACAAGATGCTAAAAGATAATCTTTCAGAGATTCACAGCTGACCTTTATCTCTATTCTTTTCTCTCAGTCAAAAGCAATTATTTTAATTGCTTTTAATTCTTTTAATATCTTTAGTATGCACAAACAATTATTTTTTAAAAAACTAATACAGCCTATTAAAAAATTACTAGATTCAAAGACACAGATATCTTCAGGTCTTGATAAATCTTCTATGTCATCTGGAAACTAGAAGCCACAGCTTCTCTTTATACTCTTAATTATGTCATTCTATGACTACCCAGTAATAGAACACTTTGTCTCAAAACTCAAAGATGCCCCAAGAACTGTGCTAGTTGCATAACCATAACTGCTTCAAAGCAATTAAAATAAATTGATAAATTAATAAATAAATACACTTAATTCACTAAATGAAAAGGAGACCTGGCTTTTACATTTAAGTTCATTAATGAGAAAAGATTGGTTAGTGCAATAACCAAGACTTTCCACAACCTTCCCCTTCCATCACTCCTGTGCTGCATTTCCAGCCAGTTTCTCTTTCAAAATTCCCAGGTCCTTCTGCTTCAGCCTTATCCAGAAATACAAAACCAGATATATCTTCTGGTTTTGAATACCTTATACCACCTGATATACCACAAAGCACACAGATAATACTGTATTCTCAGTATTCTTAAGAAAAAAAGAAGTACTGGCTTAATCTCAAACACAGAACTGAATGTTTTGGCAGTGCAAGCACTACTTAGGCCTCCTTGCCCATGACAGTACACAAGAGAGTTTAAGATGCATATTAACAGCTGCATGACCAGTGTAGTTACTCCGTTCTCCTGACAGTAACTCCTCTCCTAGGAGAAAACACTTTTTGGTTGACTACCACTACCTTTCCTTAGCTCTTGTCTGCTATAGTTTCTTTCCCACTGAAGTCCCTCTAAACTGTTTGAAGCAAATAAACTATGAGACCTCAGGCCCCAAATTTTACTCTGTACTTCCTGAAGCCTAGGTTAGTGTAATACCGGCCTACAATTGGTTTCATAACTCAGTTATTATGGCAAATTTGAAACATGTTCATGGTGTTATGGTATACCTGATTTGTTTTATAGAACTGTATACAAAAAGAAATGTAAATTTCAAGATATCAGAATAGTTACGACTTCAGAAGAGAATGATATAGCAATGAAACTACAATGAAGCTACATTATGAGAAACCAAACTTAATAACTTTAAGAAATGTAAACTCAACCCCTACTAATTTAAATGTTATGTTGAAAGCAAAAATTCTTCCACTATTTTAGCCTCCTCTTAATGAAAAATTGTATCATGTTTTGTAAGTCATTTTGTGACATGCACATTAATTCAGTACCTTATAGCAAATAGTTAATGAATTGTTGCGTGTTATGAAGACTACTCCTTATTTTAAAAAAACAATAAGCAAATTAATATCCACAGAAGCTCCTTTACTCTGCATAAAAATTAAAGATGGCATAAAATAAGATGGTTTAGAACAAGGCTGTTGAACGCATAATTGAAACCAAGAAAGACTTAAGTGGGTGATGTAGCAAATACAGAGGAGCACAAGGTCTAGCTCCTACACTCGTTACACAAAATATTTGGTCATACATCACAAATCACGAAATACCATGACAGCAGAAGTTCGAGTAGTTCTTCCTTTTACGTTGTTACAATAAATCAAGTAGTGACTTTGGCACCAGGGACTGCCTATGAAGCCAGGGACAATACTAAGTAAATAACAAGAGGATTTTTTGTTAGCACTATCCATTGCTTTCACGGCACTCCCTTCCTTGAGAAGACAGATAAACTAATAAATCCAGAATCTTTCTAAGCATAGTTATTTGAAGTGTTACAAATTGTGGCAGTACATCCAAAGCCCCTCCCCCTCCCTTCCCCCCTTCTGAAAATGGGATGGGTGAAAGCAAAGACACAAAGAGGGAGCCAGGGGAGACACCTCCTCCCTCCCGGGGCTGTGGTTGGTGGATGCACTTGAGCCCCTCCCTGCAAGCCACGTGTCGTGCCAGGCACAGACCCCATGCTGTGTCAAGTCTGGTGAAGTCTAGGGAGACAACAAATGCTTAGCTGGTCCTGGCCTTTTGTTCGGCTTTTGGAACAAACTTGCTGGTGACATGTCTTGGTAGGGCATAAATCCTGCCCAAATTGGTTTGGACCCCTGCTCTCCTCTTCCTGTAGCAAGGTCCGGGAGTTGCAGGATTGAGCAGACAATGAGGGTTTGGTTCCAGAGCCCCATGGTACATGACCAAGTCAGGTGTCTTGTGCTGTCCCTCAAGTGTTAGGGTGGACACCTAAGCACAGAACTTTGAACTCCTTGGCCAAAACAATGGACACTACTGCCTATTGCCCAGTTTCACCCTTCAAAATAGTCTATTTAAGGGAGGGTGATTTGGAGCCGTTGCTTTTTTTCCTGCTGCTATTCACCGGGATGGGACCTCTATTAATCCTCTTTCACAGCGGCCACGTGTTTGCAGCCTGCATTTGCAGATTTGCAGCCTACAGCAGCGGCAAGGCAAACACTTTTCTCTCCTCGGGACACTCTGTACCTATCGCATCTGTGAATATAGGCGGGATTAGGATTTCCCCTGTTAGCAGGTTCCCTGTTTACCAAGTTCTGACTGTTTAAACTGTTTGATTCCGTGCTTATTAATAACCTTTGTGTAACAGCCTCTTATCCGTTCAATGCCTCAGGGAATTTTCCCAAAATTTCAATTATTTATAATAGTAAAAAATAAGTATTAATATGATTAGTAATTCACAACCAATTATTAATAATAGTAACAGTGACATACAACAAAATTAGCACAGTTTTCATTAAAACAGGTGAGCTGCAGAGCTAGGAGGTCTTCTCTCTTTGGTCTTTGCCCCCACCCCATATGCGCAGAATAAAGCAGGAGTAGCATTTCAGGAGGATTTTCTGATGCAATAAGACAATAAAAAGGAATGACCACAATTAGCAAACAGCATTGTGAGTATCTGATATATTCCTAAAGTCTCTGTGAAGTTCCTTCTTTTTGTTAGTGGGGTAATATTACTGCTTTTGGATTTATCTTCCCAAACACTATTCTCAAACTATCTGTAACCATTCCTACTGCGAAGAGAATTCTCAACCAAATTTCCAAACCTTTACCATCTTTGTATCAAGTTATGTTGGAGGAAGAGCCAAATTAATAAATAATTCAAGTATTATTATTAATTTCTCACCTTCTTCCCCCTTTATTCATAACACAGATATGCTTTTTTTTTCCTATAGCAGTGTATAAAATAACTTTAATTGCTTCTGTTGTGTGAATGCAGTTGACATTATATTGCATTGGGTCTACCAACATTATCACATTAAAAATAAATTATTTTGCGATATACCTGTCAATGAATGACCAGTATTATCCATGAGAAATTTTGTATGTGGTTGTGGGGTGTGAGATAACGAGGAAGCCTGGCCTTGGTTCTCACACGGTTAGAGAAAACAATCTACACGGGCCTCTGGCTCCCATAATATGGCAGCTACCTCCCACAAGAGTAAGAGATAGTGAAACATCTGGGAAGAGAATAACAGGTTGTAACGAATATTAATGAACAGGACTGTGCTTAATTATGCCAACCAATTAGTATGCTTCTGATTCGGATGGACGGCGTCCTGCAGAACTCATGTTACCAATCAGAATTAGGCACGTTGCCTTAGCTGATAAGCTAACATGATAAAAGGACTATTCTGTCGCTAATAAAGGGTTCGACTTATTCATCATATTGGTGTACTGCATCGTTCTGGCCTTGCATGTGGAAAAGTGACCCCGGCATCTGGCATGTATTTATTTGTTACAGATTGAACAATTATTTTGTGATTGCATGCACTAATAACCACATACAGTTAATCATAACTAGAACAATAGTTTTTACCAGAGATGCTGAAGAACAGCAGTTCAGACAATATTCTGTATATAGTTCACGTCACACTGGCTTCAGGTTTGTGAAGGAATTCTCATTATTTTTAAAATATTTCACTAAGTCTGATTTTGGAAAAAAAACCCAAACTTTTACATAAAATGAGTTCTGCATTTCTAAACAGTTCAGGCTCCTTGGAGCAGTTACTTGTTTTAAAGCCACAAATATTAAAACTTTTAAATTATTTTAANAAAAAAAAAAAAAAAACACCACCCTCAGCTGAAAGGAGTAACATGAAACTGAGGAATATGGAAAGTACACTACAGAAAGGCATTTCAGTGAAGGTCTCGCAATGTTTCTGCCAACACCACCAGGAACAGAATAAAAGTGTGTTAGCAAAATATCTGTACTTACTATGGATGCAGATGTGCCACCTGAAGCAGTGGCATTCAAAAATAATGCAGCTGGCTCTGAGCCAGTAATACAATTCAGTCATTCTCAGCAGGACTAATTACCCCAGGCAAAGCATCATGCTATCATGACCATGTAATTTCTATTAATCAAATCAGTTCATTTACCCCTACAGCGCACAGTGCCACACAGGCATATGCTGTATTATTTTAGAGGACACTAGATCTTCTGCAAGGCAGCAAATTGCAATGCATCTAAATTCCTAAGCAAAAGCACCACGGAAACAACTTTTTCCCTCCAGGCTGATGTGTGTTGATTCTTATAAGAAACTGCACACAGCAATATTAATATCAACAAATATACTAGCAGCAAAAGACCTTACTGACATGACAGTAACCAAGTCCTTCCTCATTTTAATAGCAGTGAACACAAGAGCTGGCTTGGTAGTTGTACACACCAAATTTTTGCTTAGACTAGAAATAAAATAAAGGCAAGTTAATTGCTAAGTATGACATGGGAAGAAGGCCACAATTAAAGAACACAGAATCACAGAATGGTTTAGGATAGAAGACCATCTAGTTCCAACCCCCCTTCCCTGGGCAGGGACAACTCCTACCTGTTGCTCAAGGCACAATCCAATCTGGCTTTGATTACTTCCAGGGCGGGAGCCTCCACAGCTTCTCCTGTTTGAGTGCCTCACCACTCTCAGGGTGATGAAGTTATTCTTTTTGTCTATTCTAAATATAGCCTCTTTCAGTTTGAAACCATCACCCTTCATCCTTTCACTACATGACTTTTTACAAAGTCCCTCTCCAGCTATCTTGTAGGCTCCTTTCAAATACTGGGAGGCTGCAGTAAGGTCTCCCCATGGCCCTTCTCTGGACCTACTCCAACAGTTCCATGCCCTTCTTGTGCTGAGGGATTGATCTGGATTCAGTACTCCAAGTGGTGTTTCTCAAGAACAGAGGGGAAGAATCACCTCCCTCAACCTGATGACCATGCTTCCTTTGATTCTGATGAGGATATGGTTGGCTTCCTGGGCTGCAAGTGCACATAGTGCCACAGTAGACAGGTACCGCAGAATCTATAGCAGGTGCAAGGCAGCTTACCACTGCAAGTTTAGTAATACTGTATATAGATACATACCACATGGCACTTCAAAAAACTGAAGTAATTAAAATTAAGTAGCTTTTATACAACAATATTTAACCTAAAGAACAAGTATTACAGTCATTCTGCAACCACTTGATAATAAGTCTCTGCATTTTAATGAAATTATCTATGTTGTTTTAATAATTAATCAGGCACACTGTGGAAACAGTAGGTACAGGTAATTCCAATTTGTAATAAATATGGATAACTGGTATAAATGAAACAACTACGAACATTTACTATTAAAATAGATTAAGTTTTCAACAAATCAAACTATTGTTGCCTAAATACTGACTAGTAGTACCTCGGGATTTGGTAAATACAAAACAAAATTCACCATGGTTCCCAAATATTAAAAGATTACAGGAGTTAATAGTACCTTTCTCAAGAACAGTTGGGCCACTGAGAAATTACTTGTCTTCTTTCCCGGCAAAGATAAAACCATAAAATACTAGACATTTACATTCCAATAGTCAGTATTGCCTTCCTTTTCCTCCTTTGCATTCTCCTGTAGAGTATTGACATAATCTGTTTTGAGAGTCCATTTTTGCAGCACTCCAGTAACATGAACTATATGAAGTTAATTTGAATGTCAGTCACAACCAGAAGAAAAGTAATTGTGTCAAAGAGGTAAACGGAAGGTCTTTGAGGAGATTTATCTACTGTTCCACCTGAAGGAGTAATAAGAGGCTGAACTAAAGTGAAGCCATCAATTTCCCAGTCATACTGTGCTAATATTCCAAGAGGTATCCACCATACACAACACTAACTTGTGGGATAATTTTTCATCAACCAGTCCAATGTAAAAATAAATAAATAATCAGATGCATAGACACACACACAAACACATTGTATACATACCACCAAAAGCAAACCCCAAACTTTCTCCTCCTATACATCTTCTATTAACAGGAGAGCAGGAAGAAAATTTAGGTCAGCTTATTCAGTCTTCCTGCTTCAAAATTAAATCAACTATATCTAAACTGCTTTTAGAAAAACTTCCAATGCTCACATTATAGCTCACTTGAAATTACCATTACTGGCAGAAACTCTTCTTAATATTTAAGGCAAAAATTTTCTTTGCTTTATTCCAGCAAAGCAAAATTTACTGTTTTGATCACAGTAGATATGGAGAGTCATTTACTCCCTTCTCATTTGAAAAAAATTATAATTATCTGAAGAATATTACTCTGCCTCTCAGACTCCTCCAAACCAAACAGCTGAAGACTTTCAGGTCCCTACCCACTGCCTTTCCTCAAGACCTTCAGCTACCATTACTGCTGTACTTAAGGCTTTCTTTTATTAAACTATACCTTCCTTGAATGAGATGCCTCAAAAGAGGCTCAATATTCCAAGCATGTATTTCAAGTGCCATGCACACAACACCCTTCCTTAGGACAAATTTCATTGCCTACAATGACACAGTGCTGCAAAACAACTGAACAAGTGGCTGGCACAGAGTTTGTAAGGAATTATCAAGTCTCTCTGCAGAACGTTTGAGTGAACCATACACTCATTTTTCCCAATCCTGTTGTTAACTGCAACTATTCACTGCTAGGACTTTGCATTGTCTGAAAGTGAAATGAAATCAGTTCAGCTAAGACGTATCTCCAATTTGCTAAGAATATTCTTCATTCTAATCCTGTTTCCCTGCATACTTTCCATTCTTCTCTTCTTGATTACTGCTTGTAAATTTAATAAGGATGCACCATATTACATCACTCAAATCATTAACGCAAACACTAGCCAGCTCCAGAACACATTTCAATAAAACCCCACTTGAAATATTGCTGGCCAATAGCTAACAACTGATGACAACTTCGGGTGTAAAGTTTTCACAAAACTTCTGTAATCATTACACATATTTTCATGTGGTTTACATTGTTGAACTTCCTAGTGTGACATGGTGTCACAAACTACAACACAATCTCAAACTATAAAACAGATCTATCTAGCCTTAAGAACTGTTATGTTGCCAAAAAAAAAAAATACAGTTGGTTAAACAGGATTCATCCTTGATAAATGTATGTGGACTACTATTTAATAGCACTTTTTTATTGCAGACTCCTACAAATAGTTTTTTGTTCTAGAGTTCCTTTGCTTACGGAAGTCAAATTAGTTTGCCTAAATAAGATCCCATGAACTATGTTATCCTAAACAGAATTCTTAAGCATAAAATATTGGAAAATATTTTCCTCTGTTTAATGTCATATATGTTTTCAAAGATGGAGAAAACACAGCCTATGTGACATAACTTCAAGAACAAAATGTTAAAAGAAACTGAATCTTCACAAAGAAACTTAATTGTCTCCCCCTATCAAGCATTATTTTCTATTACTGTAAGACACAAATTAAATGACAACCTGTAATACTATAAATCACTGTCGTGCCCACAGTGTTCCACTTAGCTGGAAAATCCAGGCTACCACATACACTAGGGATACTGGAAACACACACTCAAACAGAAACCTCAATACTGGACAAGACAAGGCCCCACCAATGCACTCATCATTAAAGCAGGCGAAGAAGAAGTCATTTTCCTTCTCTCATTTTCTCAAATTTGCATTCTAACAGACCTATCAGCTATATCCAGGCTTCTCTTCATTTAAATTATATCATGACCCATCTTATTTACCTTAGAAAGGTGCCAAGTCGATTTTTTTTTTTTTTTGCATCCGCAACAGAATTTTTCAGGCCCAAGACCACTGTCACCGCCACTAGTTCTGGAGTGAAGGGCTACCACCATCTACATTATACCAGGTACAAAGAGGCCTCTCAGGCATAGACAAATAACTTCTTTCAAATTATATTTTATCCAGTATCATGCATATCTCAACTAATTTCAATTTTCCCCATCCAAGCTACATTTCCTTAGCAGTATCTCAAAACTAAGCTTTATTTCTTTGAATTATGCTCAAGCCTTCTGTTGTCATGTTAAGTCTAAGTAACTATGATGTGTAAGTTTTGGTCCCTTTATATGAATAATACTATAGATATGCAGAGACTTCTCAATTTTAGCTAGACTTCTGTAACTGACAGTTTTTTTCCTTTATTCTAGTTATTTCGCTTCAAAGTGAGGTGAAAACCCCACATACATCTCTTCTCATACGTAACATGAAAGGCAACTCCAATATTGAAGACACACAAAAATGTGTTTTAGTAGACTTCTTCCCCTCTGTTTTATGACCACAAGGTTTAGTCACAGACTAACTCTGAGCTTACAAAAGAAAAAAATCACAGCTGCTGTGAAACCCTGCCTACAAGTATTATCTGCCCACAAGGTCATTCAAGAAAAAAAATTCACTCATGAAATAAATTAGAATACAACCATGTAGAGACTACTAGTTCATTAAAATTAAGTCTAGGCATTTATATCAGTAATGAAGACATCATTTATAAGTAACCGTAACTAACCAGTGGAATTAACAATCTGTCCATAGTCAAGCTAGCCATTCACTGAACAATTAAGAAATTTTTCATCTTATCAGTTACTGGTCACCGTGACAGACAACAATTTCTGCATAGCCACACAGGAGACAGTAATTTTTTTAATACTTGCACAATTTCTTCTGTGAAAGTGAACCATATATATAATTTAATTTTCTTGTCACACTCTATTGTTTAAATGTGCTTAGGAATGTTTCTTTTTTTCACGTTAGAAAATATTTGCATTAAAATATCACCAAGAAGCATGGGCACGTTGTTTACTTCATTAGGCAGTGTTACACCTGAATATCCCACTTGTTTTACAATCCAATCCAACATCATATAAAGAATCATCACTAGAGAAGCAGCTAATAGCTTATACAACAGAATATCACAGCTCTGTTTTCACCTTGCTAGAGAATCTAAGTAAGTGTGTTGTAGCTGGAGGAGTTGCAGAAGGATGTTTGGAGATATATATACACACGTACATATTAACCACATTTAATCTCTAAAACTTACATAGAATCACAGAATCATAGAATGGTTTAGGTTGGAAGAGACCTCAAAGATCATCCAGTTCCAACCCCCCGCCACAGGCAGAGACACCTCCCACTAGATCAGGTCGCTCAAGACCTCATCCAGCGTGGCCTTGAACACATCCAGGGAGGGAGCAGACACAACCTCCCTGGGCAACCTGTTCCAGTGCCTCACCACTTAGGGAATTAAGTTTTTGTCTTATTGCACCAAAGTAAGAAGTTAATTTCAAAGAATGTCCAACACAGAGGAATTTCAGATCTACTTTAGCTTTAAGTAGAGATCTCAGTGAAAATATTAATAAATGCTTTCAGAGTAAAGTTCCTAAGATTATCCACTGAAGCTAGATATCTACAGACTAACTAGCAACTTAACAAAGTGTCATATTAAAAAAAAAAACACACCTCAGCAAAAGCTACTGGTCTTTGTAGTTCCTCTGATAGACTCATTTTTCTATATAATTCTAAGATTTTGTATTTTAATCATATCTTCTTCTATCACTGCAAAATAGACACAACCAAGTAAAAGTTGGAAGTGAACCAACACAGATTTGCTGAGGAAATATATGTTGAGTACATACACCTAAACAGGTAAGCGCATTTCGTCCCCCAAACACAGAGTATACTAGTACATAAAAATAAATGGTCTGTTACCCCAAGAATAACCTATAAGCAATATGGTACCTTATACCATAGAAAATGCAAAGACTTCACAGTAGTGCTGCTGAAATTGATAAAGCAGAAATTGTGCTGCTGAAATTGATAAAGCAGAAATATCACACCACACATACAACAGAAAGGTAAGAAAAAAATGTTGGGAAAAATGTTTCCCTGAATGCAAGCCAAAAGGAATATTCAGAATTATCTGGCTAAATATACAAATTAATATTAATCTTAGCCATGATCCCAAATTTATAAGCAAGTCTCCATGATGCAGAGCTTCCTATCCAACACTTTCACATCATTCATATCTACCACTTTTTTACTGCCATCAGATGTTGTAGTAGTTTCAAAGCCCTTCCAAAGCTTTCATATCTCACCACCAAATGACCACCACCCAGTGCCTACTCTCCATGCTCCCCACCATCCCAATGCCACAGAGCATTGCATCACATTTCACATGTTTCTGAAGCAGAGTGTTTCCACAACCTCACATCAAGTAGCTACAGCATCACAGCTCTCCTGCCCCACACCATCACCACCATCTTGCTACAGATCTCCCACATGTACAAATCCTTTCCAGGGCCAGAAACACAGCATGGTGCTTTCCCCAGCTGTACCACAAAATCCAGCCTCCCTACGACACACAAGCTTTCCACTGAATTCCAGTGACTCCAGTCACTCTGCACCTTCCTGCCATGAGCAGGGCTACCCCACAGCCAGTAAGGCACTACCTCACTACACAGGGCAGTCTCCTCCAGTCCACCACACCAGCCACTTCTCAGTGGAGTGTTCCATTCACTTGGGTGCTGGGCATCACAGTCAGCTGAGAGGCAGTAAGAATTCAGACCAGCCAAGGTGGGCAGCAGAGGACAACAAAGACTACTAGTCAAAAGATGAGGGAGAGATGCAGGTGAAGAGGTACAAAAGAAGTAACAAAGAGATACTAGAAAAAGAGAAGGTGAGAGAAACAACAGTAGACAGTGGATTTTACCTGGTCATAAAACATCAAAAATTGAGAATTAATTAATGATTAAATAAAGGACCACAAGCCTTGGCTCCTCTCCATGGACTGCAAGATGAAGCTCAAAATGAGTTTCCTTTCATCTTTAACGATAATAATTACCCTGACATTTCTAAGCTTCAGGAAAAGATCATGTATTTGAAAACAAGAAACTAAAAAGACTGTGACACTTTAACAAAAGAAAGTGCAGGTTTTCTTTAAAAAGAAATCCTAAAAACTATACAAGATAAACATCTCAGATTTTATCATTACATTGTAGTAATAATTATTTGAATAAGATCTCACATTGAGATTAATCTCACAAGACTTGTAATTAGAGTAGCTAGAAGAGAGTATTATTTCATACATGCTGAAGATGTGAAGGGAGACCAAAATGAAAAGAAAATTTAGAAAAAATAGAAAAAAAAAAAGCTCTAGCTCAGAATTCTACAATTGATGCTTAAGTCAAATCAATATACTAAATAAATATATTCATTTTTCCTTTGAAACACAGCATGTACTAACTGTAAGACTTATGTCAATGTCTAGTAATTTTTTGATTACAGAGTATAAAAAGAGCAGTAGTACAAATAATCACAATAAACCTCACAGTAATTTTGAATGTTTGGTAGTTCAGCCCTCCCACAATATATTTTTGGAAGCTACAATTTGAATACAATTAAATTAAAGGTAAAACAGCTGGCAAGATACCATATACAAACCAATGACAGATCTCCAAGATTATTGGGATATTCCTCGCTGCATCCTGCAGCACAGTGTGGAAGTACCCAAGCTAACTCAAGTATGAAAAACAACCTAGCAATGTAACATGAGCTTCATAAGAACTACACCATTCTTGCCAGAAGCCAACACAACATAGGGTAAATTAGCTGCTACTACAGTAGAATGCTTCCAGTGTCTGAATTAGGTTATGTACCTGTATATCATATTACACAGCTTTCATAATGGTCACATGACCTATTATTTTCTTTTAGAATGTAAACTGTAATTCACACTATGCTTTATTGTAGCACAACATCTTCCTGTGGTGGTTTCCCATCACACAAAATTTGGGATTTACCCCAAAGGAGTAAATAACCACACCTGCACAGAATTTGGAAGTTAAATGAAAATAGTATTTAACTACCAAAAAAAAAAAAAAAGAGCAAACTAAATATAAAAGGTAATAAACATATATACATACATATATACATTTAACCCAACAGTAGCCCAGACTTCCCTGGACAAAGACTGGAGGCTGTTCACACCTAACAAATATTATCTCTCCCTGTCCTCACCACTGTTCTTACCATAACCCAAACAAGGTGAGGAGAAAGCAAGAGACGTGCAGAAAGAGAAAATGGGGAAAAGAAGAAGAAAGAACAAGCTATACTTCAGACTATATAGAAATTCACAGGACAAACAGGATGGGATATTTTGTAATGTCTTGTTCAACTCGCTTGGGACGTCCAGCCCCCTGGACTCTCAAATTCTCTGGAAAACTTTTATTTACAGTAATAAATTAGTCCCAACCCTCTAACACTTTTGAAAGCTAAATATATATCTGCTGACTCTAAGGGCTTTTTACACAAACATAACCCAGTAAAAGGTTAATTGCTTCTCAAAAAATTGTCACACAAAAGAACACAAGTTATTAATACTGAAGATCTACGTTATTAAAGACGCTTCTCTAGACGAGTCATAAAAAAAAAAATGAAAGTACTAATGACTTCTGTCCATACCATTTCTCAGTTCAAACCAGGAACTAGACATCAAGAACCACAGTTTAAAAAAACTATAAGGGTTTCTTTGCTTTTTAAGACAAACACTAGGTGAGACATATGAGTGCAAGGTAAAAATGCTTCTAAAAGTAGCTAAGGACTCACCGAGTTCATTAAGACTCTGGGCGGCTTTTGTTATCTCTCTGCTTCCTCCTTGCAGTTGCCCTTGAAGTCTCTTACTAAGATACAAAATGCGTATTATCCTCCGCAGCAAGTCACAGGCAGCCTGCAGAGAAATTGTAGCATTAGCAGATACTATCAGTGCATCAGGATCACAGGCCTCATATCATGAACATTTTAAATGAAAGAGGAAATATAATTAATAAAATCAAGAAACCTTAGAACACTGAAATCTCTTTTTAGAAGTATTTTTAACACAATTTTATGCAGTCCGATACTTTCTAAAGGTGCTAATTACATTCATAGGGTTACCAAGACCATGTAAGAAAAAAAAAAAAAAAAAAAAACCACGAGAAAAGCCCCAACAACAACAAAATCAAGAAACCTCATGGCAAAAATATATTCTGTTTCTAACTAGAAGTGAAATTATTTTAACTGTATTTTTCCACACTGCAAGGTGAATGGACTAGATGACCTTTAAAGATCCCTTCCAACCCAAAACATACTGATTCCATGATTCTATGAATATTTCTTCCCTCTGTAAGCCTCAATAGCATATTTGATTTGTGTGTTGGTTTGAGCTAATTGGAGAATTTGAGTGAGAAATTAGACTATTGGCTGAGAGAGAGTTAAACACAGTGTGTCACTTCACCGAGTTTCACTGAGAAAGGGAAAAAAGAAAATTGTTTTAAGAGATGTTCCCAAAACAAACGAGATTAGCAGAGGGCTTCTGTCTGTTTGGCGCTGCGGCTGCTCTCTCCTTTGTCTCTCGGGCTTGCTAGCTAAATTCAGAGTAAAATCACTAGAACTACTAACTTCTCCTATTGCTAATCTCCCTGATCTTCAGCTTATCTGCAGCATCAAGAGGTGGTGAGATAAGGCTGGGGAAGGGGGGAAAGGTGGTAGGGGGAGTTTGGTTACCCTCATTGCTGTAAATATAAAGCTTCATTTATTAACTTCCAGTGTTTTCTGAGTTTTAGCCGGGGTTTTAAAAAGGTGGGGGGGCAGGTAACTGCAAACCCACTACAATTTGCCAACCAAATATTGATCCAAAATCAGCAAAATGGCAGCACTTACTTCAGAGGACAATACAATTTAAAGGCTGATTAGAATACACAGCATTGTTGGCTAAAAATTAAGATGTATGCATATACAAATTTTCAGGAAACCTATTTTTGTATGTTTTCATTAGCACCAATCCAGAAAAAAAAAAAAAAAAAGGCATTGATGACATCTGAATCAAACAAAGTAGTTTCATTAATTTTCACTCAACTAAGATATTGAAACAAGTTTTCTCCTTCTGCCCAGTCACACGAAGTGTAGACTTCTTCTTGGGATGGGCTGAGTCACTGGTGCCCCAAGGCACAACCTACAGGAGCAGCAATATTTCAGAGTGGACATGTAAACTACAATTCAGAAATACGAATTGGGAGAAAGAAAAAATGTACATGGATTTCAATACTGTCACAGGTACAGCCCAACATTCACCATCAGGTTAACAAAGACATGTAAATGAGAAATTCAAAACAAATAAAAAACACTTGTTCTGAAGTATTTTTGCTGGTACTGAAGGCAATGCCTGCTGAGTATTTACCCAATGGATAGCAAAATTAAATTAAAACTACTCTTAAAAATATTTAGTATCTGACAGAATTTGAACCCTTATTTTTAGGGTCAAATTAATGTCCTGAAAATTAATGTTAAAGTGCATATATGAAAACATACACAAATGAGTAATTTCAACCAATATTCAGTGGACTGCACAAGTTGTCTGTTCATTCCCTATGCCACCACGAACCAATCCAAATGCAAATATTTATAGTTTAATTCTATTAAACACTTAGAACAAAAAAGAAAAATCAGGGGGAAAAAAGCACTACTGAGGCAAACCACCAAAAGCACAGTTACTCTTGCTGCTTTTAACTCTGTATCACGTAGTCTGAAGTGTAAGTTTCCCAAGCAATCTAAGATTGCTAAGATCACATGACTTTTATTACCATTAGTGAGAACCAAGTGGGGCTTATCCTACTTTCAGAGATTAACATACTAGGTTTTATTAATTCATTTCCTTAATTAGAAAAATCTTGAGCCACATACTACTTTCATATCTGTGAACTACATTTCTGCCAGATTAATCAAAAGTAGCTTTTCATATAGTGCACTGTATTTTGCCACATAAGAGGGCACAGTATTACCAATTTGTTTTCAAATTTAATTATCTTGTAATCCAATTGTTCACCTCTAGCTATTTTTTCTCTAGGAATTCAACTTGGGTTGAATTTGATTGTCTTTTACTTTACAAGCCAAGATCATTTCTTTTAATTGATCGGTTGTTTATTATCTCCTAACCCATGAAAAATCATTTAAATGCAAAATGGGAAAAGTTACATTTAGATAAAAAAGCAAAAAAAAAAAAAATTCTTAATTTCTGGTCCTGTGAATTACAGGGAGGAGTAAAATCCAAAGACAGTGAAGATACACTCTTCATTTCGAAGTGATTGCTACTGCACTGTGCCCTTGACAAAGATTCTGTTTCACCTAAGTATTTCTGTTTACATGAGTT
This sequence comes from Psilopogon haemacephalus, assembly GCA_013396835.1. Classification (NCBI taxonomy): domain Eukaryota; kingdom Metazoa; phylum Chordata; class Aves; order Piciformes; family Megalaimidae; genus Psilopogon; species Psilopogon haemacephalus. The sequence continues at coordinate 43,050 of VWZI01023020.1, forward strand.
CAACTTAATAAGACTCTCAGCGTAAAAGAATGCAATATGAGAACTCTGCAATAGAAATTTTTTTTAAAAATCTAATTGTTCTGTTCACAGACGCTATATTCTTTAACTTGATCACTTGCATAACAGAAGTTTGAATTCAGGAAACATTCCCTTCTTGAGCTGATACAGTATGCTTTTCTAAAGGACGTGCTTTCATCCAAGAAGAAATGAATTTCAGTAAAAATTAATTTGGAAAAGGTCAGCGGTCTGAGTTAGTCCCAATGGTGCTAGTAAACTTAAAATAGAACCTGAGGGTGTTTTGTGCAGAATGCATGTTAGTTATGTCTGGAAATTTAAAGCAGACATCATTACTACATTTCAAGCAATCAAAAAGCCTCTTAATTTTAATCTCAAGTTGATTTTTAAAAACTATTGAAAGAAGACTTAATTACAAAGACAGGACCACTTGAAAATGTGCCAGGGCATACTTCATATAAACGACTGCATATATCTGCCGGATCATATTGTAACTGAACGTACATATAACAGAAGCCTGAAGATGAAACAGTCTGCTATTTTCAGACTACATTTACTACTTTGTCACAGTTGCACCAGGAAGAATTCTGCTACTAGTAAATACTTTAAAGACAGAATAACTTTAAATACAGAATCACTGTTTCTCAAAGATTTTTAAATTTTGGTCGTTATAAAGATTTTTAAACACTGAGATAGCCGAAATTAAGAGATCACATAAAAACACTTGGTTAAATAGATCTGTCTACATATTTCAGCTGATAACTATTCCCATTTACTGGTCATCTACTAGGGAAAGAATCAGAAAAGGACAGTATGACTTAAAGTAGGAAGTAAGCTTTATGAATTTACCCACTCCCTTGGTTGCCATGAAGCTGTAAGAGCACAGCAAGACCTAATATACACAAGCACACAGCAGACAGAACTCACTATCAGACTTGAAGTTTGACAATGAACTTGCAGTGGTATGCTTATGAAAAAGGCAGACTATATTAACAATAATAGTAAAATCCAGCTTTATACAATCCAAATACTCTTTCGGATAATGAGTAGTCTCCAGAGCAATCAGTGGAAAAGCATTCAAATAACACCACCATGAGTACAAGAGGTCCTTAAACACCACACAATTCAGCAAAGCACACCTACAGATTTTACACAAGGCAACCTCTTTCATCAGTTGCCTATCTTTTTCTACTTATTCTATTAATGTACATCAACTGATAAAATTGGCAGGTTTGAAAGTGTCCCATGCTGCAAGTCCTACATTTGGGAATAATATCATGTCTTAAATCCTGCCACTGCCAGGAAGTCAACTCTTTGCTGAGCTTGTGCCCTTCCTTTCTAAACAAGGCAGCCAGGTATAGAGTCACCACAGCAGTGCATCTTGGGAGAGTTGAGACGTCAAAGGCTTCACTCACTCTAAGTCCAGCTTCATGTCATAATTCAGATGTCCTGACTCTCAACTCCTCTCAGCACTCTAGTGCAACACAAAGAACTCACTACGTACCTGGCAACACAAAGAGGGACAGCAGCTTTCATGCCAAGGATGGACTCTCTGTGGCAGAGAAGCCAGAACCATGGTACTTTTTTCTATACTAAGGTAAATTACATGGACGCCAGAAAGGGTAGCCTTACTCCACATCTCTTTTTTCTAACCTGCAGTCAAGAAAGGCCAGGTACTACAAATTCCTTGGCACAAACTGAGCAATGCTGGCTCTGGATAGATGGTACTTTCACACCACAGGAAAATCCATGTAACCCTGCTGCAGTAAAGAGCACCCAAGAAACATTTCCTAAGTTGAGGAACTCATTCTCAGATGTCTTTCTGCAGTTTGTGTAAGGGCAGGGCACGAATAGTCACTGTCTTCAGCCCCAGGCCCCTGCAATGCTTTTGACAACTGCAACATAACATCAAAATAAAAAAAAATAATAATAATTTAACCTAATGTGATACAGGAAGTCATGGAAGTTTTGCCCAGAGGCAAAAGCAACTGACAGAGTTTAAAGTAACAGGAGAGATAGCTGGACAAAGTAGCTAGACAGTGGTAAGAGTTTCCTGCTGGACTTCGCCACTACTGAAAGTAATGCAGAAAATTGTAGAAGTTCAGACATGAGCCTAACACAGCCACTCCACCAGACCTCAGACTAGAGACTGCCTGATAGTTCACAGTTTCATCTACTTTACTGTGCAACAGCAGTAACGTGCAAACGACAACTCACTAAGCACTTGTCGATTTGTAGTTGTGCTGCTTTTCACACCATAAACTGAATGGAATGCAGCTGTGTGACTTCTGAATGTCTATGAAATAGTTTTCAACCACTACAAAATTAAAAACAGAAGTATTTTGTGGGATCGTGAGATAATAAGGAGCCTCTCCTTGGCTATCGCAGTTGGGGAAAACAACCTAACACAGGCCTCTTTCTTCCATGGCATGGCAGCTGCCTCCCATAAGGGTAAAGAGATAGTGAAACATCTGGTTAGAGAATAACTGGTTATCATGAATAGTAATGAATGGGACTGTGCTTAATTATGCCAACCAATTAGTATGCTTCTGGTTAGCATGGACAGCATTCTGCAGAGCTCATGTTACCAATCAGAATTTAGGCACGTTGATTTAGCCTGATAAGAAAACACTATAAAAGAACTATGCTGTCACTAATAAAGGGTTTGACTTTATTCATCATATTGATGTGATTTTGTTTTTCAAATGACCCCAGCAGTATTTGACACTTTTCTCACCACTTTTGTGATAACCTCTCTCCCAGTGCTATCCTCAGAGATCTAGATTCTCTTGCAGACTCCACTAACATTCAAAAGACAACTACACACCTGGGCTTATAAAACTCAAGAACCACAACCACCTCTGTATGTTGCATCATAACTATTTGGAAAGAATTAATTCCCACAATCCTTAGTAAACTGCAGCCAAGCATGTATTAGAGGAGAAAAGCACAATAATTAAATTCTTATTACTATTTGTGTAATTTTGTAATCAATCTCTACACAGATAACTCTTCCCTCTTTCCTCAATCTCTACAAAATTTCATTTAGCTACTGCAAAAGTCAGTTTCTTCCTTTGCAATACCAAGCACTTCTCAGTAACTCCTGCATGGACACCCAAATAATGATTTTCATTGAGAAATACTGACAATAAACTACGAGGTACTGAAGAATGAAAATTAAACCATGTCTGATAACTGGGAAATAATGCACACTCAGAAGTGGAGTTTTTTTAATACTTACTTGAAGTTTTGCTAGCTGAGCGGTGCGAGACACTATCTTGTTGTAGGGGTCAACAATTTTTACTCTAATTCTAAAAATAAGAAGAGAAATTTATTTATAACAATAAATACAAAGACAGACCAACTAAGAATTTATACTTTCTAATCACATAATAAACGGTATACCTATCAACAGTACTTTGAAGAGCACCAATTCTAGTCTGCATCATTTGGAGGACACCTGCAAAATAAAACATATTTTTACATGGAACACTTGTCAATTATAGAAATAACTGTTTTTCAAATCATAGTTACTACTGCAAATTACTCTACAATAAAAAAATCCAGTTTCCCCCTTTACAACAAAGCACTCAAAGAAGATAATAATGTATAGCATACTTTTAAAAAAAAAAGAGGCAATAATAGGCCCACTTACTGAATGTTAAGAATTTTTTTTTTGGTAGAGATCACAAGACTACAAGAGAAATATCACTCCGAAATTCCTCACATGCTAAGTTTCAAGTATTTAAAGTATGCTGCTTTATAAGGGAACAATGTTCAGGACTGCTTTTCAAAACAAATACAACCTTGCACAAACACCTGAACATGATATACAAAAATCTGACATTCTTTATTTAACATAGTGACTAGGCAATTCAGAGAAACCAACAAAGAGGACTCTGAGAAGATAACCAATTCTATTAAAGATTTTCTTCCTGTGCACAAGCATCTTTAGCAAAAAAGTACAGTATCAATGTCAATGTGAGGTCATCTAATTTAGATTACAAACAGAGCAAACTACCCTAATCATGTTTGCTCCAGATTACTTTGGCAAAGCAGCACAAAGGAAGCGCATGTATGCTTGTGCTCTTTTTGTTAAATTGCAAACAAAGTAGTCAAGGGTAGCAGTCATTTTTGCAGTATGGAATCAGCCTGCTGAGAATCTAATTAAGTTACACAAAACCCAGGCCTATGAAATTACTTATGTTCCAGCTATTCTTAGCATTCTCAAGCATACCACATTTTTGTAAAGCCCTGTTTACAAGCATGCTGTCATCAAATTGGATAAAACTGCAATATGATGCAATAAGATGGAAGATAAAGAAAACTGCTGTCAATAGTTTTATTCATCGTGTCCTGTACTGGGACTACATCTCAAGTATCTTGTATAAATAAGCAAACTCTCATCTTCTTCACATTTCAGAATTATTAACTTGACTGAGTGACACACTCAGGAGTTTTCTGACATTTTTACAAGGAATGGTAGGCAAGAAATCCTCATGCATCAGAGGATAAGGATGTGATATACAGTGAAAAGGCACAGGATGAATTTTCTACTCTGCATTGCAATAATGAGGAAGGCCAGTAGCATCACACTGCTCTATCTGTAACTGTGACATTGCTATAAAGAAAACGGCACTCCTCTTGACAGAAAGCAGAATTAAGATGGGCAAAAAGGCAACGTAACATCTCCATTCTGATGCAAAAGATAGACAAAAACCCTACGGAGCTACCTATAGACAGAAAAGAGTACGTATACTAGATAACTGTGCCATTACAACAGCACACAAACTTAAAATGGAAAAAAATCTACAAGTTGGATGTATCAGTTTGAAATGTTTAATGATACTCACTTTCATACATGCAAATGATTGTGAATGCTATGAATTAGCTGCATAATCTTCACTTACATGTGAATGTACCAAGAGCTATGCATCTCTAACTTCATAATTAGTATTTTTATCGATATTCATCTTTTCTTATGAATCTTGAATCAATGCTTCTTCTACAATGACCATATATCATATGTAACACAAGCAGGGCAGAGATAAGTTAGTTTTACAAAATTTAAAACATCATCTTTTTGTGCATAGACTTGTGATTTTTCTGGCAACTGCAGACTCAAAATAGCTAGTAATGTTTCACGTATCAAACACTTTTCAGAAGTGGAACTTCTGCATGCTTCTCCTTCCCTTACACAAAGCAAAAGCCTCTTACAGAGTGTAACCCTAGGTAAACTTAGACATTTCAACAAATTTCAGGTGAACTAGATTTTATTTTTACTTAGGGTTATAGCTATAAAACATGCATTATTTACCATGTCAACTTCACAGAAATGTTTCCTAACTGAATAGCTGTTTTTAAGTATTTCATTCTTTCTTCAGAGCAAATTTAGGAAGGAATGCCTTCAGAAATAACCATAATTTTAGAAATTACTATTCCACTGAGCACTAATTGCTCTTCATCTTGACTAGGAAGTATTTACTAAACATGATATTCACTACAGATTCTTATCTACTTTTTATTTGGAAGATGAACACAGATTCTAGTCTTCTTACACTTAATGCTCCAAATGTTTAAAAAGCTATTTGTGAGTTACCATTTCTAGATGAAGTAGGCATTTCTTTATTTTCATATGCAAATGATAGCAATCAAAATACTGTATCCAACAAGTTCCAAAGACTAAGGAGATATTTTAACTGTCAGTAACAAGAAATTTGCTGGTTATGCTAAAACCTGGAAGCAAAAGGAGTAAGGTTAATTTACTTGGCAAGCTGAAAAATGGAAGGGGAGAAAGGAGATGTTCTTGGATCCTACAGTGTATGCAAATTAGCATAAATATCTTTCTCTTAAAAAAAAAAAAAAAAAACACACCACAGNAAGTGACAAAGAGCAGAATGGTAGGTGTAAAGAGCCCCAGCCACAAGATCAACATACTGCAATCATTGTTCTATACAGTTTCAGTAGTTCCTAAATAACACCTTTAAAAGTCAGTAGTTTATGTTAAAATCCAGATCCCAAGCAGTTGAATAACACAAAGGTAAGTATCTAACTCAGGACCCCCTTTCTAGTTAAAAAAATACCTCAATGCAAAGATTATGTGTTAAAGCAAATTCAGGTAAAATTTGTAAATTATGCAACACGCACATAGGCAACATGCACAAACTTGGTACTTAGGGCAACAAATGATCAGCTAAAGTTGCAATAAAAATAGGCTTACTTAGAAAAATATATTAAAAGGTCAGAAATTATTACTAAAGTTGCTCAGAAGTGATTAGCAAAACATGGTTTTCTATGAAATAGTTAAGCCAGAGAAATATCAGCCAAATCTTCTACCTGGAGCTCCATCTACTGACACTACAAAAAAAAAGCAACATTGCTCAAAGCTAAGATCTGTAGCCTTAACACTAGGAACCAAAGCTAGCAGTGATAGGACTGAGGTGGAAGGTGTCTTTACAAGTAAAGATGCTGATAGATAACTTGAGTTAACAAAGAAAGGAACAGACTAGGAATCTCAACAATTCAACCTTTTTTCTTGTTACATGCAAATAACAGAGTCTCTGCTAGTATCTCACCAGGGGTATTACAATAAATTTGCAGGGTGTCCTCCAAAGATAGTAGAAACTGAACAGTCTGAACTTTTTAATTTTTATGACAGTGCAAACTTATTAGGCTACTGAATATTAACTTCTCAGCCCACAGAAGTGGAGAACCCAAATTAAACAAACTTATGATGTATGATGCAGAGGGGTGTACATGCAAAGGGGGAACATGTAGCAGGTGGACTGGGAAGTCTGAACATTCTGAGTACCTCAGCCAGTGGGAAATGGAAGAGGGATATTTGCATCCAGAAATTTAGGATAACAGGGAAAGTGTGCCTTCCAGAAATTTGAGACACCCCACAGGGAGTATGCCCAGTGGACTCCCTTTATTTGAATAAAATTTTACAGGACTTCTCTGTCTCCATTGTGAGCATGAACCTCTAGTGACAGACCACTTTTCTTACAGCAGTAAACTACATTCCCTGCACAGATAAAAAAAGTGCTTCTTCTACTGCAAGGATAAGCAAGTAAAACATAAGGGTATTTACCTTCCAGGGATTCAATTCCAGTTGCTTGGGCCAATAGGTCTTCATGTCTTGCAACAACCTTAGAAAGAACAGGGTAATCAATATAGCAAAATGGGGATGTGTGCCTTAAAGGAGTTAGCATCACCACTCCTACACTAGGCATTAGTATCATCATTCCTACATTAGGCAGACACAGGAAAAAGCAGTCACGCCTTAAAAATCAAAGAGTTTTCAGAACACATTTTAATTCACAAAAGCAGCAAGCTCAGATTAAGACAGTTGGTAATGGCAGTATAGCTGACATCTTAATTAAAGCCAGGAGAGAAATCACATTTCAGTACATTTTATGTAATTTTGCAAGTCTAAGCTTATCAACCACACAGTAATAAAGTATATTTACATTCTAGTATTTTCTTTTATATTATGAAATTTAGAAACTAGTTCCCAAACAATTTACCAAATGGGGCAGATGGTAGGAATAAGTATGTTTTTAAACTGCACACAAACTCAGCATTGTGAAACTGTGGGGTCTACATAGGTTTTGCCAAAAAGCTTTGCACTATTCAAACTCAAAAGTCTTTCTGAAGGTGTGTAGACACGTTAACACAGGTTATATTTGCCCAACTAAAGGTAAGCCTTAGAGACTAGGCTACGCTCTAGAAGAGGATGAAAGGATGTAAACCAAATCACTCCTTATCTTCCCACAGTTGTCACGGGCTAGCATTTCTGATAACCAGCATGAACATTTGGAGAGTCAATGAAAAATCCTTCTGAGGAAGAGTAGAATCTCGATGTCCACAGAGACTGGTAGCAAAAACTGAAAACAAAGTAGTATGTGGCTCTTTGGAGGACTATTAACAGTGGGCCTAAGTATCAGACTCACTACTAGTTTTACTGCAAGTTGTGCCTTTAGCTACTGCTTTAGAATACACTGGACAATTTCAGAAACAACAGTATTACTAATATTTTGATTGGTTTATATGAACCACTCCAGAATAACTGGTATGCTTTAAACTTACTTGTAAATGAAGCTCTTTATCCAATTGACTAATACCTTGGGCAAGTTTTGCTAGCTGCTCAGCTATCACAGCCTGATGGATAGACTGGGAAGTGTAAGCTTTCACATCAAAGTCTTCTCTGAAGAAGTCAGAATAACATTCTGAAAAAGATTTAGATTTCATCTTTATGCTTCAGAACAGATAAATACTGTTTACTGACTTAAAACAAAAACAGTTCTCTGATCTTCAGTTCCTCCGAACGTAATATCTTATCTGTATCGTGTAATACAAATGTGACACCGATTTGAGACCAGAATCAAAAGAAACAAGTTCAGAGCTCATGACTTGGCAGTGGAGGGAGGGGGGTAAGTGGGGCAGTTTATGCGTGTAAATGGTGCAAAATACGTAAGATCCTCTATTCTCCACAGCCCTTTCTTGAATAGAATACTTCCAAAAGCATTTCTATTTTCTTCTTCAAACTTTATAGAGTAACCCGAGTGAGGCTGTTGAGGTTGTATATTCATAATCAAACATACATCAGCCACATTCAAACTGCTACGGATTAAAACGGCACGAGACACAGCCTCAGAGAACCGCACCAGACCCTTACACTGACTTACAGATTACTCTCTTCGTATTGGTTTATAAGCTACTACATTAATGATACTGGAATCATGATTTTGAAACAAACAAGAGCACAGGGCGCGTACTAATAATACCAAGCATCTTCGTCTCTCTGAGCACTTTCTTCCCCTACTTTAAGGAGCAAACAACCACAGGTGAACACGGGGACCGCGCCAAGAGCCCCCTCTGCCCCGGAGAAGGAACATACTGAGATGCGGCAGTATTCCCCGCCGACTGCGATTCTCCGCCACCAAAACTTTCCGTGACTTGACAGCACGAAAGTTCGCCGCCCTCCCCGTCTTGTCCCGAAGCACCGGTGCCTCTGCCCCGGCTTAGCCTAGAGACCTAGTGACCACTCCAGCCCCGCCCTAGCAAAAGACCCTTCGTATTCCCCGGGTGGCCCGCGGAAGGGATCGACGACATGATCCTGTCGGCAGAGGTACAGCCAGACGCTGACCCTCACCCCCAGCGCCAAGCCAGAGGTGCGCTCCTCAGCCCCAGCCACCGCCAATGGCCGCGCCTCACCGTCCGCCAGCAGCTCGGCGAGCGCCGGGGCCGGAGCCGGGGCCGTGCCGCCGCCTTCCCCCGTCTCCTCCATGCTGGCAGGTGCCAGGAGCCCGCGCGTCACTCCCCGGCGGCAGCGCGCGGCGATGATGCAGAATGAATGCGACAGGCAAGCGGCGGCGACAGCGCGGCGGTCACGCACGTGACGAGCGCGGGGCGGGCCGCACGAGGAGGGGTGGCGACAGGCGGCGGGCACCGGCGCGCGGAGGACGTGCTCGGTGCTGTGGTCGGGCCGCAGGTGTCTTTGCGAGGGGGCGGGCGGCCCTGTAGCGGGAGAACGAGACGTAGTGCGCTGAGCCTGAAGCGGGAGCTGCTCTCGCCGCACATGAGGGACAACTTTCTTCGTGAGGTCTGTGTGTAGACTGCCGGCACGTCCTGCCTCGGTCTCGCAGTCGGCCCTACCCAGAGGGGTTACGCTGGAGATTACTCCTCCAACCTGAACGATACATACTGGAATGAAAGCACAACCGAGGCGGGGTAGGGGGGAGAGGTGTGGAACGGAGAGGGGCGCGGGGAAAATTAGGCAAATTACGGGAGGACCGATGTACATAGGTGGTGATGGTGGTAAAAGGCTTGTTCTGACACTGCGCGAGTGATTTAGTGCAGGATGCTTTACCAAAGGCAAACTCAGTTTAAGGTCTAGCGTGTTGCTGTGTAGCCTGTGAGAAATATCTGACTTACGTGCAAAAAAACCACTCTTTGTTTTTTATAGATGCTGAAGAGATTGTTAATTATACATGGTTGGTGACATAGAAACTAAACAATGCCAACTAAAGGATGCCATGGACTTGTTTCATTCTGGGCAAGTTGTAAAAATATGCGCCCCTATGGTCCGCTATTCAAAGTAAGTGTCACATCAACTATGTTTTCACCGTATTTTCTCAGAAGAAAAAAAATATCTTGATTGTAAAAATAGATACAATTTTCTCCTTTATAAAATATAAAGCATGTCCTGGATCTGTTTCTCTTATGATTATACTTGGACATCCCCACAGTACTGCATGTCAGAACAGCATTTTAGAATAGCTAATCAGAAAAATGTCTTCACAATTTATCTGTTAATTTTCACGTGTCTGCAGGTTGGCTTTCAGAACCTTGGTTAGGAAATACAATTGCGATTTGTGTTACACACCAATGATAGTGGCAGCTGATTTTGTGAGATCCACAAAAGCGAGAGACAGCGAATTCACAACAAACAAAGGTATTTTTTTTAAGAAGCAGTTGCCTTGTTGAAATGTTTTATGTGGTAGTAAACCAAACTGACTAGCTGAATGAAGTCTATCACCCAATTGACACCTGTTAACAGTTTTGGTATACCATATCTTGTTGGTTGTATAACTGTAAAAATATTCTAGGTGATGCTAAGCACGTTCCAGTAATGGTGTGTCAAATTAATGGAAAACCTTGACTCCATCTGAAATCAAGGTTTTCAAACAGATTTATGTATGTATGCTGAGTTGACTACACACAGCAGGCTAATGGCTGTGCACCCACATAGCTGCTCATTCATTCAGGTGTCCACCCAGTAGCAGTGGGGAGAGAACAGGAAACACAAAAGCAAGAAAAACTCATGGGTCAGTATAAAGACAGCTTAATAAGCAAAGGAAATAAAGAAGGGAAAAAAACGACTGATGCAAAGACAGTTGTTTTCCACCTCACACTAGATCAGTGCCCAGCCAGTCTCCAAGCAGTAGCCATCCTGGAACAAAATTTTCACATCCCAGCCCATTTTCTTATTCCTCTACTACTCTAGTTCTATTGCTGAATTTGATGTTCTATGGTGCAGAATATTCCCTGGGCCAGTTTGGGTCAGCAGTCCCAACTGTGTCCACTCTCAAATTCTTGCCCACTCCAACTTACGTGCTGGGAGAGGGGAAGGCAAAATGAGAAAAAGAAAATGTTTCACTACTGTACAAGTACTGTGCAGCAGTAGTCAAAACATTTGCATATTATCAACATATTTTTCCCAGAAATGGCTGTTTCTTACACATTTCAGAGAGAAGACATAACTTACTGTCCAGAAAAGTTTTCTAGTGTCTAACAAAAATAAGAGGGTTTGAAGTTTTACAAGGATATTCTGGGGGTTGCAGGGATGGGGAGGAATGAAATTCTCTTTTATGCTGTAACTTTGCTGCCAGGTAACAATAGGTTAAAAAATTATGTTCTAGTGTTGTAAACAATACATTCTCCCTATTCACCTCTAATTCTGGCTTTAATTTTATAGGTCTCTAAAACATTCTGCCACAGACAGCTTTGGCAAGATTATAGTATTTACATCGTTAGTAATGCTTTTCAACAAGTAGCTCCACAACAGGCTGTGAAATGTTACTGCGATTTTATTTTTAACTTTCTGGCTATTTGAAGAATTTGTCTTCTAATCAATAGAGCAGGTTGTGAGCCTACAATTGCAGTTTTCTTTGCCATTGATGTTTCTATTTTGTGTATTTCTAAAATAGAAGTAGATGTCCTTTTTGGCTGCCGCTGAAAAAAATAATATGGCTAGACTCAGTATTTTTATTACTTTATGCTGGACCAAAAATTATGCATGGGGCATTATCCCTAAGTCTTAGCTGAATTAATATAAAACTCTTAGCTGGAGCACTATCTTAAGTGAACACTGTTTTGAAAAGATACAAGGGATTGGTTTTCTGCTTGCTGGATTTTTAGGTAATTTCTCTACTTGATTTTTAGGTAATGTCTCAACTTGATTGAAAGGGTACTGCTTCCCTCTCTGACTTAAGTTCCATTACTTCAAGAGCTACTTATTTTCCACTAAACCATAAAAATCTTAAGCAGCATTTGTTGTTTCAGTACCAGAAGTGCACTTTGTGTATTTGTTGGATTATCTCTTTCCATCACTGCTCAGATATTCCCCTTCCTCTTAACTGCAGCAATTGTTTATATGGAGAGTGCTAAGACTAAGGTATTTTTAGATGCCTTTAATGTAACATAGTAACTGTGAAAGAGGAGAGCATGTTCTAAATGACCATCTGGTTCTCTGCAGGGGCTTAGTAAATCACAAGTAGTTCAGTAAACCCAAAGTGAGGAGCACTAACACTTTGGTTTCCACTTGAGATAAAGCTGCTAAAGCTGCCTCTGCCTGTGTGTTCTCATTGTGGATAAAAAACAGCCATGTTGGTACAGAAGAGGTACAACATGGATTGGGATATAGAAAGGCAAAGCTTGTGGGGTGTTTTATCTCCTTTCTGAAGGGTTGGTTCCATAAGCAAGTTTACCACCTGGCAAGACAGACAGTTGTGTTAACACAACCAAGGGGCACTGTGCAGACAGAAAAGGACAGACTAGGAGTATGAAAGCTGATTAATAACAGAGAATAGTTAGTTTCATGTCATCTTTTTGGGGAAGAAAAAAACAACACACCAATACATCTGACCGATTCAGTCCAAAAAAAGTATGTTGAGCCAGAAACTACGTAGGACACATGCACGTCTGAATTTAGAAACTGCTAGTCAGCTACTTTTATTTGTGATCTAGGGTTCACAGACTCACAAAATCATTAAGTTTGGAACAACTTCACAATGTCATGGTATCCAGCCTCACTTTTCAGAGTCACCTAGCACCAATTGCCCAGGACTATGACCAAACAGCCCTTCAATATTTGGAAAACATTCAAAATTTAGAATTTCTTAATTTTATTTTTCTGGACTTTCTTAAATCTCTAAATATTTTTTTCTTTTGACTAGGTGATCATCCACTGATTGTTCAGTTTGCTGCTAAAGAAGCACAAGTTTTATGTGATGCTGCCCGCATCGTCTGTCCTTTTGCAAATGGAATAGACATAAACTGTGGCTGTCCTCAGAGGTAAAGTTTGAAAAAAATGGTGAAATAATGATGAAATAATTTCAATAAATGAGGGTCGTCTTCATTTTCATAGTAATTTCTGTCTTAACTTAAAAATAGTCTTTGAGAGAAAAACAGCTTTTTAACCTGTCAGAAATGTCTCTGTGGCAAGATGCTGTTCTGAATGTTCTGAGATGCCTGTCACCATGGTGAGACTGGAAAAAACAGATACATTTGCCAACTTGCCTTAATTGACTTTTGAAATACTAAGTGCTGGCTCAGAAGTGAAGTGTTCATCCCTTCTCAACAGATGTTAAATATGCATTACCAGCAAGAGCTTTCTATACATAATTTGGAGAGTGCTTTGAGAAATGATATGGCAATTCCCAAGGCAAGTCTCTGATGTCTCAGACTTTTCCAAGTGAAGGATAGTTTCTAAAATACAATTATACAGATTATGTTATTCAGGAAGTGCTGCAAATAATTATTTCCATTTTTTAGTAGGTTTATAAGTATAGCAAATTAGTGATCTGCTTCTCTCTTAAATTGATCAAGATTTTGTCCTCACAGTGAAACAGCACATAAGCAGAAGTTAAGGTTCTTGCCAGTTGGTTCAACTGAGAGCCGTTTATTACTTGCTTGTCAGACAGTCTTTCTCTAAGTGAAGACCTCAAAAATAAATGTAGGAAAGCAAAAGATAATGTTATGGTGCAAATACTTCATTTGTCTATTCAAATGATGTAGTCTTGAGAAAGTTTTTCTAGAGAGATCTGAGACTTTGTAATGGAAGTGTGTGGGTTTTCTCTAAGCAATTAAGTATGCCAAACTCTTAAATTTCTTTTAGGCCAAAAATCTGTGCTTACATTTGAATCCTTTTTCTTATATGTACTGCTTCCAAAATAATAAAACTTTGTTCACCTGATCTGCCTTTATAAGAAAAATTACTTAAGAAAAGCTCTGCTGCTGTTAAGTGGAAGCAAAGGTTATTTCTTGGCAATCAAAGTAAAGTGTTTTGCAGCTGAGGGAAGACAGAATGTTATTGAAATCATATCCATACTTGCACTTAAAATATTCCTTTTCAGTTCAAAGTAATTTTCTCCTTAAAAGAAATCCATGACATAACAGAAGGGGAGACATCAAACTAAACCGCTGTTGATTAAATTTAGTTTATCTTCGAGTCCATTTTGCGGACAGAAAAGTGAACTGGAAGAGATTAGTAACCTGTCCGAAGTTGTAACAGCACACTGGAAATTGAACCAGGCCGTAAAAGCTGGTGTCAAACTGCAGAGGAATCATTGATCTCTACAGCCACCACTATCTCTGTGCTCTCAACCGCACATTGAAGAAGTTGTAAGGAAGGAAACCATTACATTTGACTGAAATTGATCAGTGTTTTTCCAAATGTAGAATACAAGTGTTCTTTTTCTTTGAAAGGTGGGCAATGGCAGAAGGTTATGGTGCTTGCTTAATTAATAAACCAGAAATAGTTCAAGATATGGTGAGACATGTACGGAATCAGATCGACAATCCTAGGTTTACAGTATCTATTAAAATAAGGTAAGTCTAGTTTACATGCTGTGTGTGGTATATGGAAGAATCCTTTAAAGGAGCATGTTAGTGTAGTAGTTACACTATAATATATGTAATTCTGTTAATGTAGTATTACCCATTATAATCCATTATAATAATTTCCTCACACCTGAAGTCTGTTGGGGTTTTTTGACCCCAGATGGTGAAAATACCTGGGGCAAGTAATCACCAACTTAGTAGAATGACCACAGCCTTCAACTGCTTGCCCAGTTAACATACTGGATGGTGGAGTTTTCTTGCAATCAAGGAAACATGAAAGTACAAGTTAAAAGGTTAAGGGTTACATGAAAGAAAAGCAATGCATAGTCTATATAACCACCCACAAAGATTTACTTTGTGAGCTGTCAGATGCCAGAGCCATAGTTGCTTATGGCTGTAATGGGAAGGGTAACAAAACTGGGAGCTGATCCCCACAGATGCTGTAAAGAACACATTCCTGCTTCCTTTCATGACTTCTGAACTTCTGTAAATTTGGTTTACATTGATTTGTACCACTTCATACACCATTATCCACACATCCCATGTGGCTTTTGCTTATTTGCCAGTGAAGTTTCAGCTCAGTTTGCAGTCCGTCAGGAAAGGGGAACTTACGAATAGGACATTTTCCCTGACAAAATATGCAAAGTACCAGTACTTTGCACATTGTGCAATCTCTGTAAAATTTACCATCCGTATTTCAGAGATGTGACATAATTGGGAAATGCTAAAATAAGTAGTGTTTTTCATACATTAAACTCATATCTTTATTAAATAAAGAAAAAAAAACTCTGTATCTTCCAACAGTAATACTTTCTTTATGCTGTTATTGATACTGATCTGTGGTAATTCCTCCTTATGGAAGAGGGCATTTTACATAGTTGAGGTAACTGTCTAATGTTTTCATTCATTTGAATTTTAGGATCCATGAGGACCTAAAAAGAACAGTTGACCTTTGTCAAAAAGCTGAAGCAACTGGAGTTTCATGGATTACAGTACATGGGAGAAGTGTAGAAGAAAGACATCAGCCTGTACATTATGATGCCATTAAAATAATTAAACAAAGCATGTCAATACCTATTGTGGCTAATGGAGACATTAAAACTTTAAAAGATGCTGAAAATGTTCATCACTTGACAGGAGCAGATGGTAAGATTAAATATACTCTGTTTTCCAAGTAAATTTACAAACCACATTTCCATGTATTTTATGTTGTCTGTAAGTATGATATGATTTGAGTGCTTTTCACTCTTTCAGGATGGTTTCAGATTCACTTGCAGCCATCAGAGCACTAGAGCACTGTTATTCAAAGCCACAAACAATGACTTCAAAGGCAAATTACAAAAGCTTATGGGAGCAGATTTCTTAGAGTAAGAATGGTATAAAAAGGAAACTGTTAAACCAGATACTCAGCAGTTAAGATGATTAGCTTCAAGGACACAGTAGGCATTCAGTTCCAGATCTGTATGTATTTACCTTGTATTATGCTTCAGTGGTAAAATTTTGGGGTAAAGGATTGCCCTGCTGTTACTTAGTCACAGTAGATTCCTGCAGCTGCCACAGTTGCAAGACAGTGTAGAAAATCAGTATGTTTTGAAGAAGTGAACTTTGGAGCTTGCAGCTAGAGAATAACAGGGAAGAGAACAGTACCTAGTGTTGTGAGGAAAAGTTAACATGGGAAGTTTCTTTTGACAATGTTCATATGGACAGAGGGATGGAGTGCACCCTCAGCAAGTTTGCAGATGACACCAAGCTGTGTGGCACAGTCGACTTGCTAGAGGACAGGGATGCCAGCCAGAGGGACCTGGACAGGCTGGAGAGGTGGGCCCAGGCTAACCTAATGACATTCAACAAGGCCAAGTGTAGGGTCCTGCACCTGGGTCAGTGCAATCCCAAGCATAAATACAGGCTGGATGGTGAGTGGCTGGAGAGCAGCCCTGAGGAAAAGGACCTGGGGGTCTGGGTGGATGAGAAGCTCAACATGAGCCAGCAGTGTGCACATGCAGCCCAGACAGCAACTCTGTCGTGGGCTGCATCAAGAGAAATGTGGCCAGCAGGGCAAGGGAGGGGATTCTCCCTTTTTACTCTGCTCTCATCAGACCCCACCTGGAGTACTGTGTGCAGTTCTGGAGGCCCCAACACAAGAAGGACATGGAACTGTTGGAGCAAGTCCAGAGGAGGGCTACAAAGATGCTCAGAGGGCTGGAGCAGCTCTGCTATGAGGACAGGCTGAGAGAGTTGGGGCTTTTC
>VWZI01023020.1:59984-105151 GCA_013396835.1 Psilopogon haemacephalus
TGCTATGAGGACAGGCTATAAGAGTTGGGGCTTTTCAGCCTGGAGAAGAGAAGGCTTCGGGGAGACCTTATAGTAACCTTCCAGTATCTGAAAGGGGCCTACAGGAAGGCTGGGGAGGGACTATTCACAAGGTCTTGTAATGACAGGATTAGGAGTAATGGGTTTAAACTGGAAGAGGAAGTTTATTACAGTGAGGGTGGTGAGATACTGGAACAGGTTGCCCAGGGAGGCTGTAGATGCTCCCTCCCTGGAGGTGTTGAAGGCCAAGTTGGATGAGGTCTTGAGCGACCCATTCTAGTGGGAGGTGACCTGGTCTATGGCGGGGGGTTGGAACTGGATAATCTTTGAGGTCTCTTCCAACCTAAACCATTCTATGATTCTATGACTGTGATGTTTAATAGTACCAATAAAAAACTTACTGAACCAAATTGTCATGCTGCTACAATGACTTTCCCCCCAAATACAAAGCAGGAAGGAAATACATATGAGAAAAGAATGTTATCATAGCCCAGCGGACTTTCTTCAACAGCAAAGATATAATTTTTTTTTTTTCAGTCACATACAATAGTAAAATAATTTGTGATATTTGATAATTTTATTTTTAAGAGACTAAATATGATAGAGAACTTTCAATTATTTATCTGACAATTTGGGACTATAGTTGCAAATATTTTGGTTTGATCAGAAAGATTTACTGCAGACCAAGAGCCCTGAGGTTCATATGTTTGAGTCATTGAACTCTTACCGGAAGAAAGATTCAATGAATCACCTGAGTTGCATAAAAACTATTCAATGTAGTATATTACTACTCTTGTGTCTCTCTTTTAACATAATTGTATGTTAAAAGACATGGTTGTATGTGTGTAGCAAACAAAAACAAAATACTGTTGAACTACAGTCTACAAAGTAAGGAAGAAAAACTTCTGTGTCCTGTGTTCCATTTAAAAATTTTTGGAAGGATACATCAAGTGGAGTGTTTCAACAAGTGGTATAGGTACTCCAAAGTTTAGATTGTTAAATGGATTTCTCTGGTACAGCTGTAATACTTGTCTCTGTTCTTCCATTACTTGTTTGTAAGCTTTGGGTGGTTCTCTTAAGGGGTGCTGTATAACATCTAAAAGAAGATTTAATGTAAAACTTTAACTGTAATGCAACTTTCTACTTTGATTTCCAAATTGAAGGTATAATGGTAGCTAGAGGACTCTTGGCAAACCCAGCTATGTTTGCAGGATATGAAGAGACACCTTTGAAGTGCATCCAGGACTGGGTTGACATTGCTCTTGAGCATGGAACACCTTTTACATGTTTTCACCACCACTTAATCTACATGATGGAACGGATAACTTCAAAACAAGAAAAAAAAGCTTTCAATGTTTTATCAAGTACCTCAGCAGTACTAGATTATCTAAAAGACCATTATTGTGTGTGATAACTGAAATTATTTGTGTGTTATGTAAACTTGTATAATTGCCAATACATTGTTAAAGTTTTTATTGGGTTCTTACTTATTAGTCACATTCATATATTGCATAATTATCACAGCATAACATTATGATCAAGGTGATACTTTACATTTTTAGTATTTTTTGTCAGCATTTTTCACTGCAGAAAATATTCCAAATTCCATAAATGTGGAATTGTGTTTACAATGCACTACTACACAGAAGACCCTGGTAAATTAATTTATTTTTTCACCTGGGAATTGCTTACAGCAATATGTCTGCAAAACATATGTTTTGCCGACTAAAACTTTCTGAACTTACTTACAACTCAGAAAAATTCCACACTTCATGCAGTGAAGGAAAACTGGAATAGACAAATCACAGAAAAAAATGGAAGTGTAAATGGAAGAGATAGTTTAAGCTAAGTACAAACTTACCTTTAAAATACAAGGCTTGAAAGTTCCATCTAACTAAATTCAGTTTTGTCTAATATATAAGAGATTAAATTACTGACATCTACCAAACCTGAATTTTATAGGTCAAAGAAAAGCAGACAGATTCTCTCAGTGGGGCTCTTGCCGTCCTTCCTGCCTGCTGGCATGTTGCTTATCAAACCATGACAGTCACTTGGCTTTGAGTCTTTGTATAGGAGGGAAAATTAGAACAGAATAATATTACACACCATCTGCAATTGTTCTGCAAGGGGAATTACACAAATCTTGACAGTACGATTATTTATAATCAAATAATTTGTTTTCTTTATATGTTTACATAGGAATTCATGCCAGAAATTGCTAGTTTTCCAACTCTGCTACTGCTGTGAGCATACAATTGAATAGTTCTGAATTTTCTAAATAAATTACTTTATTTTGTATATGATTGTGATTCGTTTTTCTTATTATGGTATAAACTATGACAACTTAGGGGATGCTGCTATTCATGTTACTCCTCAAATCTTTCAATCATAGATACATAAATTCTCACAATTCTTCTAAGGCAATGGCATAGAAGACTTGTTTTTCATAGCAAATATGTCTGCTTTACTCATATAAACAAAAGTTCAAAGGCATGACCTGAGCCCTTAAGTCTAGTTCACTAAGTTACGTAACTCTTCTCATGTGGGCACCTTCCTGATGTGTTAACAAATGGAAAACTACATCCATACTTTGCCATCCTTAGTTAATTGAGATGATAGCTACAACCTTTTTTTCGTGCAATAAGTTCTCCATTATTTCAGTCTGGGTTTTTTGTTCATTCTTCTGGATTTTAATGTTTACTTGACATTGGACAAACGTGATTATGTAAGGCATTATATGTAAACTCCCAATAATGCCTTCCACAGTTCATACTTCTCTTTCTAATGCCTTGGTTTTCATCAGCTAATAATATTCCTCATGCAATTTATAAGCTCCCAGTTTTACAGCAATAGCTCCTATTTCCCAACCACATGACATTATGATTCAAGTTCTTTTAGCTGTAGTGTAATACTCAGTTCTCAGTTCTGAAAATATCTCCAGCATTCTTCATCAAAATTAATAAGTAAAACTATGCAACTGGACTGTAGAAAGTGGCAATTCTTGAAAGTATTAACTGAGCCCTGCATTAGTATAAGATTTTTACAATTTGATAAGCAACTATCACTTGCTGTGAAATATCCCACTAGCCACAAAGAGCAGAGAAAAAACATTATAATAGACAAATGCCAGGTTTTTTGGTTTGGATTTTTTTTTGTTTGTGTGGTTGGATGGTTGGGGGTGGTTTTTTGTTAGTTTTTTTTTGTAATAGGAAATGTTCTTTTAGAGGACCTGAAATACCTTGACCTATTTAGGAACTAAAAAAATTATTTTGAGTGCAGCAGTTGTTGTGCCTGTGTGAGATCAGCCACAAAGATTTCTGCCTGAAGTACAAGACCTAGGTTGCTCTTCATATCACTAGTAATTAAGGACTGCTTCAACTGGCCAGTTATGCACGATAAAAGTTAACAAGTTTTGAGGCTGAATGAATTGTGAACCTTCTGTGAATTTTATATCCACCTGAACACACTTCACTGCGTTCATGTAGAATAAACTGCAGAATTGGAATTTTAAAACCATACTCTGAGCAGCCTCAGTCTTCAAATATACATAAACTGCTGAAGATCAGAATTAAGTCTCAGTGTTGTTTTAGAATATAATCATTACTTCTTATTAAAACCCATGTGTAAATGGGAAAATGCTCATTTCTAGCTTAAAGCCAGTAGATATATCTCCTCCTTGTGTATGTCTATATATATTCCTTCCTTGCATATGTTACAAATAGCATCACCAGGTACTTAGTCTTTCTGTTTTCTAATTTTTAAAAGTTATTCTTCAAGTAACATAAGACAGAAAGCTTTGCTCTTAGTTTCAGCCCTTTGCCTGTTGTAACTGCTCCAGGTCTTTATGTTAAGCCACCCTGTTCAACAATGTCATACTCTCACAATGTCTGTACTTCCTGGCAACTTTTACCTTGCTGCAGAAACCCCAGCGCCCTCCACAGCCTGTACAATCTTTTTTTTTTTTTTTTATCCTACTGTTGTTTCTTAGGTCTCTTTTCTGTGACTTTTGAACCCCTGAATTTAAAAAAGATGTTGAACGTGTCCAGAGAAGGGCAACAAGGCTAGTGAGGGGGCTGAAGCACAAGCCCTACGATGAGAGGCTGAGGGACCTGGGGTTGTTCAGCCTGGAGAAGAAGAGGCTCAGGAGAAACCTTATTGCTCTCTACACCTACCTGAAAAGAGGTTGTAGCCAGGTGTGGGTTGGTCTCTTCTACATGGCAACCAGTGACAGATCAAGAGGGCATAGCCTCAAGCTGCACCAGGGGAGGTTTAGGCTGGACTTTAGGAAGTTCTTCACAGAAAGAGTGATTGCCCATTGGAATGGGCTGCCCTCTGAGGTGTTTAAAAAGAGGCAGGATGAGGCAATTAGTGCCACGGTTTAGTTAGTTAGAAGGTGTTAGATGATGGGTTGGACTCGATATCTTGAAGATCTTTTCCAAACTGATTAATTCTGATTCTGACAAATGCCATTTACGATGATAATACAGCTGTCAGACAAGCTGAACTCCAATAGAACAATTTGCACTTCCTTTTTGCCCTTCTGCAAAGAATTAGTCTCTAATGGCCTGCTAATACACAAGCATTTCATATTTCTAATTCCAAATGCTTTGTCACCTGACTGGTGGGAGAGGAAAGCATTCATTTTAACTGAAATATTTTAAGGTTTGTGAGGTTTTCTCCTAAAGCAACCAACCATTATATAAATCATATGGCGTCACCATGGCTCATTGCAAGATAGGCAGCCTTAGATCAACAGCCCAGACTTTCACAGCTTCAGTTAGAATACCTTTCAGGAGTGTCATAGTGCACTGACCGGGCAAAGCAAGTCAGTGTTTGCAAGAGGTATCTCTCTGTTCCTCAGATTTCCTTCCAGGTTGGTGGATGTGATAGGTAAGATAAAGGTTCAAACATCAAGCGGAAATCCATGTGGTAGTGATGACATGAGGGGTAGAGATAGGCTAGTAGTTACAGACGTGTCTGAGCGTGAAACGGGTCCAAGTACAGACTGAGAAAAGAGTGCTCAAAGAACAGGGTAAAGGAAAATCAGTGGGTAAGTCAGCTCCAATAGAGGCACAACTGAAATGCCTCTATACTAGCGCAAGGAGGGACAGGCAGGGGAGAAGGGGAGGGGGTGTTGCCCTCTACATCAATGATAAACTGGAATCCACAGAGCTCCACCTGGGGATGTGCAATGCTAAAACAGAGAGCTTATGGGTAAAGGTTAAAGGAAAGGCACGGGAAGGGGACATCATAGTAGGAGTCTGCTACAGACCTCCTAATTAGGAAGGCAAAGCAGATGAGGCCCTTTACAAATAAATAGGAGAAGCTTCACACTTACAGGCCCTGGTACTCATGGGGGACTTCAACCACCGTGACATCTGTTGGAAGGACAACAGAGCAAAGCACCAGCAATCTAAGAGGTTCCTGGAATGCATTGATGATAACTTCCTCCTCCATAGCAAAGGTGCTATGCTGGACCTAGTCCAGTCCCATGGCAGGATGCCATGGGAAAAAACACTGGAAGGAAGGGGCCCCAGGAAAGGTGGTCAATGCTCAAGGATCACCTCCTCCAGTCCCAGGAGCAATGCATCCCCAAGAAGAGGAAGGCAGGTGAGAATGCAAGGAAGCCTGCAGAGAGTGGAAGCAAGGACAGGTAACCTGGAATGAATACAAAGACATTGTCCATGCAACCAGAGCCCAGGTTAGGAAAGCTAAAGCACAGCTAGAGCTGAATGTGGCTAGGGACATTAAGGGGAACAAGAATTTCTTCAGGTATATTAGTGGGAAAAGGAGGACTAAGGAGAACATGAGACCCTTCCAGAAGGGAAATGGAGAGCTGGTGACAAAGGATATGGATAAGGTTGAGGTGCTCGATGACTTCTTTGCCTCAGTCTTCAGCAGCAAGGGCTCCAACCACAACATCCAAATTCCAGAGAGCAAAAGGAAGGCCTGGGGGAAGGAAGATCTGTCCAGTATGACTGAAAATCATGTTCGTGAACACCTAAAGAATTTGAACGTGCACAAGTCCATGGAGCTTGAGGAGATCCACCCACAGGTCCTGAGGGAACTGGCAGATGAAGTTGCTAAACCACTGCCCATCGAATTAGAAAGGTCTTGGCAGACTGGTGAATATCCTGCTGACTGGAAAAGGATGTGGCTGCTCCCTCCCTGGAGGTGTTCAAGGCCAAGTTGGATGAGGCCTTGAGACACCTGTTCTAGTGGGAGGTATCCCTGCCTATGGCAGGAGGTTCCATCCTAAACCATTCTATGATTCTATTAATAACTGCTTGGCAGCAGCTAGGAAAATGCTAACAAGCTGTGCCAGGGTCACTTTTTCACATGCAGGGCCAGAATGACACGAACACATCAATATGATGAATAATAGTCGACCCCTTTATTAGCGACAGGATAGTCCTTTTATCATGTTAGCTTATCAGCTAAGGCAACGTGCCTAATTCTGATTGTTAACATGAGTTCTGCAGGACGCTGTCCATACTAATTGGTTGGTATACTTAAATACGGTCCTATTCATTCATATTCATGACAACCTGTTATTCTCTACCCAGATGTTTTGCTGTCTCTTACTCTTGTGGGAGGTAGCTGCCATGTTACGGGAACCAGAGGCACGTGTAGATTGTTTTCTCTAACCGTGTGAGAACCAAGGCCAAGGCTTCCTCATTATCTCACACCCCGCAATGCTGATACAAGAAAAATTAGAGAGTTACACATTTTTGAGGACGTCTGTAGGAATGTTAGTTTAGCCAGACTTGTGATAAGAGCACAAGCCTGCGGTGGATCAAGGAGGGAGATGGCGAAAGGCGGTGATATCCCAGCTTGAGAGGGGCCTCTCAACCTAAGATGAAAAATAACCTGTGAGGACATCTTCTGGTCTTTGTCTCAGATAAATTAGTCAAGACCATTAGAGGGGCTGGAACTGGGATGAAGAATGGGAAATACCTATGTTAATGAACTCTAAGAAATAATTGTAATAACCCTACCCCTTATTATGAATATGTATCCTCTTGTAACATAAATTGTGGCTTGTACTGGCATGGGGTGTCCAGGATTGATGGAGTGATCCTGCCTGCACCCAGAGCTGCAATAAACATACCTACTGCAGAACTCTTTGTGAGTTTTGGGGTTCATTTTGCACATCAATGCTGTCTCCATCCTCAGGTCACAGGCCTTGGAAATTTAACGTGTGAAAAATATCAGATGTGAGCAGCTGCAAATAACTGCTCAAAACTGCTTATCTTGGACTTCTGTGTTGGTTTGAGCTAATTGGAGAGTTTGAGCGAGAAGTTAGACTATTAGCTGAGAGATACAAACACTGTGTTACTTCACCCAGACCTTTGCTGAGAAGAAAAAAAAGTTGTTTTAAGAACTGTTCTCAAAACAATCAGATTAGCAGAGGGCTTCTGTCTGTTTGGCACTGCCGCTACTCTCCCCTTTGTCTCTCGGTCTTGGTAGCTAATTCAGAGTAAAACTACTAAAACTACTAACTCCTTCCTATTACTAATCTCTGACCGATCTTCAGCTTATCTGCAGCATCAACAGGTGGTGAGATAAGGCTGGGGAAGGGGGGGAAAGGTGGTAGGGGGGGTTTGGTTACCCTCTCTTGGGGATTTTGGTCTCCGGAAGGGGTGTGGTGTCTGTATTGCCTTTTCACTGTATATATCTGTAAATATCTGTAATATCCTGTAAATAATTGCTTGTATATTTGCATTGCTGTAAATATAAAGCTTAATTTATTAACTTTCAGTGTTTTCTGAGCTTTAGCCGGGGTTTATAAGAGGGGGGGGCGGGGGGGGCAGGTAACTGCAAACCCAGTACAACTTCCTACCCTATGTCAGATCAAATGGATTAGAGCAACAAAGGACAACGATTAGTGTGGCAAGCAGGATCAGGGAAGTGATCATCCCCTTGTCCTGCTGGAGCAAGACAGGCCCAGACTTGTTTTCAACACTACGGCCCTGTTTGGTGGGCTAAGTTTCAAATTTCTCTCCTGCCAGTGGCCTGTTTTGCCTTGAGGAGTGACTGCAGGGGTCTGCTCTGGGAGGGCCTCACTTACTTGCTCTTGGGCTCTGTTTTCTGTCTGCACGTTGGGTATTACGTTGCTGACTACCTGCATGGGGACACTGCTTCTCACCCTTTTACCTTTGGTTTTGGCAGCACGCTCAGCTCCTGCTACCCTGTTTGCCTTGTGCTTGTACCAAGAACACAATTTGGGATTATAATTTCTGTGATTATTGCCTCGACACAGCATCTTGGACTGATCATATATTATTCTGTGAGTAAATTTGGCTATTAATTTATTGGAGTTTCTGGGTTTCCCATTAATAGTCCTATTCCAGGGCAAAGGGAATCCATCTTGTGGCTGGCAGCAGCAATTGCTGCTCCTCACCCTTCGATTTGAATTGTGTGTGGAACAGAGATATATATATTTATTTCTCGCTCCCTAAATTGCTTTCGCAAAATCCCTGTGGTACGTTTTGTGTAAATAATTCCCGACTAGGTATTCAAACTTTCAATAAGTTGTAAACAGTTTATTGTTCTGGATTTTCTTTTTTTGTTTTGTTTGTTTGGTGCAGATATTTGTGTCAATAAAGTTTAATATTTTCCTATTTACGCATATCAAATTTGAATATTTATTACACCCCTGTACTTAGCTCTGATGAGGCCACACCTCAAATACTATGTTGAGTTTTGAGCCCATCACTACAAAAGAGATAAAGGTGTTGAAGTGTGTCCAGAGGAGGGCAATAAAGCTGTTGAAGAGTCTGGTGGAAAGGTTTTATGAGTGGCTCAGAGAACTGAGATCGTTTAGTCTGGAGGAGGCTGAGGGAAGATCTTTATAACTACCCGAAAGCAGGTTCAAACAAGGTGGATGTTGTTTTTGTGATAAAGAAGGATTTGATTCGTGTTGAAAATAAATAAGCAGTGCCATATGATGGCAGAGAAGAGGCAATAGATTGGGAAGTTCCTACACAGTGGGTGTGTTTGTTGTTGATGGCAAAAAGTGTTTTGTCTGCTTTCCTCCCGCCAACAAACAGGTGGAACCTGCGGACTGGAGAGAGGGGCCACCTGTCTGGTCCTTGTCGCTAGCGGGGTTGGTGTTGCAACGGGCAGCACGGAACGCCCGCGCTTCTGCCGGGGTTGCTCCCAGGGCAGAGAGGAAGACCCTCTAGGAAACGGGACGCTCCGCCTTTTGCAATAAATGTTTTTCAAAATTCATAGTTTACGCATTGTTTATTCATAAGGAGATCGTTTTAAAACCCTGTGCCACGATTGTATGGGTGTGTGGGTTGGTGGAGCGCAAACTCCCGCCCACCCCCTGCGCTGTATCGCCTGTTATCCCACAATAAAACGGTAACAGCTTTTTGGGCACAATTGGTGTCATTGATAACATTTCCTTCTTAGTAACGAGTGATAGTACCAGAGGAAATGGCTTCGAGTTGCACAAGGGGAGGTTTCAGTGAAGAAACTTAAAGTGTTATCAAACAGTAGAATAGGCTCTTCAGGGGGCTGGTTGAATCTCCATCTCTGAAGTGTTTAGAAGACACACAGATGTGATGCTGAGGAACATGGTTTAGTGCCAGATTTAGTAGAGTTAGATAACAGTTGGACTTAATGATCTTAAAGATCTTTTCCATCCAAAACAATTCCATGAGTCTGTTCACAGCATTTAATGTCTTGTTTTGACAGAAATTCATTGAAACAGAATTTCCAAAAGCAGGGAAGAGGGCTGGTGATGCCTATCGAGATGCAGTAATTCTGTCCGCCAGCAGCACCTCAGAATCTGTTAAAACTGCAGGCAAATCAGCAAGCTTTTGAGTGGGCTCACTGAACAGGGAGCAGAAAACTCCTGGATATGACATGCGAAGTTGCTGAACATGGTGTACAACAGTGTGAGAAGCTAGTAAAAGCTACAGATACCACTCAGAAAAAGTAACTAGTTTGTTAGCCTTTGTTTCTTTGAGATAACTTAGAACACAGCTGGAAAGAGAGACCCTCTTTGTAGGCCTCAGATAAGGAGATGACAAATCATTCAAAGAAAGGTAATGAATTGTGAAGTCAGCAGTTTTCTTGAAGATAAGAAATCTTCTAAACAATTTAATACTCACTGATGAGTCCACACCTCTCTAAGCATGCATGAACTTCAGGGTCAACTAGGGAACAGAGTGATGAAGACCATCCAAACATCAGAGGAGGAGGAAGTCAGAGGGATTCTTTTTGAAGACCCCCAAAATTTCCCAGAGGATGGGAATGTGGAATATATATTTGAATATATTAGCATGAGCTCTTAAATTTTGATTAATATGTTAACACTTCCCAGAAGTTTAGTGAATATGCATAGAATGCTCATTTATATTCTCTGTTAAGGTGCTCATTCAGGTGCTCACGTGGGTAGAATGATTCCCTGTGTGCCCATCTGTAAATAAAAGGAGTGTCTGCTCCTTAAAACTGAAATCAGAGTTGAGAAGTTTACTTGCTTTTTCCAGTAACAGTAGTCCTGGGAGGAAAAGCTGGATTTCACTGGTAGGTAAGGAGGAGCTGGGTGAAAAACTACTGACCTGCACAAAGAACTGAGGAAGTTTCAAGTTCTTTTGTAGCTAGAAACTTCTAGAGCTGCGAGTGCCTGATAACTGGTAACCTGATTTATGCCACATAAAGAAAGTGAAGATTGTCCAAGTAACAGCATCAAAAGTACTGGATGTGAGCAGAGGTACAGCAAAACTAAGAACAACAGGGGAAAGTGATTAGGGGAGTGTTATGCATGGGTAAAGAAGGGGATTTGTAAGGATGACAAGAGGTGGTCAAGAAATGTGAAAATGGATATCAAGGTATAGAAATAATGTGCTCCAAGCGTCACTATGCTTATAGAAACCACTGCACAGGACAATAGGTTAGAACATGGTTTTCCAAAGGAGTAGTGGTTTATTCATAAGGTCCAAATGCTGCGTGTATGGCAGTATTTGAGATTTGAGACTTGTTTGGTGGTTACTTCTGGTGCCTTTGTGACCATTGGAGACATTTTTCTTGAGAAGACAGATTTACAGGGTCATAATATATTAAAGTAGCATAATGCATAGACACAGAGTATTTAAATTCCATTTCAGAAACTGCTGCCATGCTAGAGTTAAGTCTCCAATCAAGTAAAGTCAGGCATGGAACAGTGAAATTATCATAGCAAGATCCTGCAGCAAAATGCTTGCAACCATTCCCCAAATGTGAAAGACCCATTGATTTTAACCTTGGTCATCGTATAGATCCCTACGTTTTCCAAAAGAATTAATAAATTGCTTAGCATTCCAGCTGTATCACATAAACCCCTCAGCAGCCGTTACCACGTGCCTCTCGTCCCTACTGGGCCCCCTGCCAAAGCCTAGGAAATCGGGGCTTTAGCCAAGGACGGCCTCTGAGGAGGGCGGCGGGAACCTGCTTCTCCACCGGGGTGGGACCTGAGCGAATCCTTCCCTCCCCATTGGCCTGCCGCACTCTTCCCCGGCTGGGACGACAGCCACCTCCCGCATCAGCCCAGCTCACGTTCCTCGCCCTGCCCTGTGGCCGTCGTCTCGGCCTGCATTCTCCGAGCTGGGCGGAGGTTACCTCGTGACTGCATGTCCCATCCGCCTGTGTCGCAGCTCCTGTGCGCCGGCGGGAAATACCGGATCGCTCGCTCCTAGCCCGTCCCGCAAGGCGAGGTCCCGTTCCCCGCCCCTTCGGCAGCGGCTCGTCGCCATCAGGCTCAGCTGGGCGCCGGCGAGGTTGTGAAGGCCGGGGAACCGTGAGTGGGGACGGGGTGGGTTCGGGGAGGTTCGGGCTTCCCTAGCTGTGCAGAGAATAGCGGGGGCGGCGGGAGGGAGCCACTGGTGTGTGGCACAGGCGGGGCTGCGGTTTCTTCATGGTGTGCTGCCGCCGGCAGGCCTTGCTCTGCCGCTGAGCCGGTCGTGGCGGCAGCAGGAGCCCCAGCCCCCATCTCTCGGCCGGCAGATGGGCTTTGCCCCAGAGGCTGGTTCGGGAGAGTAAGTACAATGGGACACAGCTCCGCGGAGCTGGAGTTAAGTTACTTAGCAGTAATTCTGTTTGAAGCCCCATGGCTCAACGCGAGGCAGCCTGGCCCGGGGGAAGCTGCGGGAACCACCCTGACAATGGTGCCAGCGGATGGAGTGTGGTGAGCCCGCCTGAGCCTCTTCTTCCTCCACAGGCCTGCTGGCACTATGACTTTCCAGTGGACGGCAGTTGTCTTCTTCTTGTATGGTGAAATAGCAGTAATTCTCGTGCTCTGCCTGCCATTTATTTCTCCACTGAGGTAGGACTTCACTGTGCTGGGCAACCCCATCTCGGTCTTATCACAATTTGAGGGTTTCTTTTACACTTTCCGTTTTGTAAACACGAAGCTTTCCTACTATCTTCATGTCGTTGTGCACTAAGCTGAAGAAACGCTATTTGGAATTCGAGCATCGGGAATTTCAAGAATTACTAGCCTCTTATGGAGCTTTATGTGTGTTTTCTACACACTGCTGATTCATCCAAGAGGCAGTTGGAGTTCCCAGGATGAGCCCCATTGCTTTGCTTCAGCAAATGGGACATCATCTTCCAGTCTTCTTTCAGAGTTTATTGGAGTAGCCAGTATATGATAGGGCATCCGTCTTCCTGTGTTATGAGCTCAGTAAGAAATGAAAGAACTGTGCAGCCTTTTCAGAAGTTGTCAAGTTTATGAGAAACATATTTACAGTGTTTTGGTGTGCAAATAAGCATTATAGGTGCAGGTCAGGTAAGAGCCACCTGATATTCAACCTCATACAGCATGTGTAAGAGCAGTAAGAAATTTGAGATCGTTTGTTTAAAAAAAAAAGTGGACTTCATCTGGATGTTAGAGGTTCTGGACTACTAAAATAAAGTCCATTCTATATATTAACAAAATAATGCTTCTGGAACACAACACAGACATTTAAGAAAAATACTTCATTCTTTTAAAATAAATGCCCTTAGTAGGGTAAAAAAGCAAAATATATCAATTACTCGTTTTATATAAAAGCTTGCCTTACAGCATTGTCTTAAGATTGTTTCCTGTAAATAGCTGGTTAAATGTGGTAAGAGAAACAGTTATGATCTTTCTAGAATATCATTAATTCTTAAAAGAAGCCCCAGCCAAACCACTTCCCAAAAAAACCCAAAGCCTTAAAGCTTTTAAACCAAAAAAGTTGTTACTGTCTTAGTGTTGTGTAAAAACTGTGAGGTTTTTGCTTTTTGCATTTAAAATGAAGAATACATTTTACTCTAATATTGTAAAGAACAAAACATAACCCAAAACCCTGCTGTGTGGAGAATCTGAACCGAAGTACTTAAAGCTGTGGAAGTGTCTTGAAAAGAGTTGGATCCTCCACATCTGGCATCAATGACTAGTCATATTTCCACACCTTCTGAAATTTAAAATGATCTAAAATCTAATGTAGCCTCTAATTTTTATAAGGTGGCCTGCAAGGAGTTCATAATTTCAACCAGGATTATTGAGGTTTCATATTTTCTGTTGTCTCCTAGTCAAAAGTACAACTGTGTGTAAGAACAGAGAAGTGTTACGTGAGTCTCAATGATTGGATTATTAGTGGTTTACGTGAGGAAACTAGCTGCAGGAATTTCTGCAGGCTGATGACACATGCGGGTTGCATTGGGAATACTGAAATAGGTTTCATCTATGACATAAAGGAGGATGCAATCTAGTTTTTGTGGCTGAAAAGCAAATTTATAACCAGTGTTACCAAAACACAGTGCTTTTAATTATATACAACCATACAGATTCCTGTGCCTGGTTTATAGCATTCAGCTATTCCTTTGAACAGTGGTTTCTGGAAGAGTGAAATTTCTCTATTCTTCGTGATGTGTTCAATTATCTTGTTAATGAAACTGTCCCAGGAGTCTTGTGGGGTTAAAGATTAGATCTTACTGCTTTGACAGTACCAAATGGCAGCAGTGGTGCCTTGATCAGCTTGATGGCCTGGAAGCTGGTTCTGTCAGAGTAGTAGAGCATGGCTGATTAAAGACAGGTATGAAAATGTTCTTTAAAGTTTGGATTTACTCACTTGGGAGTCTTCACCTGATTGCCTCTTTTGTGCCTACACATTTTTGGGGCAAGGAACTCCTTTTAAACTTTGCTAACAAGCTGTTAAGTTCTTAGAGAAAAAGTGAATTGGTGATAGAGAAATGAAAGTATACAGCATCATACTGCCAGGTGCAGTACATCAATAGTGGTGGTCAGTATTATAATTTGGAAGGATTATGTATATGTGACTTTTGCCATCAAAGATCAGTGGATCATTAATAAATGTGAATGTCAATACTTTATGAGGAAGCATTAGTGTGAAGACAGAACTCTTCCAGGAAGACTTTGCAGTAAAGAGATCTTATTTTCAGCCTGACTATAACTTGGCAATATAGTTGGTCTAAGGTCATACCTCAGTCACTTCCTAAGTGGAGATCAGTATGGAACTTGGCGAATCACATGTTTAAAGAGTTAGCAAGTTGGTTTTGTTTGAGTTGTAGATTGGATTAATTAAAGTAAACTTTTTGGTCAATAGAGGCTACGGCTGTCTGTTATAAAGAATTCAAATTATACAAAACTATTTAAATAAGGTTTTTGCGCATGTAGTGCTACAACATCATAATTCTTTCTGGTGCAGAACCAGAAGGAACCATTGGAGGTTATGCTGCAGTCCAATTTAAGCTAAATTAAGATTAAATTGAAAGCAGTTTCATGAAAGGACAAATTTTAAGTGTCTCTGGAAAATGTAAATACTCTTTTAACAAAAGCTGGGAATTTACTCGATGCAACAAGATGGTGACTAGCATGCCTGTGCTAGGTGTTACTTCAGTGCAGTAGCACAGGTTCTAACATGCAGCAAAGGACAAGTAGCTGCTCTGTTATTGTCTTTTGTGGGTTTCAGTTCATGTGACCATATCATGTTCTTCATTGGTGCTGAAAATGTGGGGTTTTTTGCAGATCTCTCCACCCATGGTGTTTAATACACAATCGATTGTTCAAACAAACAAACAAACAAAAACCAAAACTCATGATTTTCACCAGTGGGCCTCTGAAATTGCTTCCATAGCAAATAAACTTATACTCTTGAAGGTGATTTTAACTCTTGACAAAATATAAATGAGAGACTTGTCCTTTTGTTATTTTGAAGCTAGAATGCAGTAACAGTCCTTGCACTTGATAATCATACAAACTCATCAATGTAAAAGATAAGCCTTCTGAAGAAGAATGGTAGAGACGGTAGTAATTTGTGAAGGGATTTTATTTTATTTGGCAACAGGGCACATAAGAGGATAGAGATAAAAATGATGGAATGGATTTTACAATCTTCACCCCATACCTCAGTTTATCATAGTCAGGACCAAATGCAAAGTAATGCTGGCCAAAGTTCAAGCTAAAATAAAACATATGAAAAGTACCTGCTGTCAGAAGTTTAAGTTGAACCATTTTTGCCCATATTGACAACAAACAAAAAAGAGATAAGTAAGTTGGATTGTTTAAAAAAGTTACATGTATCTATATTGCAATTAAAGCAGCTGTTTGGGGGCTTTACATAAGTCTTATATCAATAAAAAGACTATCCTGTGGGGTTACTATGTGCTTCTTTCAGTGTTTAATTGTTTTTTTTTTAATAACAATGCTCTTTTACAGATGGCAGAAGATTTTTACGATTCCTTTATGGAGCAAAGTGGCAGTTTTTTGGAACAAGATGTTCCTCACAATAATAGTTTTACTGATCGTCTTGTTTCTTGGTAAGCATGAAATATTTCTTACATTTGAGAAAAAATAACCTGTTATGTGGAGTTTGTAGTACTAGATTAACTGAAACAATCCAAGCCCGATGTAAATCAGCTTATTTGTTTAAAAGTTCTACTGTAGAACGGAAAAAGAGAGAACTTGTACCGTATCTGTGTTGGGAATCCAAATGTATAGTAGTGCAGTAGTGAATGAGGAGGAGAAATGGAGCTTGGTCTAAGCTGCTGCTTGGTTTCAGTTTCACACGCAAGTAAAGGAACTTGAATTTCTTGATACAAAATTTGGCAGAAGTGCACTATATGCAGTAGATGGCACTCTTTCTCTTGATTGCTGTTGAAATAGAATACCGGAAGAATATATCAAAACATTGAGCTATTTGAGTACTTTTACTTAGCACTGATACAAAACAGCTGTTAGCAACTTACTATGAATAGATCCTAAGGTCTGTCTGTGAGATAACTTCCCATCTTACTGCAGCACAGGAATGTGAGTTAATTTAGTGCACTTCAGGAAGAAGTTTGGGATGCTTGAAACCAATAGATGTTTATGTTCTGGAAATTAAAATCTGTGAAGCTAGCCTGCCAAGTGGCTGTTGAGGGAATCTTGTAAAGATAAGACAGCTCTATTTCAGCAAAAACTAATGAAGCAAGGCTAAAACAACAAAACCACACTGCCTCAAAACAATTGTTGAAGGACAGTGTCCAACCAATGACCTCTGTCTAACTAACTGCAGTTAAAGTTGACATCCCTCGTTATGATAATGAGCCAGAGTACGTGCTAAATATATATGACTACATTACTCATCTCTACCCAAATCATGCTAAATGTCACCTGGAAGGCAAAGGCAGCTGGAGTTGTGGTGCAGAAAACTCCAAAGGCAGCATCTCTCTAGGGGGAAAGACTAGATTTGGCAGAGACAGTCTGCCAGCTGTGCTTCTCTTCCTCTACCCAAGACAGGGACACTGCCTTGGTAAGAGATGCACATTCAATAATACAGCTTAAGTTTTGCTGCATTTCTATAACATATGATCACTGTTGCAAAGATGTGTCTGCAACTTCAGATGTTTCCTGGGATTTATTAACTTGAGCTCAATCACTTGCATTTAATGCATTTATCATCAGCAATCCAAAATCTGATGTCTTTTATTACTTCAATAAATTAAATTTGAAACCTTAATATTAAAGGAATTACAGGAAATGTAATGAAATACATTTATTTTGTTTGGGTTTTGTTTTTTGCAAGATGATCTTTAATGTTATCCTTGTAAGTAGATCCAGTAAATGGGTTATCAACTGATAGATTTGGATAGGAGTCTGTAAGAGTGAATTAAAAGTTGGACCAAAGTTTGGTTTTGAGTTGGTGATGGTTGCTGATTTTCAGAAAGACAGATTTGGGCTAAAAGTAAAGCGATTGTGAGATACTTGCCCTTGTAGCATATGATAATGGGTTACTGTAGGATTAGAATCTTCTTAGAGAACAGGAATCTGAACTTTGTTGGGTTTTGGTGTTTGCTGCAGGGTTTGAAGTTTCACTTAATTTTAAAAAATTCTTTTACATTATAAGTAATTCAGAAGGGAAGAAAAAAGCAGTCATGAGTCATGTCATTAATACATGCTTGGAGCTGATTTTTACTTTTTTTTTAATATACTGATAAGGTAAATGCCATGGCAATTTAATAACGTGTGGCCAAAATATTCTGCAAGAACTGATTAGTCACAAAATGTGCGTTTTTGTCGATGTGCAGGTTGTTGTATTTGTCTTAAGTAAAGTGTGGTGACCTTAGGTTAACAGATTGTAACTGGATTAGGTTTTAGATTTATATGGCTATAAGTCCTAATTACTTACTTACTTTGAAAACTATTGGCAGTGTACTGGCCCTTCTGTGCAACTATCAGAAGTATATGACAGATGAGGGGAAGCTGAAAGATGGATAAAAGGCATATGAAAGAAAGCTGGGCTGTGGTTTATCCCCTAATTATGCTCAATGCTATGCCACTAAAATCTTCCTATTTTGATAGATACTATAGAAATTTTTTTTCCTTTTGTCACTCAAGCATGAAGTAGACACTTCTGTCATTACTAAAATTCATGCTTATCTAATAAATTCCATATGAGGGAAATCTGTTTATCCATTGGCTGAATTTTAATACAGTTGTCAGCAGTGGCATTTTAACACTTTGTAGGGTCTCTGGTAACATTCATGGAGTGTTCCTTTAGCCTGATCGCTGATGGCTTGGGGCAAGTCTTGGAAATTACTGTTGAAACTGTGATATATTGCTTCAGACATTGATTGAGGCCTATCTTTAAAATGTTTGGGTAATGTAAGTGACATCACTATTTGTCCTATGCCTGTTTGCTAAGCAGAAAGTCCAAATACATATTTTTAGTACTATGTCTGGTTTATCATATACTCATCCTCACAGATGTGAATAAAAACAAACTGATTTTGTTTGCAGATGCTGTTAGAGAAGTCAGGAAATACTCAGCGGCTCATGTGATTGAAAGGGCTGTAAATGTCAATACCAGTGCCTTTGATCATATTCAGATGAAACTCTTCCGATCGCAAAGAAATCTGTATCTCTCAGGTTTTTCCTTATTTCTTTGGCTGTAAGTATGTGTGTATATGTATATATATTTGTTTCTGTGTAGTATGTTTCATAGAGGAACTATTGCATAAACTAATGCATCTACAAAAGAGATTGGAGGGCTGAATTCCGGAGATGAAAGATTAAGCAAATAGGCTACAAGACAAGTAAAATCAGAGAAAATAGTCACTTGCAAATGTTTGAAGATTGAAAGGATGTGTGAGCCACACATGGAAAGAATCATTTTATTTTCCAGGAGAAGTTTCTTCAGGGACTATTCATTTCCTCCCTTAAACTTATGCCCTATGTTTTTTTTGTTTTGAAAATGAAAAACTGGAGCTAAGCCTGGTAGGTTAGGAACTTACACACACACAATTGAAATTTACCAGACCAGCTCAGAAGGATTGGAAGTAAAATAAAGCTATATTTACAGCAAGGCAAAGTTTACAGGCATATATACACAATGTGTTTACAATTATATAAAAATTAGAAATAATACAGAAATCCAGATTTGCTCCTGGACAAAGAAGCTGCCCTGAGGGAGCTCAAAGACACTCTCTCTCTCTCTTTCTCTCTCTCTCTCTCTCTCTCTCTCTCTCTCTCTCTCTCTCTCCCCCAGACAGATAAATCAGTCAGCAAAGCTTACTTGTTATCTGTTAGTGGAAGATATTAGAGCAGAGTAAAGGATGAGCAAATAGATCCAACCCTTAGGAGCAAAGGAGACAAAAGGGACAAATTGTTTACATTTTGACTTTGTATCCCTTTCAGCAAACCAATGTATGATACAGACTTCATCATTATTTTGTTTTGCAATCAATGGTCTAATTACTCACTAAAATATTCCAATTAGCCTCAAACTAGCACATTAAGAAAAAAATTTAAAACTAAAGTAATGTTTAAATAGTATGTTGTAAGCTGGTATTACTGTATCCTGCTGTGTTAAGCAACTTGAATTACTTCATTTCTAAGCTAGGAACTGTGGTATTTGAGCTTCCAAGGAAAGTTTCAGATACTATTTTGGGTCAAACACTCTGTGGCAGCTGACCTTCTATGATATTCTGATCTTCAGTGCAAGTATCCCTTTCAAGATGTTTAAATACAGATATTGAAACGGGTTAATGGAAAGGACAGTTCTCTATTGCCCAGCAGAAGCAACCAAGACTACCCGTGAATCTTTGCAGTAGCCACAAAAATCTGCAGATCTCAATAGGGCAAAGATAAGGTGAATGAATGGAAACAAATATGTTGAACAGATAACTTATTTGTACATTTTTATACACATTTTATTTTGTGTATTTTTTTGGGCAAAGAATCCTGGCCCTCTGAATTCCTTCACTGAGCTGCTTGACATTGCCTAGATATACAAGAGGAACACAGAACAAGGAAATGCCTGGAATCACAGATGTCTTTCCCTCCGAGTGATGTATGGCCACATTATCTGATCATTGAGTGTGATACATAAGGAAAAATTTGTACAAAACTTGAGCAGAAAAATGTGGAAAAAACAAAGGTGGTAGTACAATAGTAATAGGAATACATCGTGTTCTTTGTCTTCCTTCAGAAAGGTTAAACAAATACGCACAAATATGTTTGATCTCTGCTCCAAGAGAGGAATAGCTGGATAGTGTCCTGCACAAGAGTTGGAAGCTAGTCCCCCTAGGAATCCTACTCCCACTCAGCTTTTAAGGAAGAAAACTTGTCAGGTGGCCCTGTTAGATTTTATTATAGATAAATGTTCTTCTCTTTAAGAGGTTTGCTTGAGGCTCTTTTTGGACTACTGGCTTTTCACCAAGATTTAGAAGAAACAAATACTCCTTTGATGGTGACTAGATTAAAGGACTATTATGCTTATCCATTAAACAGGCGTAATGCCTGTCAGATAGGGGGGAAAAGAGTCCCTTAAGTTGCCTTATTCTACATTGCTATTAAGATCACCCAACCAAGTAAGACCACGAGTAGGTGTGAATGGGTACTTGGGTGTCCCTAGTTAATTCGCTGGGTCAGTCTCAGTTCATTTTAGCACATCTGCCAGTAGGAGAATTCCACAAGAGTGGCAGATGGAGATTTCCAAAACAGGAGGCTGGAGGTGTCTCACTTCTGGCAACACAACAAAAGTTATTTTCCATCTGTAGTTCAGTGACTGCAAAACACTGGGTACAGGTGAGGAAAACTATCTCCTATCAGTGGAAGCATTTGGGCCAACATAGCCTTCATCCACCAGCTGACTGCACAGGAGAGAGGAGGGTCATAGTTGTCAGAGGTAGTCCTGTGGGTAGGATAGAGGCATTAATCTGATAATTTGAAGATGTCCTGGGAGATGAGGAAAGCCTGCCAAGGCTTATCTGGCCTTCTGCTACCCTCGCTGAATCAGAGAGGGATGAGGAGGGCTGAAAACAAAAGGTAAGCTGAAGTAAACACAGAGTTGCTGCTTAGTGGAGCAGGGGACCAAAGGACAAAGGATATGGAAAAGAATGAGATGATGAGTGTCTTATTACCAACCTCATGTTACATTGTTTCTTACCGGTAAGGTCAGCTGTTTGGCCTGCCAGTAGGCTTTAGTAGAGTCAGTGGCAAATACAATGCTACCACCATAGTGGAAGATGCAGTTAGGGAGTACTTAAGCAAACTGGACATAAAACAACTCTGTCACATCCTAGTATGGGATGCATATTTCCATGCAAAGGGAACTGGACAATGTCATTTCAAGACCATGCTTTGTCATCTTTTAAAGATAATTGTGATCAGGAGATGCTGCATCTGTTTTCACAAAAGGGAAAAAGCAGGGTGTAGGGCACTAGAGACTAATCAGCCTTACCTCCCTGGAAAGGTTATGGAGCAAATCTTACTTGAAGGCATTTCCAGGGATATGAAGGATACAATGACTTGAAGTGGCTTGCATGGGTGTGGTGAGGGGAGGTCATGCCTGATCTTTGATGTTGCCTTTGGCAATGAGGTGACTGGCTTTGTGCATAAAGGGCAGAGCAGTGTGTGTGTGTCCTTAATGAGGCCTTTGGAATAGTTTCTTGTATCCTCATAGCTTTACTGTGGGTGGAGAAATGGAGAAAAAAGTATGCAAAATTCTGAGTCTTTGGGCTCAAAAGATGATATTAATGCAAATTCCAGCTGATGCTCTTCAGAGACTGATACCAGGCTGAACCGAATCATAGAATGGCTTGGGTTGGAAGGGACCTTAAAGATCTATCTTGATCTCCTTTTTTAAAACACAGATGATAGGATTGAATGTGCTCACAGCAAGTTATGGAATAGAGGGCAGGGCTGCTATTCAGAGAGAGCTAGACAGATTGCAGAAACGTGCTGCAAGAGATTTCATGAAGTTCATGAAATGTAAAAGAAAAGTCTGACAGAGGATAATCATGTGTAGTGTCCGTGCTGAGATCTGTGTGGCTGTGTAGAAAACAGTTTTGTAGGAAGGGGCTTGGAGATCCTGGTAGACAGCCAATTACGTATTGAGCTTAAACAGCAAAGATATAGTCAGCAGGTTGAGAGAAGTGGTTATTCCCCTCTACATGGCACATGCACTGGTGCAGTTTCAGGGCCATGCTTGGTTTTGACTTCTCAGGGACTCCTGGCAAGGTACCAAGAGGGTTGGGAAATGAAACATATGAGGAAGGAGCTTGGCTTCAGCCAGACAAAAAGATGTGGAAGGTCCTATTGCTTTCTGTATCTATCTAGAGATAGGATATACAGAAGATGGAGCCAGCTCTTGTCACTCATTTTTAAAGATCCACTCAGATGAGGTTAGAAACCTGGGAAATTTGATTTGTGGTAAAAAGTAATTTTTCTACTATCAAGAGCAGTGAAATACTGGAACAAGAGCTCTGAAAGACAGTGGAATTTCCATCATTGGAGAACTCCACTGAGACCTCAGCTGAACAAGCCTCTGACCAATACGCTCAGCCTGTTCTTGTCTTTGGGCAGGAGCTCAAACAGGATGACCTGTGGAAGCCTTTCAACCTGTGCTGCATCTATAAATTAATAAGAACTGGTAAAACAGACTAACCTTTGAAAAAGTAGTGACATGGGGACCATAACTTTAATAAAATAAAAATAAGAAAAATTTGCTTATTAATATGCTTTCAGTTAAGAAAAAGCAAATCACTTGGATTTTCAAATTTATTTTGAAGGGAAACTGCATAGTTCTATTACAGAAATTCATTTATTTCAGTTTTGCTTTGGCCTTTCCTCGATTCAGCAATGTAATGCTTTTAAAAGCTCCCAGGATGAATAATGAAAGTAGTGATGCAGAGGCAATTTCTACATCACGTTAAGGGAGGTATTTGCAAAGCTTATGTTTGATGTTAAATATAAGTGCTGACATTTATGCATGTTCTGATCTATTCAGTATTGACATATTTCTGAAGATTAATGTGCTTGCATTTGTAACTTAATAATTGTAATAACTTTGATAAAGTTGTGAAATGTGGGGTTTTTTTGTATGGTACTCACCATTACATGTTGCTTGGATTCAGAAAACCATCCTATTTAAAACGCTAGGTCATATAAGAGTATTCCAGCATTTAAGCAAGCAGCTCTCTGACCTCTTAACAGCTGTGGGATTTTGGGAGGAGGGATGTTCTGCATCATATAAAAGCCAGATTTTTTTGATCGTGAAGTAAAAGGTTGAATATTTTTTTGTCTGTTATTTGTCACCAATGAATCTGGATGTTTATTTTCAAGTGTTTAAGCAGTTCTCTTGTGGTTTTGGTTTGATATCTAATGCAGAAAGAGAGAAAAGAGTTTAGGGTGGTTTGTCTTATTTTTCTGTTTAATTTTGTTTTGTTTTTTTAATTACTGTGCTGTTCACTGTGTTTCTTCACCAGTGTTTTGAGACGTACTGTTACCCTTCTTACTCAGCTGGCTAAAGGGATGGCATCTCATGCAGCTTTGGAAACACAAGTAAATGATGCTACCGAGGCAGCCAAAAAGTACATGGCTGAGAATGAAAGACTGCAGGAGGTATTTCTGAAATTTTAGTTATTTCTTCATACAGAAAGTAGCACAAAATGTTTGCTCATTTTTTTCCTTCTAGCAAAAAGAGGAGGAACAATGGTCTTAAAAGATGTAAATAAAAATACTGAATATAAATTGCAGTAGCATTATATTAACAAAGGAGACCAGTGTAATCCAAATAGATGAGGTTCTGTCTTGTAAAAAATTCATCAAAGTAATAACATAGTCCTAAAATATCTCTACATTTAATCATAATAAAGTAGAGCGAGACACTAATTTTTACTCATTTTACTGTAAGTAGTTGGCTGTTCAGGTCAGGGTTATAGAAAGCCAGTGTGGAAAAGCCTACAGTATAGTTGTTCATATGCTCACTGTTTCTCCTAAATAGTATTTGCTCCAGTCCTGAAATCTTTTCTAATTTGTAAAGTTAGACTTTTGTGTTTTGTATCCTTGCATATATTTTTATGGTGGGACAGCCAATTTCTTAATACCTTCCTTTCTCAGTAAGGCACTGCCACAATATTAATGAGGGTATTACCAAATTTTTTTAACCTAGACAAACCATCAGTGGAGCAAAGATACATTATTTTAATAAGAAGAATCAAGAAAATTAAGCAATTTGTCTTTTGTGGTTCAGTTTACAGTTTTATGCAGAAAGGGAAGTCAGCAAAGATTGTAAAGATAAATGTATGAAATCGTTTCATGTAGTTGGTTAGTTTGACATCTATTGGAAGAGATTGAACATAAGCTGGAGTGTAGGTATCCAGAGTATGAAGACTTTTATAACATTCTGTCACATTGTCAAAACAAAATTCGCTGCAGGTGTGTACAGGTTTCCTTCCACTCTGGAGTAGTGTCTATGGTTAGGAACAATGTGATTTNCCCCCAGTGAATCTTGAGGCAAAGAACAAGGGGGAATACAAAAATTCCAGTCGTTTGAGAGGTATCATAAAACAAGGATCATTAGAGTGTTAGGTATTTCCCAAGTACAAAATTACTCCAAAATTTTGGAGTTCGGTGTATTGTCAAAATGATTCAGACTGCCTCTCTCAGCCATGGAATTTGTCTCTTTACTGCATACTGATAGGTTTTTCGTCTCTCTGTCCTGTTGAGGTCTGGCCAGAAGTCCTCTTTTTGTTCTGTTTTCACATTCTCTTAGCAACACATTCTCTTAGCGCTTTGTAAGTGATAGCGAGAAACTGGCAACGGTGTTCCTATTTGTGTGTTTGATTGCATGGTTTATAAAAACAGTGGTAGCCACCTGTAAAGCCAGTGTGCTGCAGCTGCACCTCTGTTGGACTGGAAACTCTTCAAAACTGGTTCATGTTAAGTTTATGCAGATACTGTGGCTTGGGTTTATCTGTGTCTTAGCCCCTGTTCTTGTATTCGTGCACAAACATGCTTCATTCCAAAATCAGAGAGGCAGAACCAACTGCATGTAGGGCACATGCTTTAACTGTAAATACTGTAAGTTTCCTACAGTGTGCTAGGTCTGTACTATCTCCTGTTCAGAGGTTCCATGGAGCACAGGGCTTGAAATACAAGTTTCCCCAAATCACCTTTTTTCTACAGTTATGCAGAAATGGTTAGCACAAAGTAAATTTACCACAGATTATGTCCTTTCATGACAAACTGGTTATGATTTTATTAGCAGTCAATTTCATTCTCTGCTCTTTGGCTAAAATTTCCTCCTTTTTTTTTTGTTGTTTGGTTGGTGGTATTTTTTGGTTGGTTGGTTTTGTTTGTTTTCTGAATCACTTACTAGTCTTTATAAACATTTTTTTCCTGCCTTCCTAGAGTAATCTTTCCTCTCTGTTCAGTAATCTCTACTATCACCAGTTAACTGGCTGTTCATCTCAGTTGTTCTACTTCTCTTTTTCCTGTTAAGCATTTACCATCTTTTTTTGGCCATTTTTATGACAGGGATGATGCTTGGTTGGTTAACAGAGTCAAAGAGTCTAATTATTGGTTCTCATCCTTAATGTATGATTCTTCAAGTCATCAGTAGCAGTTACCTTAGAGATAAGAGTGTGCAGAAATATTACTGTGCCTACATTTTCAGAAGGTTCCTAAATACTTCCCTTTTTTTTCCTTCAAATTCAGTAGAAATTTAACCTGAATATTGAGGTATTCTGCAAAGCTACAAGGAGGAGAGATTTGTGATATATTGCATGATTTAAGTCAGAATAAATTATTAGAATGAGTTGCATATAAACGTGGCAGTATTCTGTCACTTCGAGTCCCACTATATGTCTTCTGGGAAAGCCATTCATAATCTAAGGAGAGGTTGTGGGCTTGATACAAAGTACTCTTACACAGGAGATCATGCTGTACTATTATAAATACACCATTATTATCAACTTAACCATTGAGGAGTTTTGTTGGTTTGTAGTTTGGTGTGTTTGGTTGTTGGGGTTTTTTTGTTTGTTTTGTTGTTTTGTGTTTTGTTTGTTTGGGGTTTTTTTTCATGTGCTGTGTCTTTTTTCCCTAGAATAACTGAGTATCTGCCTATTCACATTGCTGTCTGATAAAATTTGTTGCTTTGCAAGATCAAAGGTGATGTTCTCTGGCTGTTTGTCATTAATGTCAGGGTAGCGAAAACAAAATTATAGCAACTGGTTTTTTTTCATGT
Source organism: Psilopogon haemacephalus (assembly GCA_013396835.1). Taxonomy (NCBI): domain Eukaryota; kingdom Metazoa; phylum Chordata; class Aves; order Piciformes; family Megalaimidae; genus Psilopogon; species Psilopogon haemacephalus. Next base: position 85,988 of record VWZI01023020.1, read on the forward strand.
AGGCCTTGAATGAAAAAGGAAGCAGTAAAAAGAAAGAGTCAGCAGAAGCAACTGATGAAAAGCTGAAGAAGGAAGTTGAACTTTTGAAAGCAGAACTACAGAAGACATCAAATGGTAAATTTTGTTTAGGACTTCTTTACAATTGAGAAATTATTTTAACACTAGATATTAAAAATTTAGGTATAGGGTTAACTTCATTGATTTATGGAACACTTGACTTGGGGTTGCTTCACATTTGGCTAGGAGCTGGGAAAACATGCTGTTGCCATGTCCATATTTTAATAAATGTTTTCATTATGAAAATGTGTATAATGTAGTTTGAATATCTTCATGTAATTGTAATTATTTACAAATTGAACTGATCTATTTAAGAGTTATGTTGACGCAATCAATGACATGACAAGGATATGGAATCAATTACAGGTTGCTTAGATGCATCAAGGTGACCTTTAATGTCGTACAAGTCAGCCACTCTCCCTGTATAAAATTTTTAAAACTCTCTTGACTAACGTTCTAAATATACATATATCCTGTGACAGAGGTGTTAGCTTTTTTTTTTTTAAAAACAACTTTTTTTATGTACAAAGAAACATGCCTTGCAATTTGTAACATAATACTTTTGTTAGCAGCTTCCGTGTTTAAGGTTTAGGTTGTCAAAACTGCTTTCTTGGCAACCCAAATTGAGATAGAAGCAGATTTTACCTGTTTGGTTCTGTCTTACTGAGATCTGTCAAGGTGCTCATCTGAAATTAGTGTTTCTAAGATAATGCTGTTGGTGACCTTGTAAGCATTAATCAGATGTTCAGGTTGTAACAATATACAGGTTTTCGTGGTACTAGATAGTATGTTGTCACCAAAACATAGCCCTGTTTTCAAATTGCATGGCACTGCTATGAAGCTCTAAGAATAACAACAAGTATTTCACAAGTAGTATTTCATTGTCCACTGAGGACACACAGGAACTGTATGACAGCTATTTTCAGCTAGGTTTGAAACAAGAGTCTGTAGAATTACTTCACATTCTTAGGCTGGTTTGATTGTGGGTTTTTCCTCCCCTACTGTTTTCTTAAAGGAGGTGGGAAACTGCCTTTGAAGTGACAGGATCAATGAAAAACTTAACTGCATATGTTTTATTTAAACTAACTGCTGGTATGTAACACTAATATAATGTAAGCTTTTTCAGTCAGGAATGCTAGAGAAAGCTAAGGAATAAATAGGTTTACCACATGCTGTTTCAGCTGCATTCTCCCTGCAGGCTGTTGTCCATTCAAAAGGTATATAAATTAAGGCATGTTTGACTCTTTTGTTAAGGGAGAAAGTTGGAGAGAGGGTCTTTTTAAAGAATGAATAGAAAAGTATTTACAGCCCTTCCCCTGATGCCACCTCTCTCACAGCCAAAATAGAAAACCCTGGTGGTGCTTTTAATTACCATCTTCAGCTAGATTAAGGTATGTCTGTCTGGTTGGTGTTTGTGTGTTGTTTGTTTTTTTTTGGTTTTGGTTTTGTTTTGGGGGTTTTTTTTTTGTTTGTTTGTTTGTTTTTTTTTTGTTTTTTCAAGTTTTCTTGTCTGTCATTTTGAGCAAATTGATAACCAGAAGGATTGAAGCACTTGATAGTAACAACATCTGTAGACAGCTTTCTGTGGAGTGTTAGAGATTTAATGTGAACCAAATTTATGGTTTTCTTTTGAAGCTTCTGCCATTGAGCAGGTGAATGTTGAGTGTGGGGGCAGTGGGAGTAAAGAGCATAGGGGATGGCATTTTAGTAATGAAACAAGGCAAAACTAGTATAAAAAGGAAAACTTACTGGTTTGGGTATGGGGCATTTTTTGTTTATTTTTCAGCTTTAGTATCATTAAGAGTCATAAGGTTGGATTTTGTTTGGTTGAGTTGTGTTTTTTTTTGGTGCTCATACTTATTTTGTCATCCAGTCTTTTTCACAGTGGTTTTAAGTATCTATTGATCTGCTGTGGTACATTTGTTAAGCTACTTGTGCATGGTGATAGGGTGATAGTAGGCCACAGATTAAACGGTGGGTTAGCTTTGTGAAATGGCACCAGAAGCAGTCCTAAATTCAAGTCTACTTCACATTTAAATAATGAGTTTTAGTATCAGGTTAGTGCTGTGAGTTCAGATGACATACAACTCTGATTCAGTATTTACAACTTAGAGCAAAGAAAATACCGTATGTCTCCTCTTCTGAAATTCTGCCTGTAGACAGTGATTATTGCATACTTTCAGGAGACTCATCTCCAGTTCTTCATCTTTCTGCTTTTTACAGGAAATGCAGACTACCTTATGTAGGTTTTTCGGTTAAATTTTGCCTTTGGTTAAGTGAAGTTAAGAAGACCTTTTACCTCCTACTGGGTTCTGCATCTGCAGATGGGGAGGAAACATGAAAATAACAAGACTGGCCAAGTAGTGAAATTACTAAAATGTGAGTCAAGGTTGAAAACGAGTGACAAAGAATTCAGGCAAATTTGTTTTGTTTTCAGACTTTTACCCCATTTGATGCACTTTTTGAACTTTTTTATAGAAGCAAAGGAAAGGGGGCTAGTTCTTCCCTACTTCCATACTGGGCATTTTAAAGGCACTCAGCAGTTGGGCTAGCACTTCAGAGCCTAAATCCATTTTTAGCATACCTAGACATGTAATAACATGACTATTTAGAAACCTTCTAAGATGGTATTTTACTGATACACTTGTATATTATGAAGAATGTCTCACTGATACCTAGAAATAAATATACATACTCATAAAAGCACCCAGTGCTGATCTCAGAATGTTTATTCTGCTGTACATCAGGCACATATCTAACAAAGTATTGATTCAGATAATTAAAGGCTTTCAACATTGCTGCAGGTCTCAGACCTGTAGGAATTTTCTGGGGAAAGAGATGCTATGACACTATTTAATTTTGATAGTTTTGAAAATAATTGACAAAGCTACAACAAAACAACTATCTCCAACTCAACTTAAGGTCAGAGTCAGAGAAGTTTCATAAAGCAGCTGTTATTACAGCAGTACTTGAGTTTGGGGTAAGATCCCAACCCAGAGATGTATCTATGTGAAATGTGCACTTGTTATTATGGGACGTTTTGGGCAGGAGGGAGACTTGCTGCACTAGTTCATCTTCTGTTTCAGGTAACTTTTTTGGTGACGCTGTCCTTGTGCATGTTAAAGGTTACAGCTTTATCTATACAACAGAAATTTTAAACAAACAACTAATGTTGATAAGTCTTGCAGCAGAACACACTGGTTGCATGCTCCTGTCCAGTTCATTGACCCCTCACTCTTCTAACAGATGCATGTTGTTTGCCATGAAATACTAAAGCTTCTGTCTGCACCTTACCTAGCATAATGGTCATAGTGTTCCCCAGCACCTCTGTGCAATTACTGAGCTGTGGATGTTAATGCATCTTTAAACTGAGTCTAGAGTGCCACACTGAGACACAATCAATCCAAAGACCTTTTTTTTGTCTCTGCCACTAGCATTTCACTTTGTGAAGTTCCTGCTGACTCACGAAAGTCACTTAGGTGCTTTTGAACTCCAGTTCAACTTACACAAATAGACAGTATTTTCCCATTTTGTCATAGGCATACAGTGGGGCAGGAGGAGATTCTTGTGAAACTTCTGTGCATCCTTTAATGAGGTTTGATTTGTGTCACAAGAGTGCTTTTTGTTTCATGGTTGTGTAGTGTTGTAACAATACATGTGAAGGGTTGGTTTTGAAATAGCTTTTAATTGCTGACTATTCTAGAAAGTATGCAGATGTACACTTCTCACTGCAAATATTAGAAAGATAATACAGATACTGGGAGGACATTTCATAGAACTGTTGCTGCCAGGGAGAGCTCAGCTTGGCCCTTGTGTTGCCAGGCAGGTTAGTGCCATGAATGAAAGAACACATTTATGTTGTTTCACTGAAGCATTTTGGTTTTTAAATACAAAAAAACCCCACCCAAACTATCAGCTCCCTTTTGTAAGATGGGAAACAGATGTGTAAGTTAAAAGCATTGGCCATGGTTTCATGTTATTTAGCTAACAGCAGAAGGAGATTAGGAAACAAAGTCTGTCATAACTTTTCAGCTGAGAATCATAACTGGTGGGAGCATTGCAGAATGTCACAACAAAAGTTGCTATTCATATTTTTTGATTCAAAGGGAAGGTGCTGCATACAGCATGCATGATTTTGTTATACAAGACCATATATGCCATCAGAAGATGCTGTAACATCCTTTTTTTTTTCTTTTTTAAACAAAATTTTATTTGATGATGCAAAAGGTTCTTTGAGCAAATTTGTCTGTAATTTTTTCAGCCTTGCCATCTTTTTAAACTTTATCTGACCATTACATCTTAGAATTCAGGATTAGTATGGAATTACTTGACTGGAGTTGTGCTCCCAGCTTTACAGTGTTTTTGTTGGCAAATCTCTTGTCCTGTCAAGGCCTAAATTCTTAAATGTGAATAGCTCTTTCTCAACATGACTCTCATAAGAGAGAGATCTTTCTTAGTCTTAAACTAGTACAAATCATTGGGTTTAGGCCTGTATTGTAAGCAATGCTAATTTAAGTTCCAGATCGTTTCCTTAGTAGCAAGTCAAGTGATTTAGTCAGATCGTGAGTAGTAGTAGTTGTGCAGGGAAATGCCCAATTTGTTGCTTTTGTTGCTGTTTGGTTTTGGTTTGCAGTTCTCCATCCTTGTTGAAATTAGAATAGAAATGCTATAGTTTACTGGACTGTCATAACCCAATTTTACTCCTTATCCTGTTTTGACTTTAGAGGAATCTTTGAAGTAAACTGTCCTAGAACAGGGTACTGAGAGAACATGGTAAAGGAATGGCTAAATCTTTACTTCTAACCAAGTGTGTGTTTTGCATGAGTTTATGGACCTCCAGTCACATTCTGCAAAGGGATAAAGTTTTCCGTAAAAGTCTTGCCTTGATATACTGCTTTAAGTATATTCAGTTGATTTTTTTTTTTCTTTGAAGGGAAGGGAAAAGAGTGAAGAAGGATAGCCTGCCTCTCAGTACTGAAGCAGGATTTCTGTTTCAGGCCCTATTGCCTATCTGTTCTTCTCACTAGCTGTGTTAATGCAGAAGCAGCATTGCTGCCCGCTCCTGCGTTTTCTTAGCAGGAATAATAAACTCTTAGGTTTTGCTTGCTTCCAGTCCAGCTGTTCTGCCTCCTGTGAGGCAAAGTAACAAGGCAGATGGAAGCCAGAAATAACATTTGACTGTATTGTGCATACAAAAGATCTTCTGTTTTCTGCTGGATCGATGTTCATATGACAAACAATATATATATCTGTATGATAGATTTGGCTGCACTGCAGTGTTCATGCAGTGGCAAAATAGTTGAGCAGTGATGTAAAGCACCTGAGTAGTGATGTATGGATGGTCTCCATTGCTGGCCAAGACATCTAGAGAATTTGGTGCGCTGGGGAATTGTCAGAGATGTGATGCTACTTTTTATTGTGTGGCCCCAACAGGAATGAGTCTGGGTTTGGTTGGTTTTTGTGTCCATAGCCAACACAGGTGGAGAGAACAATCAGTTCTTTGCTTTTCCTTATCCTAGGGTTAGGTGAGGTATTCCTGTCATACATCTGTTTTGGTCAAAACATTGAAACAATGCAGCGGCTTGTTTGCTTTCTTGGTCTGCAGATACTGTTAGATATTTCTTTCATGTTTTAAAAATACATTAGTTTTTAGTTGCAACTAAAATACTGTGCTACTCCTTGTAAACATCTAAATAATACTAGATCTCTAAAACTGAGATCTCATTTTTGAAGAAACTATATTGTTAATATTAACATCTGAATAATACTAGATCTCTAATACTGAGATCTCATTTTTTAAGAAACTATATTGTTAATATTAACTACAATTAACTATGTACAAGAATATTTATACATAGGCAAAACCCAGCTTTCTAACTAGCAGATTCTTGAAGAGGTGAAATGGCATATGCGTGTTTCTTGCCTACAAATTAAAATTGAGAAGCCTCTCAAAATATCAAAGCTTTATTTTAGAATATTTACATTCAAATTTGGATATTATTTAAACAGTAGCAAGATCAGAGTGGAGAGTAAATGCAATGGGGTTCTGCTTGTCAGATATGTGGAAATCATGGTTATTCCAAATGCCTTCCAAACACAAAAACCTTCAGAAAATATTTCAGGGTTTGCTTGGGTTTTGGGGTTTTTTTTTTTACTGATGCCATCAAGAATGCATTAAAGGATTAAGGATGTTGGATTCAGTAAATGTAATTAACTTTGGTGGACTAGAATTTCAGGCTAGGTTAAAGTCCTATTACTGGAAAACCACTTTCAGACTTCTAAAATAAGAAGGAATTTGAATCTATGCATTCAAATTAATTAATTAAAAAATAGCAGAAGTAATACTAGGTGAGGGAGTCTATATTTTTACACTTAGGCCAAGTGGTCAAATATCTTGTGTCCTGATGTTTCAGGAACTAGTACCCAAAAATAAACAGGGTTCAGACCAGAGTGCTTTTATGGCTAAGTACTTAACAAAAAAACACCCAAAAAACAAACCACATTTAGCTCCTCAACTTTTGAGAAGAGGCATTTGCGAAGGTGCTGCAGTTCTTGAGTGTCTTGGATGTCTCTGGGACCTCTGTCTTGGCTTGCTCACAGTCAGAAATAGATTCACATAATTGAACTAAGGAAATTTGCAGGGTTTTTTTATTCATACTATTGTGATTTGTTTTTAAAATATTGCTGTGTGAAACAGCCTTATAGGTTATTAACAATGTTTTTTGTCGTTTATCATGAATAAAAAAAAATAGGGTATGTTTGTGCTGCTACAGCAAAGAGAGATAAAGATAGCTGTCTATAGCAGAGAGATGTTACAACTTTATGTTGATTTACCCTGTGTTGTAAATTAGTCCTTACAGAGTCCTGGGCTGTTTCATACTGCAGCATAGACACAGTTTCAGTTTATTACTGTTTGTGAGAAGAGTAATACTTTTTCTGAATGTGAAAAACATGGTCACAGTTGTCTATTCTACCACCACCACTTCTGCCTTCTCATCCATAAAGTGATGCTTCAAATCAATTAACTTCTATTAAAGGAAGAGTTTATGTCCAGTGTCTGAATTCCCTCTTTGTTTTAAGAGGACTAACAATTTTGGTTTTGAGGATTGTAGAGTTCCATTTTTCTAGAACTGTTTTCTGCAATGTGACAGAACAGTAGTCACTGCTGTCTTGTAATAGTTCATTGGTCTTGACCTTACCTTTCTTACTGCCCTTCTTAAATCCTGTTCCTTCTGCTGCTTTTCCTGAACACAAGTAATTCTCTTTCCCCTTTCTGTCTTGCACATCTTTTCTTGTGTCCATCAGTGATGCTCTGTTTTAAATTTAAGCTTTTTTGAGGATGGACTGTCTAGTGCAGTGAAGCCCTAATGTATGACCAGAACTCTTGAGAAACTGCAAGAATACAAGGAATCATTAAAATATTAATTCTAATATTTTACAGCTCTTGACAAGGCGAAAAATGAAGTGACTGCAGTTAAAAAGCAGTCAGAGGGCCTTAAAAAAGAATACGATAATTTGATGAAAGAGTACAAGCGGCTTCAGGTAAGTGGCTCTGGATCACTATTTGAGCATGATGTACCAGCAACATTCTTCTCGTTGGGTATTTATTATGCAAGACAACTTAGCAAAATCTTTAGTATAGCATAAAGTTAAACGTCATCAAAATAGTAGAATTTTGGTTTTCAAGGACTTGACAGCAAAGCTATTAGTACTTTCTGGTTTGCACTTCAGGTGACAAAGCTTAGGTCATCAGTAGAATTGATTTTGCTATCTCTTGAGATTCATAGAATCATAGAATGGTTTAGATTGGAAGTGATCTCAAAGATCATCCAGTTCCAATCCCTTGCCATAGGCAGGGGAGGGACACCTTCCACTAGAACACGTCACTCAAGGCTTCATCCAACCTGGCGTTGAACGCCTCCAGGGAGGGAGCAGCCACAACCTCCCTGGGCAACCTGTTCCAGTGTCTCACCACCCTCACTGGAAAGAACTTCCTCCTAGTATCCCGTTTAAATCTTCCCTCTGCCAATTTAAACCCATTCCCCCTCATCCTGTCATTACAAGACCCTGTAAATAGTCCTTCCCCAGCCTTCCTGTAGGCCCCCTTCAGATACTGGAAGACTGCTATAAGGTCTCCTTGAAGCTGTCTCTTCTCCAAGCTGAAAAGCCCCAATTCTCATAGCCTATCCTCATAGCAGAGATGCTCCATCTCTGATCATCTTTGTGGCCCTTCTCTGGACTCACTCCAACAGTTCCATGTTCTTCTTGTGTTGGGTACTCCAGAACTGTACACAGTACTCCGAGTAATTCAGGTAGCTTTGGTTGTGATGATCAAACTGAAATACTGTAAGAAAATGATGGGCATAATGTGTATGTGCTATATACATGATTTCTAAGAGTTTTTGCAATACTGGATTACAAATTCTGCAATATAGGCAAGAACAAAACAAAACACACACGGAAAGCCTCAAACCTACCCAAATCTAACCTCAAGTTTAAAACAGGCTACAATAATACACAACTTAAATAATTTTTTTTAAGAAAGCAAACCAACTAACAACAAAACAAAAAACCTACAACATGGCAAGGAAAAGCTGAACCAGCAGTTTGATTTGATGTGTAATTATTTCTGGTAGAACTGAAATACCTGCCCATTCTTTTTTAGTTGTGTGACAGATGTGCTCCATACCTAATATCTTTCTCAGAATTCAATCAAAATTCCATAAAAATGAAAGCTAGCCTATCTACAAGGAATGGCTTAGGAAGAAAACGAATGTTTGATCTTAAAGTTATGGTGACCTGCTTTTCAAAGAGAGCTGTGTGTTGATCTTGTATTAATAAATTATTTTAAAGGTAAATTCGATCCGATTATAATCTTTTTTTCCTGTACTCTGTGAAGCTGCTTACCAATTTCCAGCCTCACCCTGTACTCTTACAGAGATTGCTCAGCTGATCTCTGAGTTAGAACTAAGACCACCATGCATGCCCTGTATTATTCTGTGCTTCCCTGTGTAACGAGCCGTAGTAGTCCTGCTGCATTTCTAGCAGTCTTGTGGTCTAGAACACACATCCTTACAGTTTCATGTGTTTACCTCTGAATGGAAAGAACAGAAGGTACTGCGCTTCTAAGAATAACTCAGTTAATAGCAGAAAGTGTTTTCTACCAACTTTGCTGCACAGTTCAGCAGTTGGAGCAGAAGTAGGCTTTGTGGCTTTTACTGTGCTAGGATCAGAAGAAGCATGGATGTTAAGTGGGGTAGTGCTGGTTGGAACACAACTTTGAAGGGTATAGAGTGAACAAATCACGTGTGACTGAAGGGGAATAAAGTGTGGCACATGGAATCAATGATTTTTGATCTTGCGAAATGTGAAAAAGAAACTGTTAATCTGTCTCTTTTCAGGACAGTGTAAATGAAGCAGAAGACAAGAAAGACCTGTAGGTGCATCTAAGACTGTTGGCATCGATACAGTCACTTTAGTGTGAAAAGCTTTGTACTGCTTAGGCCCCCAGTGCATACCTGAAAAAAACCTTGATTTTTCTGAAAAGCACATGCGCTGCAAGTAACTATAGTCAGATTCCTCTAATATATTTTGGTTGCCAAATATTCTGTGTTGCAAATAAAATGGTATGTGGCTTACCTGTTTTATTGTGGAGTTTCACTGCTCTTGTGAGGAGAAACTTGAAAATCTTCTGATTCCCTCTGGAATTACTTGATTGTTCTCCAAGTTTTTAGCTTCCAGAATGGTAATAGATCATGCACCATTTGCTTGCAGCATTTGAGAGCAAGGCAGTATATCACACTGCATCATAAAAACACAATTAGCTAAACCTCTTTTACAGCACCTGTTTCAAGTCTTCAGAAATCCAGGTAGCAGTGGGGTGAAGAAGGATGAAAGCCATTCCACTTTAGTGGAAGAATGAATGACAATCAAACTAAGGAAAATAAAGAAAACTTCATTTCTAAACTCATTTCACTACCTTGTGACTTTCACCTACATACGTGGATGAGTATGTTAAATACTTCACATGCCTCTGGTTTGTCTTTCTTTAACATATTGTGTTATTTCACTTTTCATAAGGAAAGCTTGGGATTGGTTAGGATAAACATTCTGTATTTTTACACTGTTTACATCTGTTTCATCTGTATGTGCCACCTAACTTCTTTTGCTGAGTAAAAATTCTACATGTAGATAGTTGGGTTTGGTTTGTTGTCATGGTACCTTGAATAAATGTGCACTGTTTTGCATAAGCCCTTTTTTGGCATTCATAAAGTTTTGAGTTTCTTTTCTTAGTTGATTCCAGTTTGTATTTGAAAGTTGGATATGTTTGTTACATTAAAGAAATTGTTTAATTTCTTGAGTCTCTGGGTTTATTATGTTAATCTCTCCCAATGCACTATCTTGTCAGACTTAGAAGTGTATTTTGATCTTTGTGTGTTAACTTGGTGATATTTCACTTTTCCTAGAAATACAGCCCTCTTCCTGGGTTAGTTCTGATTGCTCTGGAAATAGAATTTGTTTAGCTGATAAATTTAAACATAGTGTATTAAGTACTATAAAGCACATTAACATAACCTATTAAATGCAAATGCTTTTGTTGAAAAAAAAATGCTTCATCCTTGCTTACATAGTATAGAATGTCTTCCAGGGATTCTATCAGACTGGAGATTTGTTTATTCGTAACAGAACTTCCAGAAAAAGCTACAGGTTCCAGTACCCCTGTACACACAGGTTTTGCTGATGAAGGCTTTTTTTTTTATTTCTCTGCGTCCTGAAATATTTGCAATTTTAGCCTTAGAGGTATAACAGCAAGTACAGGTTTTAATAGCCCTTAACTGTTTAAGACCCCCACCTCTAAAAGCAAATATTACTCTTTTTCATTGTTACCTACTTACTATATTTCAGGCATTTCTTCCTTAAACTGCAAGTAGATTAGGTAGCTAATTATCAACTTACAATGAAAGATATAATGTATTGGGCTCTTCGTCCCTAGAAAATTGTCTTAGAACAAATGGTGTTACACAAAAAATGGTAGTTGTGAATGCACCAATAGAATCAATGCTTCTTGAAATGGAAGTCCAAATGCTACAAAGTAATTTTTGCTTTAGGACATGACTGAAGTGTGAAGGATGTACTGCTCCCTCAGAAATGGAAATGATGCCTGGTATTTTAAGATGTGCAATACCTGCTTCTTGCTCACTGCCCTTTGTAACTAAATCAGTCACCTTAGCCTAGTGCTTTCCTGCTGCCTGCTTGGAAGTTAACTGACTGGTACAGAGACTGAGGAGACAACAGCTTAAAACACCCTTCATATCAGGCCAAGAATGTTTCCTTAGTTAAAAATGAGAGATTGCTTAAAACCTGTAGAGTTTTTGCTTTGTCTCTGTTTCTTCTGTCATGCTTATTCTTCTTGTCACCAGGTTTCCCTGTCACAGTAGGATCCTTGTTTCTACTTGTGGATCATCTTCTTCTTGTGGATCATCTTGTTTCTACTTGTGGATCATCTTCTTCTTGTGGATCATCACGCACATTTGACTTGAGTTGTATTACCATGTGCTCAGCATTTTGGAGTTCCAGATTTGTTTACATTAAAATAATCTTTTGTTACTTGGGTTAAAAATACCTTGCAATGTCTGCTTTGTGGAATTCTATTCTTGGAAAGCATGTGTTTCTTCTACAGCTAGAAGTCTTAAGTGGTATAGCTGGAGATTATGATAGATGGCAGATCTTTCAGAATGTTTTGCATTTGCATTGTTTTTGCAATATTTTATGTGTTTTCAGAGCCTGCAGCTCTGTCATCAGTAATGTTTTAAGTTATGATTGATTTATTCTTCCCCTCTCTATCAAAGTGTCATTTGATAACTGTATCCTTCAGGCTGTTTGGTCGTGTTTGCCTGTTTTTTAAGAAGCAGATTTAAAAAAAAAAAAAAGAATCTCCACTGCTACTGATGAAATTAAAACTACTTCCTATACTCATGTTTGACAGTTGATTTAATTCCAAGTATATCTCCAGAAGTAAGAATTTAGAGCTGTTTATACTTTTAAATAATGTTGAAGTAATTGTTTGGTTGTTTTGCAGCTTTCTCCCCTATTGACAAAAGTAGGAATGTGTGTTTTCAGTAGCTTTTGCAGAAGCACAAGTGGGGTATTAATTCTAAAAATACTTGCACAGCTTTAACTGATAATAGATTTTTTTTTTTGTTAAATGCATTTTCATGTTTTTTTCATAAACCTCTTTTTTTGGTGAGTCAGGAAAGCAGTGAGGTAATGGTGGATGCATGAGAACTGACTTGAATATTAATAGACCTAACTACATGTTTTGGAGTTCCCTTAAATGAAAGCACCCTTAGCTACACAGGTTTTGGGGGGTTTTTCCCCCCTTATTTTTGCAGGAAACATCTGATCATATCTCTTTAATGACATAAATTGTGCACTGTCTTTTCTAAAAATGTAATCTTGCATTAACACTACCTGTCTTTGCTGCCACAATAGTCCCTAGCTACATATCCTCATTGAAAAGACACTCTGCTTTCCTGGCTTGTTTTGAAGGGTGACAGCTCTGGTTTTCACACAGCATTGGAAAGAACATTTGGTTTTCCAAATGTGAATTTATTTTTTTTTTTTTATTACATGACTGTCCCAGCTCTTGAGTGTTCCTTGAAATACTGAATTTACTTTGTAAGTGCTTTGGGATAGAAACTCGTCATTTTGCCTTGCCTTTCGATAGTGATTATCAAAGTGGCAACCGTACTGTGCTACAAATCACTTTACAGATGGAGATAAGTAGGAAAATCAGCTCTCAATTTTATCTCTCCAGTACTTTCTGCTGACTAGTGCAGTGCACATTAATTGTGGGATGTCTAAAAATGTAGTTCTAGAACTGAACATCCCTAGTTCATAAATAATATGGAATATTTTATTTTCTATATTCTAAAATGTAATACTTCCATTTCACTCTTGAAGTAATGTGCAATTAGGAATAAGTATTGGAAAGTGTACTTGTAAGGAAAAAAAGTTGTGGTCCATAGGAAATTCGTATTATGACATACAAGTGCAAGTCTGCCCTAGAAGGATGTTACTGTTTCGTCTCCGTCTTTGGAAGAGGTGAGGGGAGTAGGCTATATTCATACAGACCAGGACTACGTAAGCAAGTGGATTTCCTTTTGAGGTCTACTGAGGCAGTTTCAGTCTATGCCAACACAGCCAAGTCTAGGATGTTCACATCCTGAGATGTGCTTGGGTGCATCAGGCTTTTAGCTATTGTGAGTTTTCCCACTGCTTAGTGACTAGTGGGAGTTAGAGACTAACACGAATGTGTCTATTAGAAGCAAGGAAAATACCAATGCTTAGATACCAGCTACTAGGGAAAATGAAAATGGGAAGTCTCTCAATCTTGACTGGAAATTAGATACCAATTGCACCTACAATAAAAGCATGTCTGTAAGGCTTGCAGCTCAATAATAATAATTTAAATAGTCATAGCTTAAATCCTTTATTCTGCTGCTGAAGATCAGACTGTGTAGTCTGATTGGGTTTAACTCTTCTCCTGGCTGTATTTTCAGAGAAGTGATAGCTTTGCTGTTACATGTGTTTTGTGAGATGGTTTAATAGCTGCTCACCTAGAAAGTGAAACAGTGCTCCAGATCTTATTTAACCTGAGATTTAGATACTTCCAGTGACTATGGAGGAAGAAATTAAATTGGATGGCAAGGTGCTAAACAGCTCCTTTTAATTTGATTTTAAGACATAGTACAGAAAAGAAACAATATGAGATGAAGAAAAGTGGGTCTTATTCTTTGATAGTAAGGACAAATTCTTTGGCTTTGATTCTTCTCCAGGCATAATTTAGGCATTTAGAGGACATAAGGACTTGGGAGCAGGGCATGCCACTAATAGGAGAGACCCCAGAACCCTTGTATATCCACAGGGGCTGTGTATCCATCCTAGGCTGTTCACAGGATGTTAGGGGTTGGAAGGGACCCAAGGAGATCATTGAGTCCAACCCCGCTGCCAGAGCAGGACCATAGAATCTAGCTCGTGTTGCACAGGAACACATCCAGACAGGCATTGAAAGTCTCTAGAGAAGGAGACTCCAGAACCTCTCTGGGGAGCCTGTTCCAGTGTTCTGTGACCCTTACAGCAAAGAAGTTCCCCCGTGTGTTGAGGTGGAACATCATGTGCTGCAGTTTACACCCATTGCTTCTTGTCCCAGAATGGGGAGCAAGTGAGAAGAGCCTGTCCCCCCACCCTCCTGACCAGCCCTCAGATGTTTACAAACATTGATTAAATCCCCTCTGTCTTCTCCAGACTAAAAAGCCCCAAGTCCCTTGGCCTCTCCTCATCAGGCAGTGCTCCAGTCCCTTAATCATCCTTGTAGCCTTCTGATGGACCCTCTCCAGCAGATCCCTGTCCCTCTTAAACTGGGGAGCCCAAAACTGAACGCAGTACTCAAGATGGGGTCTCACTAGGGCAGAGTAGAGGGGGAGGAGAACCTCCCTTGGTCTGCTGGACACACTCTTCTTAATACACTGAAGGATCCCATTGGGCTTCTTGGCCACAAGGGCACATTGCTGTCCAATGGATAACTTGTTATCCACCAGCACTCCCAGGTCCCTCTCCACAGGGCTGCTCTCCAGCAGATCACCTCCCAGCCTGTACTGGTGCAGTTTATTACTCCTTCCCAGGTGCAGGACTCTGCACTTGTCCTTGTTGAACCTCATTGGTTCCTCTGTGCCCAGCTCTCCAGTCTGCCCAAGTCTGGCTGCGTGGCCGCACAGCCTTCAGCTGTATCAGCCAAGCCTCCCAGCTTGGTGTCATCAGCAAACTTCCTGACCAGACACTCTGTCCCCTCATCAGTGTCATTAATGAAGATGTTGAACAGCACCAGACCCAACACTGATCCATGGGGGCCTCCATTGGTTGCAGCTATCCAGCTGAACCTGGCACCATTGATCACTACTCTCTGAACTCTGTCTTGTAACCAGCTCCTAATCCACCTCCCTGCCTGCTCTTCCATCCCACACTTCCTGAGGTTGCTCACTAGAATATCATTGGAGACAGTGTCAAAGGCCTTGCTAAGGTTAAGGTAGACTACATCCATTGGTCTCCCTGAATCTACCCATTCAGTTATGTCTTCATAGAATGCTATCAGGTTAGTCAAGCATGATTGGTAAATCATGCTGACTACTCCTTGGTAAATCCATGCTGACTACTCCTGATAATCATCTTCTCTTCCAAGTGCCTTGAGATGCCCTCTACAAGGAGCTGCTCCACCATCTTTCCAGGGATGGAGGTGAAGCTGACTGGTCTATAGTTCCATGAAACCTCTTTCTCGCTGTTTTTAAAGACTGGAGTGACATTGGCTCTCCTCCAGTTCTCAGGCACCTCTCCTGTCTGCCATGATTTGGCAAAAATGATGGAGAGTGGCAGAGCAATAACATCAGGCAGTTCACTCAGTACCCTTGGGTGCATCTCATCAGGGCACATGGACTTGTGAATATTCAATTTGTGTAGTTCATCCCTAACCCAGTCTGCACTGACCAGTGGGGAGCATTCCCTCCTCCAGGCTTCCTCTCCTTCATCCAGGGTCTAGAGTACATAGAGGAGTTCAGCCTTAGGTGTAAAGACAGAAGCAACTCTGCCTTCTCTGCATCCTCAGTTCTCAGGACTGCCTCCTCATTCAGCAGTATCTCCACACCTTCTCTGTTCGTCCTTTTCCTATTGATACATTCGAAGAAGCTCTTCTTGTTCTCTTTTACCTCCTTTGCCAGCTTCAGTTCCAAGAGGGCTTTGGCCTTCCTTGTTGCCTTCCTACATGCCCTGACTACTTCTCTATAGTTCTCCCAAGTGACCAATCCCTTCTTCCATGAACTGTAAGTTTCTTTCTTCGCTGAGATTTCCTTCAGGAGCTCCTTGCTCAGCCATGCAGATCTCCTAGCATATCTACCCAATTTTTTACCTAGCTTGGGCTTGGAGGCAGTGGTCTTTAAAAATTAACCAACTTTCTTGGGCTCCTTTACTCTCTAGGGCCCTAGCCCATGGGATTTCTGCAAGCATGTCTCTGAAGAGCACAAAGTTAGCTCTGCAGAAGTCCAGGGCTGTATTTCTACTTGTTGGTCTGATTCTGCCCTGTAGAATACCAGACTTCACCATGTCGTGATCACTGTCCCCAAGGTTGTTCTTGACCTTAATGTCCTCAACCAGTCCCTCTTTATTAGTTAATACAGGGGCCAGCAGTGCACCTCTCCTTGTTGGTTCCTGCGCTACTGGCATAATGAAGTTATCTTTGATACACTGCAAGAGCCTTTTGGAGTGGCTACACCTGGCTATGTGATCTTCCCAGCAAATATCAGGGTGATTGAAGTCCCCTGTTTATCCCATACAAGTTCAAAATGATGTAACTAGGAAATAGTAGCAAATAATAAGGTGAACAAAGGATTTAGAAGAAAGGTGTAGATTTCACGCTAACAAAGTTTTAAAAAAACGGGCTGGGGGGGAAGCAGGGATGGACACACTAAGCCAAAAAAGGAAAGGATAAGGGCTGGCCTTCTAGATAGAAGGGTCTATGTGCCAGGGGAAGGGCAGCATCCTCAGTGAGGTCAGCAATATCACAGTTCAGAAACTCATTGCTTCTGATTTCACACATATCTGTCTCTGCAGGGGAGAGACATCCTGAAAGGCTGGTGCTGGTCTCTTCTCCTAAGTAACTAGTGAAAGGATGAGAGGAAATGGGTTTAAGTTGTGCTGGGAGAGTGTGTGTGTGTGTGTGTATTAGATTGGACATGAGGAAAAACTTCTTTACCGGGGCAGCAGTGAGACATTAGAACAGGCTGCCCACGGAAGTGGTGGAGCCACCGTTCTTGGAGGTGTTCACGAAACGTGTAGATGTGGCATTTCGGATATAATTTGGTAGTCATTGTAGCTGGGTTACAGTTGGACTCAATGATCTTAAAGGTCTTTTCCAGCCTTTATCATTCTGTGATTTTAGGAAGCACTGATCCCAGCACTGACCCCTGAGGGGTGCCACTTGTCGCTGGTCTCCAAGTGGACATTGTGCCATTGATCACAACTCTGTGTGCAACCATCCAGCCAATTCCTTATCCAGCAAGTTTTCCACCCATCAAGTCCTTATTTTTCCAAGTTGGTGACCAGGATGTCATGTGGGACAGAGTCAAACACCTTGCTCGGGTCCAGGTAAATTGTGTCAGTTGCCTTTCTCTTGTCTACTGTTGCTGTGACTTCACTATAAAAAGCCACCAAAGAATCTTTTATCTTACGATACAGCGGAGCTACCAAGGAGTTCACTCCTTTCAGTTCCCCTTAGGCAAACTAAGAAGCTGCAGCCCTTCCATTTCAGGTGTGATGCAAAGAGCCCACAGGTTCTGAACCATTTCTTCCATCTCATGCAGCTGGATGAGCCTAGAGGATGGTTCAGAGAGGAGATGTAGTTTGCTAGGCGTTTGTAGCTCTTCATGGAGCCAATTCCCAAAGCTTGGATCATTGTATGTAGCTGGGCTTTGAAAGCTCAGGGCGGTTTTCATACGGGCCAAGCAGTGCACGGAGCAGCTACTCCTATCTTATATCCTTGGACTCGTCTAGACAGAGTGTTTTGTCAGGCCGTGAGGCAGATGTCTCCTCAGGGCAACTAGTGATAGGAGGGAAAACCATTGGTGCGGTTCGTGGATGCAGGCACGCCGCGCAGCCGGCTCTGAAATGCAGCCCGCCGCCTCCAGGGACGGGAGCTGCCGGAGGCAGTAGCCGCCGTGGGGTTGGGAGGGTCGCTGCGGTGAGCGCAGGCTCGGGGTAGGGCTTGCGAGGGGGGCTGCCGGGGCCGGAGGGGGTGGGCGGACGGAGGCGTCGCCCGGGTCAGCCTGGAGCTGGGTCTCCCTGTTTCCCTGTAAATAAAGCGCCCGGACGCGGCCGACTGTATAAATGCCGCTGCGGCGAGGCTGGCTCGCCCTGCCCCACGGCGGAGAGCGGGAGCAGGCGCAGGTAGAGCCTGCGACAGTCGCGACAGCCGCGATTGAGGTGAGGGCGCCNCGAGGAACCGCCAGGGGGGGCCTGCGCGGGCGCCGCTCGGTGCCCTCCGCCTCAGGCAGGGCCATGGCAGCGGGCGAACGGACGGAGGAGCCGCTGGCGGAGCTCAGCCACTACGTGGTGGCGCGGCCCATCTACAGCGAGGCCAGCTTCCAGGAGGAGAACGAGCGGCGCCCGCCGCTGCCGCCCACGCTCCGCGAGCGGGCGCAGGCGGCCTTCAGGTGGGTGACGACGCCCGCCGAGACTGCGACTCCGTCGGACTCTGGGAGCGGGGCGCGCCGGGCACGCGGGGTGGGGCGAGTAGGCGGCCGAGGGACGCGCTGTCCCGGCACCCATAAACTCCACCTGCCAAGGCAGAGAGTGGCCTAAACTCCGTCAGTCTATGCATGGACCAGTCTTGGCTTTCCTTCGTATGGAGGCGCGTGGATGCAGCTGCCCATAGGGTGCCTCCTTCAGGAGACGGCACTTTTTGACACCAGTGCATACCCCATTGCTGTCTGGAAGACACGATCGTGCCAATCTGTGCCTTTTAAAATGTGCGTTACCCCAGCTTTCTGTCAGCTTGGAGTTGCTGGGGACTTTCCAGTTGCAGCCCCGTGGAGTACGTTCAGCACTTGTTTTCTTGCAGATGTTCACGGAAAAAAGCCTTTCAGGTTGCCAGGTCTTTTCTGCCCATCCTGGAGTGGCTGCCCAACTACCGAGTGAAAGAGTGGCTCGTTAGCGATATCATCTCTGGGGTCAGCACTGGCCTCGTAGCCACCTTGCAAGGTAAAGCCAGGCACATTTGCCCTCCCTTCTCCAGGACATGTCTATAAGGGAGATGACTGAACACAGGGGTATTATGCAGATGGAATTACAAATCTAAGACTTGTTACTTAATACTAGATATTAGGTATTATTTTTCAATAAATAATTTATTATTTTAATGTATTCCTTTTTTTTTTCTCTGCTTGGCTAGAAGATTTAAATTTCCTTTGATGTGCCGTCCTCGAGATGTATTTAACTTTTTTCCCCCAATCCTTTTACTCAAAGAGTATTCATTTTGATACTTAAAATTTTAGTTACATTGTG
>VWZI01023020.1:105203-172137 GCA_013396835.1 Psilopogon haemacephalus
TGTTTGGGTATCTGCAGAAAGCAATCTCCAAGGAGATGACAGCATATTTACATGAAAAAAAAAAAAAAACAAAAACAAACCCCAAAACAAAAACCCAAAACTTGACGGATATTTAGCGTGGCTTGCAATATTACATTTTCCTGTTTCTTTATTGTATTTTTTTAGGAAACCATTCAGTAGATGAACAAATTAAAAAGTTACATAAATAAGCAGAAATTAATTAAAATAAGCTAGTTAATGAAGAAAAATGGCAGAACCACTCTGCTTGAAGCAGCTGATAAGGTTTACATTCAAAGACAAAACTAGCTGTAACTCTGAGGAGATCCAGCTTTTTTTTTTTTTTTCTTTTTAATAGTGTTCTTACACTATTTTCCACAATTTTTCAGGTTTAGGGAATGTTAAGATAGAAGCCAACTCACATTTTCCCTCAGTGGAACTTAAGCATTTGCACAAGGGGGACAAAGATTCACACTGGGAACAAAGAAGGCTGGTTATGCATTCCTCATTAGCCACAAGTTTTCCCTACATTCTGTTCCCTAGATGTGTGCTAAGGAGGCACAGTCTGGCACAGAAAAACACTAGCTTCTGCTCCAGGTAGAGGGTGACCTGAGGAGTAACAAAGTGATCTGTCCACAACTCCACAGAAAGTCTGTAGCAGCTGAAAGATCTCTGTTGATAGTAGTGCCACAGTTACAGACTCCCCCACCTTTTTAAAAATAATATAGATGGACTTTTTATAAGACTTAAAACAGCTATAGTGCACTTACTATCACCCCCTCATTTATTTTTCCATTCGTAAAATTGATATTTGAACTACTATGAAGGCTGAGAAGGCATTTTATAAACGTCTATAAATATCTAGGAGGTGGGTGTCAGGATGAAGGGGTCAGTCTCTTTTCAGTGGTGCCCAGTAATAGGATTACAATAATTTATAACCATTGATACTCATGTATATGCCTGCAGCTGATGTACAGACAAAACACATTCTAAATTGTATCTGAACACAAGGGAGTAAATCTTTCTGAAAGTCTACTCTATACAAGGTAGTATTTTGTGGAGATATTTAAAATCTGGCATTTGTATGATCTGTCATTTCAGGTTTGGCATATGCTTTGCTGGTTGCTGTTCCTGTTGGATATGGTCTGTATTCTGCCTTTTTTCCCATCCTGACATACTTTTTCCTGGGAACATCAAGGCACATCTCAGTTGGTAACTGCATGTGTTCAAGTTACATTGAACTAGCTATTACAAAATGTTAATCCTTATTGTGAACATTCATGTATCATACAAGATAACTATTTTCTGAACCAAACCTGGTTGCACTGAATATTAATATTTGTGGATTTGGGAGACTTAAGACTTACTTCTTCACTGTACAGACAATTGTGCATAATAGCTAACTTCAGTCATGCCCATGCATGCTTTTTGCTTGCATTTATGCTGAATCTTGTCTTTGGCTATACTCAGTACAAGAAATTACAAGATCAAGGCCTCAGTAGGCAGTATGAACAGACATTTTGTCTATCAGCTAAAGCTTAAGATGGCTAAAACAGCTCTTTTAGTCTTCTCTACAAGCCTTCCTTGCTGCATCCTTTTTTGATCACTGTGGACAATATCATCTTCTTGCCTGTCGCCGAGACCCAGAACCTGTGTATCCACTCCAGCCTCGCTCTAGGCCCTCACATCAAGGCTATGGGTAAACTTCATTGATTCTTCCTGAATACTTTCTCTAAAATATGGGAGTTACTTCCTGTCACACCTTACATTTAAAATTCATGCTACAGCTTGATTATTGAAGTTTCTTTTTCTTTATTTTAACAAAATACAGTATTTTCTCTTTCGTATCTACTAAGAATAGATTGTTTTCCCCCCCCAAAGCTTTGGCATGGTATTACACCTTTTAATGAACTTTCTTTTCTGTTGCATCAGATACCTCTGTATGTTTTCGCCACTTTGTAAGCCTCTTCCTACCTTACCTGTCTGCTCACATTTGCTATCCAAGTCTCAATTGTCACCTCTACTTATTCTGACATTCCTACTTTCTACATTATCAAACACTCCTGTTTAAGATTTCTCTAATACTCTTATTCATGAAATGTCTTCTAAGGTACCTGTAAGGTATCTTTCTTTAAGACATTTCATGATCTTTTCCTTTTCTCCATAATTTTAGTAAATAACTGCAGCAAATGTGATTACTATTAGATTGTGTGTTGCTTACACAGTGATCTTTGTATCTTGCCCAAAGTATAGTTTCAGTCATCTTTAGCCCATGTAATACCACACTGTGCTGCTAGAAGTTGTGGTCCTACCCCATGGTGCATGTTCCTGCCATCATCATGGTGTTGGGATTTCTAACTATGCAGTTATGTGGCAGTCTGGATCAGCTGAAGATTAATCGTGATGTAAATAAATACATAATTATTGCTGGATCAGGGGTCTTTTCTGTCTGATTGTAGTGCTGATACAACAGGGATGGTTGGAACATGTTGCCCTGCCCCTTTTGACCTTGGTACAGCTCTGAATTGGCTTAAGCACAGCATGAAAGTGCACTTGTATCTAGAACATTAAGTTATCTTTGTGTCATGTTTGCAGTACCTAAGGTTCCTGACCCCCTAATACTACTTCTGTAGCCCAGTTAAAATACAAAAATGGATTCTCTAATTTAGAGTTTATTTGTCTAGTCTGATAAACACTTCTTTTTGATGTATATTACGCTTTAATTTTTCTGTTTCTCATTACAGGACCATTCCCTGTAGTCAGTTTGATGGTGGGATCTGTTGTATTGAGCATGGCCCCTGATGATAATTTTCTCATAGATGGCAGTAATGCTACGGGGACTAATGGTACTGGGACACTGATAGACACTGAATCCAGAGATGCACAGAGAGTGCTAATTGCTAGTACCCTCACATTTCTAGTTGGGATTTTACAGGTAAAATAGTTGGCTTGAAGACACAAGGTTGATATTGCTTTAATTTTAATAGGAAAACATAAAGTATGGAAATACTTTTAGCTTATTAAAACACAAAATTACAGGAAACTCAAACTCACTCTGAAGAAGAATTTCTATTTGGATTATTCTTGTCCTGGGCAGAGTCTGGGGGCACAGACAACAGAAGAATAGGCTTGTGATTAAAGACCAAGAGACATGCATGCAATCAACCACTAATGCTGGATATCCTGAAGCATCCTTTCATGCATTCTTTCAGGTCTCATTTATTTCACCAGATTGCATGATTTTAAACTACACTAGGTCTTAGTGGGGGAAGATGGTCCTAAGACTCTATGAAAAAAGAGAAAAAAACAAAGCATAGGAAATCACCAAATAAAAGAGTACATTTTTGTTATTTAGCAAGCTGTTACTCTTCATGATTTTGCAGGTAATATTTGGAGCTCTTCAGATTGGTTTCATTGTAAGGTACCTTGCAGATCCACTAGTTGGGGGATTCACAACTGCAGCTGCTTTTCAAGTGCTTGTGTCACAACTGAAAATAGTCCTAAATGTTTCAACTAAAAACTATAATGGTGTCCTTTCTATAATATATGTAAGTATGACCTAACCCATTTGGAATTTATGCCATAATTTTAGAATTTTAATATATTTTTTTCTTCCATTTTATACAGGAATGGTTCATATATATATATATATATACACACACATATATATAGTTGCTTTTGAGGTTCCCCAGATAGAAAGTCCAAAAAAAAAAAAAAAAATCATTATCTAGCAAAACAGGTTTTTAGGTTGTCACTTCTGGAGTCTACTTTCTACCACACTCTGTGCTTTCCAGCTTATTGTGGAGGACGTTTCATCATCTCTTCACACGGTTGGGTCATGTCCCATTAGCTGACTGATCCCAAGCCCCTTTATTCTTAAGATAGCAGTTCATTCTGGTAAAGTACATTGCTCTCTCATTCCACACTATAGCCATACTTCTGAATATCTAAAGAAGGATGTGGATTCCTGTCCTGTATCCAGGTACCTATTGGTTAGCTAAGGTGAGACTAAATGTTGCTGTTAACTCCATTTGTTGATCTTGGAGAAAATGATCAAACAGAGAAATGTCTTGGCCAGATTACAGAAATACTGAATTCCTAGAGGTCTCATATTACAGAATAATCTTGTTCCCCAGGAAAATTACTGTAAGTTTTGTCAATGACTTTGGCATGAAACTATTCATGTTCATTGTATTTTAGGTCTTTCATAGCACCTCACATTAGAGTAACAGATTTCTAGAAGAGGATGTACTAGGAACAAAAAGAGGTATTGCAAGGTTTACATGCCAGTTAAGGCAGCCAGACTAGCAGAAATATCTTTTACATCTTAGACATCTAGATTAGTAGTAAGAGGATGAATATAACTACAACCAGCAATGTAAAAATTAGAAAAAATGTCTGGGGAACTATTTGAAAAGTATTATGTTATGGGCCTTTTGAGAAGTAATGAAAACTCTTTCCCTCAGAACATGGAAAATTAGACAAAACAAAATATTATCTAATAAACCTTAGAGCAGACCTGGCAGTGTGAGGGACTCACTAATCCAGCATATGTTTTTTTTCCTTTTTTAATTTTTTATGGTTTTGAAGCTTGGTAATTTTAGTAGAAAGTATTTTTTTAAGTAGTTGGATGGTTCTTCCAGCTCCTGCAAGCTTGAGCAGAATGCTGACTTTTTAGGTTAAAGTTCAGAGCTTCTGTGTTCTTACAGATGAGGCAAGTCAATGTGTTTGCAGATGTATATAGAGCAAAGAAATTGTGATTTCTGGTCTGCTCAACCAGTGACTTGCTGTGTCAGCTTCAGCAAATTTTGGACTTGTTTCAGAAGTGCTGTTTAACAGACTGCAACACTAAGCATCCACTGCTAGCAGAGCCCACAACACTACGTTAGGAAGTTACTGTTCCTCGGTGAAGTGGGGCATTGCAAGAGTTGGTGAGTGAGAACAGTATCCATGGTAAGCAGTACAAAAAACAAGAAATGGTTTCAGTCATGTGAGGAAGGGCACCTGATTCAGTATTTCAGGAAAGATTTAGCTTAGGACATATAGTAGAGTCAACATTTATTTTATTTCAGAAACTAGAGTCTTTTCAGAATGGTAGTAGTGGTACAGCTGTGGAAACCCTCCCTTTGCCTTTAAACTGACAGTTTAGTATTTGTTGATCTAACCAGGATGCAGGAAGCCTGTTTCTGATTGATTTTTTTTTTTCTTCATTCCAAAGGAGGGCTACAAAATTGATAAAAGGGCTGGAACACCTCTGTTGAGGATAGGTTGAGGGCTCTGGGATTGTTCAGTTTAGAGAAGACTCTGGGGAGACCTTATAGCTGCCTTCCAGTACCTGAAGGGATCCTTACAAGAAGGCTGGAGATGGACTTCTAGTAAGACTGTCTAGCAATCGGACAAGGGGAAATGGTTTTAAGTTAAGGGAGACTAGGTTTAGACTGGAACTCAGGAGGAAGTTCTTCAGTGTGAGGGTAGTGAGATTCTGGAATAAGTTGCCCAGGAAGATTGTGTATGCCCCCTCCCTGGGGGTGTTCAAGGCTTTGAGCACCTGATCTAGTTGAGAGGCATTCCGGACCATGGCAGGGAGGTTGGAGAAGATGATCTCTAAGGTCCCTTCCAACCTAAGCCATTCTGTTATTTTATACCAGATTGTTCTATTAAAAGCTGCTTTCACTATTCATGGAAAAATTGAATTTTCTTGGCAACAGGACAAGTGAGAATTACCCTGGTGCCTAGGAGGAGGAAGTATTTGTAGCTTTTCTGTAATCAGCCCTTCATGTTTTCTCTATACACTCATTTGCAATAAACTATAGGACCAAGTAAGGGCCTGGCAAGGGTAGAAAAGGGAATTGCCTATTGCAGCCCAGTTGTGAGAATCACCCATCCAGGGACTGAACTCTACTTGTGAGGTTAATGTGTGATAAGGTGAGGTTTAGTGGCTGCTTTTCTTCACAACCTGGCAGGACTCATGTATTCATAGTCAATCTCTGGATGACAACAGTGGAAATCAGAAGCACGTAATCCACAGAGCACATGTACTGGATAGTGAAAGAGTTTTGTTCAAAGGTTTAGAATCTGTCTTTTGAATAGAAAAATTAGGATCTCACTTGCTATTTGGACTAAATTAAGAAGCTGTAGGTCTTCCCTCCATTGCTCCAAGAACAGGTAGAGCACAAGCAAGGGGTTAGCTCTTACTATTCAGTTCCTAAGAATCAGAAAGCAGAGCTCCCCCACACACACACGTGGACAATTTCTGCTTTTTCAGTTACATTCACCATTAAGTCCGTTCACTGATTCTGCAGTGCCTTGACAGTATGTTACCTTCAGGCTCGTCTAGACCTAAGCAAAGAAGTAATTTGGTTTCCTCCAAAACCTCATGCATTTGGGTCTTGTATTTTTGCATCCTTTAAGTGGACATGGACATGATTTATGTTGCCATTTCTATTTTTCAGACTCTTATTGAAACATTTGAAAGAATTGGTACCACCAACATTGCAGATCTTATTGCTGGACTCCTCACCATTTTTGTCTGCATGGTAGTTAAAGAAATCAACGATCGGTTCAAACACAAGATACCTATTCCTATACCAATAGAAGTCATTGTGGTAAGAAAAGGAATATAATAAAAACTTAGATAAATTTGATATGGCTAGCCCCAGGAACACAAGAACCCTTTTAAAGTATTTAAACTGTTGTTTTATTTAATTACAGACAATAGTAGCCACTGGCATTTCATATGCTGCTGACTTGGAAAAAAAATACAATGCAGGCATTGTTAAAAGCATTCCAAGAGGGTGAGTACCTTTGTTTTCTGGGAAGTAAGTATTGTAATTGGATAAAAAAGGCAGTGGCAAGAGAAAAGACATAGATGAGATACCTGGGGTTTAGAACTCAGAGATGGAGATTTCCTGAGGTTTACTTCTCACTCTGCCAATTACACCATTTAAACGTGTCTAGCTTTCCTTCATCTGTAAAATAGGGTTAGGAACATTTTCCTGATCCATGAAGTTAATCTGAGAATGTATTGCTTCATGTTTACAAGGTGGATATATGACTATGGAAAATGTTTTTTAAAATATTCTGCATAGATTTAATTTCTGTAGACCTGAGTTGTCCCATTATGGTTCCTATTCATGTGAAAACTGTTACCCAGATTAATCCTGTCACTTCCGTAGTCATAGGAGCTAGGATATTGAGGATTACACTGAGAGAGACTTACACTCAGAAAATTCAGAGCACTTCACAGTAGTAACCTTCACAATCCATGTGGTTTTCAGGACTTGATTAATTAAAATTCGTGGAAACACAGTAGGGGATAAAATGTTATTGAGATCATCTGAAGAAGTATGTTAACAACAGTATGAAGTGTCATTAATATATTTATGTAATTCATCATACTATTCAATACATCCTTTATTCAATGCTTCAAAAAATGTACTTTTTCACTTTGCTATCAGAAGGCCAGATCTCAGTCATGCTGAGAACAATGGGAGTATTGTTGCTGACTAATAGCATCAGGATTTGGGCTATGGTGAGCTAGATGAGCATGTTCTGTATGTCAATGGGCTGTTTCCACCTTTTTATTAACTTGAAACATTACACTTCATATTATAAGCAACATGTATGCCTCCACCTCAAACTCCTTGACAGTTCTAGTTAGAACAGAATTCGATCAATTTGATAACACTAATATGTTTTCTTAATGCTAGATTTTTGCCTCCTGAACCTCCAGATGTGGGCATGTTTTCCCAGATGATAGCAGCCTCCTTCTCCATTGCTATAGTTGCTTATGCTATTGCAGTATCTGTGGGAAAAGTATATGCAACCAAGTATGATTATGCTATTGATGGAAACCAGGTATGTATAACCAAAACAGTGAAGTTCAGTTCTGTTTCATAATGACTTCTCTAGCCAAATGAAAGAAACATCATTTCCACACATTTTTCAGACAAGCTGAAGTCTGGCAGGATAATTTTTTTTTAAACTATTGAAAAGAAATAGCTGAAATGACCATATATTACCTGACAAATTTGCTAAATAGAGATGAGCTATATGCTGTCTCTCTTCAGTATGGGCTTTTCATAATAATGAATTCCTTTAGTATTTCTTTAGTGTCTTCAGTAGCTCTGGAAAGGTAATTGAATCTAAACGTTGTACGGGGGAATTTTCTACCGATGTCAAGGTGACATAGCTAGGTTTAGGAACCTGCTTTCCATTTTTACTTGTAAAGCATATTTTGAGGTGTGTTGCTACAGGCTGGGACAGAGCTTAAGGAGGGAGACAATGTCAAGCTATGAAACTGCTCTGGATGGCTTTATTTAGGCCTAGTCTAGTTGTCAGTTAAGATACTATTTTATTCCTGTGGAATAAATTATTCTACTTCGCAGCATGACACCAGTTAAATCAGTAGAAATATACTTGTAGTTCTATAGCTAGGTCTTGCATCTCCACAAAAGTAAATGCCTACCAGCATATGAACATACTTGCATAACTGGCCACGCCAAATGGCTGAATCATTTTAACTATTAGCTTCTGAAAGCACATGAGCTATGCATCAGCAGGCTCTTAGAGGATTCCTTCAGTTGTTCAGTATTCAAGGTTATGTGGCTTTCCCATGGGCATGCGAGAAAAATGTCAGAAAGCTGCCCTGTCTTGCATCTATGCTAATTTTGAATTTTATCCATTGAGCATCTGAGAAAATGCACTGAAAGACTGTTCTGCAGTATGTAACAAAATTACACTTCTGAATATGCTGATCACTTTACAATACCTGGTAACACTTTGTTTTGAACTTGTCTAAAATGCATTGCCTTCCAGTTTAATAAATCTGAATGAATAATACTTAGTCCTGGTAGTGCTGTTTCTGTTGACTGTGCTGTTCTGCCAGCACTAATGTATTTCAAAGATACTAATTAAATATTGTAGTAGTAGAATGACTTTCTATAAAAGCCAAGTCCCTTCCTTTCAATTCAGTGCTGTGAATTCTGCAGAATAACGAAGATTAAGTGCAGCCATGAATGATGGGCAAATAGTTTACTTGAACTGCAGAAGATAAAGTAGTATCATAAAAGCAGGTAGTAAAACTGTTTTGGAGGACAGGTAAATGCTATTATCTAACAATGTTTATTTTGTCTTCATAGATAATAGATTTTTAAGACTTAAAAAATTTAGGAACCTACTTCCAGTATTTTCTTGCAGAGTCCATCTGCTACACAGGAAAAGGCATGAATCTTCTAGGTCTGTTCTGTCTAAGACCAAGACTTCAAAATCCTGCTCTTGTAGTTGAAGGTTACAGAAATTTTCACTTTGGAGATAAGAAGTTAGAGTGTCAACATCAATCTTAAATTATATTTTTAAAAAATTGCAGTCAGTGAAAAGCTCTTGTGACTGTGTGAGCTTGGTGAAAACAACCTTTCTGTCAGTTTTATGGGGTTGCTCCCAAACACCTAATTTCCCACTGGAGGTATGGTGCAGATTCCAGGATGTAAAGCTCACATGATCCTTGTTGTTCGAGCAGAACAATGATCATCAGTAGTCATCATCATCTGTGATTGTGGGGCAAATTTATGAGAATGTTGTGTAGGACTCTGTGTGAGGTCATTCAGATGTTTTGAAAAGCCTCTGACTCAACAACTAGAAGTTTTCATTGAAACTGTATTTTATTGCAAAGTTCCTGATTAGTTCTATTAATAATACAGTGTTTTGTATTAATTAAAGGCTTGTCTAAACTCAGACTGTTGTACTGATTAAAACAGTTTATCTGATGATACTTGCACGTTAAATTTTTCCTAACCCCATTTCTTGATGCAGGTATATCAATGTAGTTGTTAGAAATGTTAGGCTTGATAGCATTGATGGAAATAAGCATTAAACATCTTTGTACTAAGATGAAAACGTCCATGTCAGGGAGATATATCAACTCCATTGTACTGGTTTCCAAACACAAACTGCTACCACAAGAGGTATTTGTGCCAACATCAAACAGCTATTACTAATCTGTACTCTACTCAATGTATTGTGCTACCTACTTTATGAACTACTGTAGAAGCTTTTATCATTCTCCATTGCAAAATTGTCTTCAGATGTCTGTATTTACAGCATCATCCAATTATTTTTCAGGAATTTATTGCCTTTGGGGTCAGCAACATTTTTTCAGGTGCTTTTTCTTGTTTTGTTGCAACTACTGCTCTTTCAAGGACTGCAGTCCAAGAAAGTACTGGTGGAAAGACTCAGGTAATGACCTCTTCTTACTAGTACTGTGCAAATTTAACCCTGTATAGGGCACAGCTTTCACAATGTGATGAGAACTGTCCTAAAATGCTCGTGTTGCTGGCAGAGCTTGTGCTCTGGTAGTGAATAATTTTTGTAGTTCTGCCAGAAGAGGGCAGTCATTTTGCAACTCATAGTATGAGTTACATTAGAGGTCAGAAATCCCTCAAGTCTAATTAATTCCCCAGAATTTAATTCCCATTTGAGTGACTGAGTTTGTCACAGTAGAAATTAGTATGAGGGAGGAAATCCTTTTGCAGCTCACATGTACTGGCCTGAATGGCCCTCCTAGTTGCCATTCATCATCTGCCCATGTGCTATCTTTCTCTACTGCTGTTTTACAGTACTGCACCTTTGTATTTTTTTAGCAGGGAACTACAGGCTATCCAGCAGCCCTTTTTTCAGCTGACAGGCAGGCTCTGCTCCTGTTATCTGTCTATGCAATGTAGCTTCTCCAAGAGCAGTTGTTTTACCTGCTTCATTGAATTTCCTCTGTGTTAGCTGAAGTGTGTAATCATTGTCCATGCACACCTAAACACAATGCCATTTTGGCAGTTCTCCTTATTCCTAGAGAAATGTAATGTGCAGCTGCTTATGTTGAAAAATAAGATAAAGTCTTAAATTAATTTCCTATAAACTCTTTGTTCTTTGTAGGTTGCTGGTATAATCTCAGCTTTGATTGTTTTGATTTCCATTGTTGCCCTGGGGAAATTGCTGGAGCCTTTACAAAAGGTACTGTACTTGTCCTCTACAGCAAAGCCACCAGCACGAATTTGAACGAAATGCCCAACTTTAATGAGCAGGATTAATAGCCCTTTTTAAGCTTTGGTAACTGATATCAGATGAAACTCTGGTTTATAGAGTAAAATGTTAAAACACTATCTTAATATGCATCTTCACTTCTGAATAAAACGTTTTCATTGTTTTTCTTCACAGTCTGTGTTGGCAGCTGTAGTCATAGCTAATTTGAAAGGGATGTTCATGCAAGTGTTTGATGTTCCCCGTTTGTGGAGACAGAATAAAGTAGATGCTGTAAGTAGCCTAGTATTTTCTCCTCAGTGTTTTTATCTGGTTTTCTTTTTATCTTTTAATGCCATCCAAGTTTCTCTTAATTACCACATAAAGAGAATTTTGTCGAATTACCATTGGAGAACTTCTATGTGCATCTTTAAAATGTAAGTGCCAGTTTAAAAAAATCAATTTTTTTGCTTGTCTTCTTTATTCCCTGTATCCCATAGCAAGAGTGCCAATCAGAGCATTCTTATATAGTTATGATTCCTTCATAGCAATTACCATAGTTTACAGCAATCTTGTGTTGAGATGGCTTGAAAATCTGAATTAATATGGCCTCTTGCCACCTTTACCATTCTGCTTTTATCTTTTGTACAGTTGAAGTGGGTAATAAAAGCTGAACTTTTCTTAATTCATATACATCTATTTATGCTATTAGCACTTTATCATCCCATTTGCCTGGATAATCTCAGGTAGCCTTCAAAAAATGTTTTCTTCTTGTAGTAAGACTAATCCAAACTAGAATGTGTATTCATCTGGCATGCTGAAGGATATATTAACAAGCTTTTCATACAAAGCACTGTAACTGTATCTCATGGTACTTGCTCATATCTCCCACTGTGTGGGAGTCTTCACTGTGGCTGTTACGACAGGAAAAGGTTTCATGGAAAGTATTTCGTCCATACAGTCCTTATTATACACAGATTTTATAATATGTGTTATTGGGCAGTACTTGTCTTAAGCAGATCTGAACATTTTTAGTCAATCATTTAGCAGTCCTCTTTACAGGTTAAAGATTCTACTACTTTCAGTGAGAACTGTGGGCACTCAACGTTTTGCATGATTGATTCCACTGATGTTGTGCCTGAACAGTGAATTAGAGAGGAATTGGGTAGCCCACTTTTGCTCGTCTTCCTAAGTCTTAGATATCACTGCAGAGCACCCTTTCTTCTCTATATGTCTGCAGGTGGAGCATTTTACAGTATTTTACATCTCAAGAAAATTTCCAATTTCTAAAGAAAGATTAACAAAGACTGCCAATCTCAGAAAGGAGAAAATGCAATGTTTATCTGCATCCTCTTTAATTTCACCAAAGTAACTTCATCCTTGAAAAGTATAGCTATGCTAAAAAATAGTATTTTTTAAAAAAGTTGTCTATGCCTAATAACATAGTGATAGATAAAAGCATATTGGAGGAAAGGGAAGTCAGCTAATTATCAGTATTTTATGGTCATCTCTAAAGTGAAGATCTTCTGATACTCACATTGTCTGGTCTAGTGATTATTTAGCTTGACCCGGAGTTACATGTTATAGTTAAGCGACTTTACATTTATTATTTCCCCTCCAGATGATCTGGGTTTTTACCTGCGTAGCATCCATCATTCTGGGACTTGATTTGGGATTACTTGCTGGCCTTTTGTTTGGATTGCTGACAGTTGTACTGAGAGTTCAGTTGTAAGTAACACAGGATCAAAAATAATTGTTAGTGTTATACCATGAGAAAGGAAGAAATTATGCTGAGAAGCAGGCTGACTTGTGGCAGAATTGCTGCTTGAGTTTACAAACATTTTGAAATGGAAAAAATCTACTCTTAAAAAAAAACCCACTGTGTGCTATCATTTAGTTACACTAATAAAAGAGAAGGTTCATTGTTTTATCATAATTTATTTTATATCATGTTGGGTACTCTGGTGATACTTGGCCAGTACAGATACATGTTGTTTATGCACCCATATACATACATATATATATATATCTCCATATGAATGGCATCTGTATAGATCCGTATAG
Organism: Psilopogon haemacephalus; assembly: GCA_013396835.1. NCBI lineage: Eukaryota > Metazoa > Chordata > Aves > Piciformes > Megalaimidae > Psilopogon > Psilopogon haemacephalus. The sequence goes on from VWZI01023020.1 coordinate 118,272, forward strand.
AAACTCTTATTGTGTCATACTTACTGATACAAAAACTGATTGTATGCCTGTGAAAGAAAAGGATCAGGATAAGACAAAATTTTGTGCTACAAGCTGACTAGTTGTTGCTCAAAGAATATATGGTGGTGGAATGCTGAGAAAAGGTGGCTTTACTGAAGCTTGTTTGGCCATCTTGTTAATTTTAATAGATTTTTTTTTTCTGAAAATACAACATAATTCTATTCCTTCAGCCTGGAATCCACAGATTATGGTTACTAGCAATACCAATGAATAGTTGCACTGTCAGCAAATACATAAAAGCAAGGCCTTACAGACATTGTTACAGAATAGTAGATTATAAAAAATGGAGATTGAAGATCCTCAAAAGAGATTCCCAATTTTAAGTCAGATTTGTGAAATCAAAAGATAAAAGGGAGGCTAGGCTTTACAAACTTTGAAACTGTTTACTTCAACTGTTAAAATTATATCTAGACACTGCAAAATATGTTTCCTTTGCTATTGACTGAATTAAAAATTAAAAGGGTTGGACAAAAAGTTTTAAGTAATCTGAAAGGAAAGTAAACATACTGTTTTGTTTTTTTTTTTTTTGTTCACATCAACTGAAAAAGTGATGAATTTGATTTTAGAGTGAAAAATTGGTTTTGCTTTCAAACCAACTAGTCTGTTTCTAAAACCTTTTCCTGGTTAGGGCAACAAATGGTACAAGTTATTTATTTAGCTCTACATAAAAATGATGCAGCAAGTGGGCTGAGACCAAAGTACCTTGTCTTTAAAAATGACCATTCACTACCAACCAGAAAAAGATGCTTGCACATCGACACAAATACATTTACAGCAAGGCTATTTGGCAGAAGAGAGCAGACTACAAGAACTTAAGACAGTTAGTATGTATCAATCCTTTTGATTTTGTGAATGCCCAGGTATGATGTTTATCTTAACTGGTTTTTATTTTTGCTTCTGTTAGTCCTTCGTGGGGTGGCTTTGGAAACATTCCTGGCACAGACATCTATAAGAAGGTCAAGGACTACAAAAATGTAAGTAATTGCTGAGTTGTTTCCCTTCAGTCTTCAAGGCAGTGTAAGACAGAGTTGTGCCTTGCATGTTGCGGACAACCTGAATTTTGAAGTGGTGTGCTCAAAGACAACAAATTTCAGCACTGAATTCCTCATCTTGATCCAGATGGTGGTCCATGTTGCATGCCAGGAATCTCAGCTTCTAGAAAACAAATCACCTCAATTATCAGCAAAGATACACTATGAACTAGATACTTTGCTGAACTGCTGAAACAGTTACATTGTTTTTTATTAGCCAAAATGTTGTTTTAGCTTAACCTTACATTCTTTGGCAACAGGTTATAGAACCAGAAGGTGTGAAGATTCTGAAGTTTTCAAGTCCAATTTTTTATGCTAACATTGATGGACTGAAAAGCAGCCTCAAATCCACAGTAAGTGATATGTGATGATTTTTTATGATTAACTGTCTTTGAGATTTCCTCAGAATTATATCTAGTTAAAGAATTGTGACACTTTTTCTGTAGGTGGGATTTGATGCAGTCAAGGTATATAATAAGAGGCTCAAAGCTCTGAGGAAAATACAAAAGCTAATCAAGAAGGGGAAATTAAAAGCTACTAAGGTAAAGGTGGTTTTTGTGTTGTTTTCTTTCTTTCTGTTCTTACTCAAAGGATTATTGTTAGAGCTTATTACATTAGACTTACTTATAAATTCCTCTGTATTCATCTTTAAAATAAAGATGGGAAAGTGTGACTTCTTGGTATGGTAGGAAGTCTAGGACATGCAGGAGTACACCTATTGCCAAAGACCCCAGATATTCAGGCAGCTGTGGCAGTCACAGAATTAACAGGAGTGGAAACTCAGTTTCCTCTACCCCTCGCCACCTCAATTCATCTTTGTGCAGTAGAAGTGCTGGCTCTTTCATGTGTACATGTGCTCCTATCATCCAGCATCCTACACACAAGTAAGCTCTATCAGTTGCCTGGTAGAGATAGCCTTCTCCATTCTCTCTAAAGAAAACAGCAAATGTTCCTCTGAGTACAGAATGTACATTTCAATAATTAAATTCTTACAGAAGGGGACAAGTGAAGGCACCCAATTAAATCCTCAGAGCTGGAAGTTAGAAACGAGCTTTCTGTTGTCACTGCTGTTGGTGCAGATTGCAGCATTGCCTGTATGTATTACAATTTATGATACAGATAAATGCTCATTTATGGGACATTACAGCTTTTGACCTAGTCATTTTATATATATAGTATATCCAATCCAAAGAACTCCTGGAACTAAAACTACTGAGGGAAAGATTAGCTCTGAGATATTTATTTTTCCAGACAGTGGCCTTTTTGCTGGAAGATTATCTTTTAAAACAGGAAATACACTGCAGTAAATGTGTGCTCTGTCTTATTTTTCTTTAAATTCTTGGGTGCAGTACTGTCACCCAACACAAAGAGGACAGACAAGTTCTTTTGGGGATCATTGTCAGAATGACAATGCAAATAAATTGTAGATAGAATTGAAGCTTTGCTTTTCTTAACAAGATGTTATGATTAGTATAGCACAATTCATTATTTGAATGATGCATGATTTGTCCAAACAGAAGCAATGCAGTACAATTTATAAGAAGCATTAATACAGAATGTGTAATACAATTTAACTTATGGTTTCTAATCACCTGGCCCCTCTGCAGACTGGGTCAGATCTTAATACACAGTTTGACATATCAATAACTTAGACTCAAAATTTATAGAAAAGAAAACAAGTCAAACGCTCAGTTCTCAGGGGAAGCAGAGGATGATGGAGGTGGTCCTACTGTTCAGCTGCAGTTCTAGTCCAGATTCCCCACTTAGGAGTTTTAACTGCATGATTTTGTGGGCAGTGTCCTGTGCACTGTTACACTTCCCAATTCTGTAACAGGGTCATCAACAACACCTGTCTGTCTGGGAACATTAAACCTAGCAAGGCAGGGAGTAATCAGCCTAGCACCCAGGAAGCTGGTGGCATGTAGGGAAGGAGAAGGAGAAATCAGTTTGGTTTGTCTGCTTAGTTCAGAGGAGGTTTACAGGACCTCTAAGGCCTGAGAAGGAGGGAAAAGGGATCAAATACATTACTTTCTTGGTCACAGAGGAATGGCTGCTTGCCTTATAAATGACATTAATTACACTAACCACATTACCAAGGGTTGGGATTAGGGTATCATTCTTGTTCATTGCTGAAACAGAAGTTATTACAGGAAAGCATTTCCTCTAACAGATAAAACATTCTCCCTGATTAAATGCTATGTTCCATATATTATCTGCATGTCAGAATGGCATCATCAGTGAGTCTGGTATTAGTAATGAAGTTTTTGAGACTGATGAGGAACCTGAAGACAATGATTTTCCCACCAAAGAAGTAGAGATCCAAGTGGACTGGAATTCAGAACTCCCATTCAAAGTAAACATCCCCAAGGTGCCTATTCACAGTCTCATTCTTGATTTTGGAGCAGTAACCTTCTTGGATATTGTAGCTGTGAGATCAATAAAAACGGTAAGGGCATTTTTTTTCTGGTGTTCCATGAAAATTAAACTAATCCATGGTATGTAAATCTAGAGCTGTTAACTGAAGTTAATTTCTGAGTTAGTCTGTTGTTGAAAAATACCTTTAAAACTTATGCATCAAGAGGTAGAATCTTGGGATGTGCATATTTTAGGTGGGGAAAAAAAAGCATTTAAAGAACAATATGAAGGTTTCATGGACAAGTACTCTAAAATTAGAATAAGAAATGTGGTTCTTTTTTATACATATGTTATGAAACAGTCACACGCATCTTGCTTTAATCTGGACACAGGATGATGTTCACTCAACACAGAGGTAGTAAAAAAATTATCTTACTATCATTTCAGTCTTTAGCCACAATATTGATTTATTCATTTCGTATTAAGTATATTATTAAAGAAAGAAGAATGATTAATTTCTTTACAGGGTTTTCTGTGCCTAATATGAGAGCATTTCATCAAGCTCCATTAGTACATCTTCAAATATCACAGTATGTAATAAGGAGATAATACTCCTAGTTTAGGGATAGCAAAATGAAGACATAATTTTTTTGTGCCCCATTACAATTGTGAAGGACTTGATTGTTCAGTCCTTAGTCTTTTATGATACTTGGTATGTTTGGATTGTTGCTTTGACTAACTTAATCTTGCTGTTGCGACTTCTTAGCCTATCTATAAGCCTGTCTTAGATTGCCAAGACTCTAGTTCAACAATGAACAGATGGGGATGGAATTAGCAATCACCTCTGAAAACAGTATTATAAGAATTTCCTGCCACCAAGGAGTCAAGGAGTCCGGTCTCCCACCTTTTAACTAACTGAAATGAAAAAAAAAAAATTCCTCTGTGCCTTGCTTCAACCTTCTGCCTAGTCCTAGTTTCTATTCAGTTTTGGCTTCTGACACAAGAGAGATACTGGGTCTGCAGACATGTCTCTTTCCATATGTAGCTTTTTTTTCCCATATGCAGCTCTTTTATCCAAGAATATGTCCGTCCGGTACACTGCATGAAGGAAAAATCTGTGTGAAAAAAAAAAGAAGCATGTGCCAATATAAGATTTTATCATTTCACACATATATGTGTGGGGAGAAATAAGGCTTGCTCATGTTATTCTCACATGAAGAGGTTTTCACCTGGGGAAGAATAACACCATGTACTAGTACAATTAGGGGTTGACCTGCTGGGAAGAAGCTCCTTGGAGTCCTGATGGACAATAAGTTATCCATGGCATGACAATGTGCCTTTATGGCCAAGAAGGCCAGTGATATCCTGGGATGCATTAAGAAGAATCTGTCCAATGGGTCAAGGGAGGTTCTCCTTCCCTTCTACTCTATCCTGGTGAGACCACATCTGGAGTATTGTGTTCAGTTCTGGTCTCCACAGCTCAAGAGGGACAGGGAAATACTAGAGAATGTCTAATGGAGGGCTGTGGGGATGATTAAGGGACGGGAACATCTGTCTTATGAGGAAAAGCTGAAACACCTCAGGCTGGTTAACCTGGAGAAGACTGAGAACTTACTAATGTTTACAAATATCTGAAGGGCAAGTGTCAAAAAGAAGGTGCCAGTCTCTTTTCAGTGATGTCCTGTGATAGGACAAAGAGCAGACTGTGGGAACTCACCCACTAACTAAGTTAAACTGCAGCAAGGTATGAACTGGAACACAGGAAGTTTCACCTCAACAGGATGGAAAACATGAGGGTGATGGAACACAGGAACAGGCTGCTTCTCTGGAGATTTTCAAACCCCACCCCACCCCCACCAGCATGTTCCTGTGTGGCCTTGCCCTTGGTAATCCTGCTTTGGCAGGGGGTTTTGACTAGATCATCTTCAGAGGTCGATTCCACCACCTACCATTCTGTGATTCTATGATTCTTTGACATGATTATTCATATTACGAGAACAGAGTAAGAACATTAATAGGTAGCAATGTTTGTATGTGTAAAATGATAATTCTGCTTACACAGTCGAAGATAGTCCAGCTCAGCAACCAGGTACTTAACTGCTGGATCCTTATAGCAAAATATAGGAGTTCCTTATTTACGATAAATAAACACACATATAATTTAGAATAAAGACACTCAGAAACAAATGAAGTGTGTGCCTAGACATATATATGTATTTTCTCCTTACAGACTTTATTTATGTCTTTGTTGCAAACTCTTTTTTTTTTCCAGATAATTAGAGAGTTTGAGAGAATTGATGTGAGAGTATACTTTGCTTCATATCAAGGTAAACATCCAAATATTTCTGCTACCACTCATGCAAAAATGAGAAGGGATGAGATCTCTAGATGTGTTCAAGGGAGTGTTTGTTCTAAGAAAAATATCAATTACCACTCTTATAAACATGGTGGGCTGCAGTGGGACACAAAGAATGCTGGGGTTGAAATGACATATGGAAAGGAAGAGCCAAGACAAAGCTATGATTGATTGATTGGGCTATATTTCTGATAGTTGCAACCATGTATTTTTACATATGTTTCTTAAATTACTTCAAGTAATACATTACTTCATGTAATAACATGTTATGGCTTTTGTTTATTCAGACAATGTTATATCTCAACTGGAACAGAGTGCCTTCTTTGATGATACTGTCAGAAAAGACATATTCTTCTTGACTGTCCATGATGCTGTGCTCTACATAAGGAATCAAATGACATACAATGACAACCAGGACCCCATCTTTGAGAAGGTATAAATACCCAGCAGTGCGTTTCCCTTCTTTCTGTCATGTGGCATTCATTCTTGCAATTTCCACTGCAGCATGGCACATTCAGAGGTTAACACACTGACAAAGCCATACTGCAGTTTAGAAGTTTATACTGCTTGTGTTATTTTTACAGAGCCTTAACTAGTCATATAAGGACTCTCTGCTGAACTAAACATCAGATTTGTCAGGGAACAGACTCTTTTGAGTTTTAAAAAATATATTAAGGTACTTCACAGTAATAAAACAACGTCAATGATACAAAAACGTGTAACTCATCATGTTTCTCAATTTCTTTTTATGAAGATTTCACTCATGCAGGAGTCAAAAGAACCCATAGAATTCACAGAAACAAACCATCTTGATGAATTTGATGTTCAAGAAGAGGTAAATACTTTAGAACTGAATGTGTCTGTTACTTATAGAATATTGCTAGCTTTATTTCTCTGCCTATAGTGTTGAGTCAGCTGTGACAGCGTAGTGGGTGAACTGAGCCTTCAACATCCATAGGAAATACTTACCTTGGGTGCTTGGATATCAGTGCTTAGTGGAAGTCAGCATCTTTTTGAGATGTAGTAGATTGTACATGCACAAGCATCTCCTAATCTTTGTTGCTTTAGGACTACTTTTGCCTCAGAGGCATGAGTTAGGTGCCCGAGATACAACCTGGTAGGATTTGAGGCACATGAGTCCAAAATTATAGTCAATTCCTCACAATAACACAGCAGTATCTTCTTTCCCAGTCTAAACATTTTGCAGTAAACTGTAGCAAGATAGCATACTGAACATAATTAACATGCAACAATGCAAGTCCATTAATACCATGGCATTTTGTACTTAGGTAGCAGTGACTGCTTTAATAACAGTGCAGCACACAGTTCACTTACTCAGAAAATAGGAGATGGGCCTAAATGCCATTTTATTGCCCAAGATTAATTAAATAAGTGATGTCTTAATACCTTGGAAGTATTGTAATGTCCATGTAGTAAAGGCATGATTATTATGTGCCAGTCCTGTTGTGGTACTAGTCAGAACTCTGTAATTCCCTGTATAAAATGGGGGGAGTGCTCTGTCTTCTTCTGGAACCTCTCTGCTCCAGCTGCAGGAATGCTGTGACCCTTTTCTCTGTCATGCTTTAGCAAAATGCTGTAGCAAGGTTGCTGCTTGTGACAGATGTAGAAGTCCCTTAAGGGGAGTCAGTAAGAGGAGGTTGTGGGTGGACAGATGTTCTTAGCATCACCCTACATTGTAGTTATCTACCATAGCATGATGTTGTACAGGAAGAGGTAAGCTAGAAAAGTATATTGGTGAGAGAGAAAATAAGATCCTAAGCAAAATCCTCTCCTGCTTCATTAGGGCTTTGCAAATAGATTGTGATACTTACTATTCCTGATTCACCCTGTCCTTTTATAGTTGGTATGATTATTGGAAGAGACACAAATATTATTCTTTGTCACAAATATGGGGAGAAGCACTTTCCACTCCTCTGTAAGTCACAGGTATAAAGAACCAATGATTCCATAACAGAAACATTTGGGAATAGCAAGTCAAAAAGATCTGAATTCTATTCACAGGATTCATCAGGTATTTGTATGACTGTAAAAAAATAAGCTAGACACAAAACTATTAATTCAAAGTCAAACAGTATTCTGACAGGTTTCTGTCTCCAGCTTCACAGTCACACTTTGAAGGTGAAAGCTAGGGACCTGTGCAAACTGAAGTCAGAGGGCAGCTGCCTCAGAACAGTTACTTGCTCTGAACTTTAATTGAGGCCAGGTTGAACGTGGTAGTTTTTAGTTAGCAGATAGACATACACTTTGTATATTCAAGCATTGTGTACTCAGAACTAACCATGGCCTGTTTCTCTCCATCTTTTCAAAACCGTTTCACTAGGCTATGCGCAGACTTGCTTCATGAACATGGACTGCTGGTGCTGTCCCATCTGTGAACCCAGCAATATTTATGCACCAATACTTTATAAGCATTTTCTGGAATGAAACCAATCTTTGTACTTGAAGAAAACTCCGATTGTTTGTTTGAATGATACAGATCTCTAGAAATTGCTACATTTTAGCTAATGCTATCCTGCAAATATTCTGGACTTTGATTCAGCAACCACTTTCTGATATGATACACTGATAAAAAAAAAAATCAGAAGATTGTTACAAAACATGTATTCAGTTTTGGGACTAGTGAAGCAGAAGATGCATTACACTGCTTTATCAGTGTATACAGGATGAAAAGTTGCTTTGTAGTCTGCCCAGGAGAGTGGAAAAGACCAAAATCTTTGGATGGCAAGCCTTTTTTTTTTTTTTTGTCTGTATTTGTACAATGCCTAGCAAGTGGGCAGGAATAACAGCTGGTCAAGGCTTTGCAATTCTTGAACACTAGTGTAAGTGTACATGCTGAAAAGTCTTGGATAGTGTATCCTGACTGTTTTTTAATAAAGGGATTCCTTAAATTGCTGCAGGTTGTTAGATAACTGAAATGGGTGACAGGTGAAACAGTCACATGAAGAGCAAACAGCACTGAACTTTCAATAGGATAAATTTTAGTAGAAAGGACACTTGGATATAAGTTTATTAGCTCTCTGTTAATCCCAATGTAGCAAATGATGCTCTGCTATTAATGATCAACCCTAAAATGATGCATAGAAAATTATTTTGTCTTGGGTATATACATTTCATCAAAAGGCAGAACACTGCATAAATTAGGTTAACAAAATCACTAGTCTCCAAGTACATTATGAAGTCTGCAGAACAGGCTGATACTGAGTGCAAGGAAGTAAGTCAGAATGTGGCCTACTATAGAGGTTTGTTTTTTTTTGTTTTTGTTGTTTTAAATAGAATATAGGAGTTTATTTAGTTTAATTAATAGTAATATTTTTATATAATATTTTTTCTTTTAATTTTCTGCAACAGACAGATGCTCTTCTTTTCTATTTGACAGTCCAACAGATAAAGGATTTTACTTTAATCCTTGCTTTAGAACTATACAAAACAGATAGACAGGAAATCAATGTTCTTACCTTCCATGATGAGGAAATGTGTTTTGGTGGAGAACTCCTGCCTTAAATTTTTTAGCACTACCTTTATTTTTTAAATGCAAAAAAATCCTGCATGGTGAGGGAACAGACAGTAACAAAAGTGTAAAAATGTCAAAGAATAAAATCCCCTAAAGATTTACAGTATGGGCTAATTTAGCTTCAGCATGTTCACCTATTTAAGGCTCATTATTTGATTACATCAGAGAAGTTTTCCTGTATCACACTGCACAGAGAAGTGTGGGGGTTTTTTTTGGTGTGTTCTCTGTGTGTGTGTGTAAAATCTCAGATGAAAAGCTAAGCACTAAATAAATTATTCTGTTCTAAAGACCTGAGTGAACTCCATCAAAATCAGTAGAAAAAAAGCCTGTAACCTTCAGTCAGTTGAACAGTATCTTACACAGTAGGTAGCAGTACCAGACTGACATAAAAACTTAAGTCCTCATCATAGTCAGTGAAGTTTCACATTTCAGATGAAATACAGGCTTGAGTCTAGACGATGCTGAAGTTCCCAGCCTAAGCCAGCAAAAACACAGGGTTGTATTTACAAATAGACACGTAGCATTTGTATGTCAGATTGGCACCTCCACAAGCTGAGAGTGAGGCTTGTGTCTAAGCAACAAGTCAGGCTTATCTGCACCCCCTCAGACAAAAGCACTAATTTCAATTTACACTAATGCTTAAGCTCAGGCTCTCTGACAATTCATGCTTTTAGTGCTGTCCTCAGTTCTCTCATCTACCAGCCTAATGCAGGAAGCTGGCACCCACATTACTGACAGAACTTCCCTATTAGGCCATGTCCCCAACTTACCTTAACCTGAATATATGGCACTGTCGCAATTAACTTGTTTTCTAAAGTGGATGTACATTTCATGTAAAAAGTAAAAGTAAAATATCCTACTTAGGACTGGTAAGTGAGCTTTGAGCTATTTTTTATGCAGAACACCTACTATGGAAAAGATACCATATAAAAAGTGACAGCAGTGGAATTGATCTTTTCCTCAAAAGAACATCTGCACTGTGAAGTTTCTTACTTGACAGAAATGTGGGCTTCCATTATTTTTGAACCTTTTCCAGTTCTTGCCCATACAGAGGCTTCCAGTTTTCTTTCTCAATATGACATTTAATCTGTAGTTAATTCTGATAAAACATGATGCAATGCACTTATTTTTGGCCTGCATATTTCTTCAAGACATGGTTGTCTTGTCACGATTGTGTTTGTCCTTAAACTAGCATGAAATATATTTTCTTGGGTTAAAAAAACCTAAACAAAAACCCAAACCAACACAACAACTAAACCCAAACACACAAAGCCTACATCTACATAAAACAGTAAGAGGCAACAGGCAGAAGGTATCCAGATACGTTTCTTGGTGTGTCAGGGGTCTGTGCTTCTGGAATTTCTATCTAAGGATCCATCACAACAGATACCAAAATGATGGATTTTGCCATGGAACTAAATTCTCCACCATTTTTTACTAATTAAAACATCCAGAAGTAATTCAACTAGATGTGCTCATCTTTTTCCAGTATAATGAAGAAGTGATATTTTTGTATGTATTTTGAATACTTTTATGTCTTTACATGTCAGGTATTAAATCTGGAGCTGTATTTGAAGTTTTGTACCCTTTTAAAAAGTTGCATATTAAAAATAATTGTATCCATTAACTAGAAAATAAACTTGTGCATACTGAAAACATTCACCATCATCTATGTTTGAGTTTTATGGTTTTTTAAACTCTTTTCTTTGTGCATTCTTATTATGAAGGAATAAAGCTGAATACACAGGGATCAGTGTCACACTTCTCTTAGTTTGGGAGTTACTCACCCTCTCCCCCTCCCCGTGTTTGAAATCACCCAGACTAGACTCATCCAGCTGGAAGTTAATGAATGAAGCTTTGTATTTACAGCTTTGCATAATATACAAGCAGATATTTACAGTAAAAAGGTAATATGCAAACACCACAACCCTCCCAGAGATCAGTCCTGAAGAGGGGTTCCCAACCACCCTTCCACCTTCCCCCCCGCCCCCAGCCCAATCTTATTCCAGTATCTGCCTTGTGTGCTAGGTAAACAGGGAAGATCAGACAGGGGTTTTGATGCAGGAATTTATTAGTTGAGTTACACAGATTCAGTTGGAAGGCAAGCAAAGGGAGAGATTAACAGCTTGGAGATCAGACCACACTAGCTCTGTCTTACCTATATTTGGGTTCTTACTTTTGTATCAGTCAGCAAACATATGAGTGAAGGAGACATCATCAATGTTTTCCTTTCCTGGCCTATAATTTCTGTTATTAAAAAACTCCAATTAACCTCAAACCATCAGAGTCTAACTCTGAGGAATGACAAACAGGGAAAACAATTCTGTCTGCCTTCTGCTAAGAAGGCAAGAAACGTTAGGCTGATCTAGCAGCTTTTAAATGTTGAGGCTGTAAAATGAGACATTATCTATAGGGACATGATTCCAACTCCGCAGATTTTTAGATGCACTCATCTAAAGTGTGTGGTGTTGCCCTTAGCTTGGGACTGTGGGAAGACTGACTGCTTGAGGCCACTTACAACCCCACATCCTATGATTTCATTGTATTTCTATTTATTTCCCTTTTTTTCAGCGCCACAGAAGCAATATGTACTATAACGACAATATTCCACTGAAATACATAGAATTTACAAAATATTAAGTTTACGGAAACCAAACAAAGTAGCTTGAGTTCTATTGTTTCAGCTTCTGTTGCTGTGAAGATTTAGGATACACTGGCGCTTCACTCCACGATTCCATCCAAGATTGGCAATTCCATAGCCCAAATTATCAGCAGTTTGCCGCTACTTTTCCCAGCAGCAGTTCCAAGGCCCTCCAGATCCCAGCACTGCCCCAGCACGCCTGTAAATTCCGCATGCAGGTGCTGGAAGCCTTTTCCAGCTGGGCAGAAGCTCCCGGAGTCCGGGACGGTCTCCGAGAAGAACGCAGAGGACGGCACAGGCAGCGGCGCCGGGCAGTGCTCAAGAAGGCCCGGACACTGCCTGCCTCCCAGCACCACAACACGCATGCCCGACGCCGCCATCCCTGCCGGCGGACAGCTGCGCAGGCGCGGTGCATGTGGCACTACAGCCCCCAGGGGGCACCGCTCCGCCAGCCGCCATCCCAGCAGGCACTGCGGAGCGGCCACGCCTTTCTTCCCGGCTTCGCCACGGAGGTTGTCGGGAGTGAGGTTCTCGCTGCAGAGCAGAGCCACGGCGCTCTTCCGACCCGCCTCGCGGACTCTGTCATGCCTTCGCTGTGTTGCAGCGGAGTGGCCGTTCCGCAAGGGCGCGGCGAGCGCAGCATCTCAAGCACTTACCCACTGCGCAGTTTTTTCACATCCCCCCCTCCCTCCCATCTCCTATCCGTTTCCGCTTTTGGGCGCACCCTTCCGCTCCCACAGTGCCCCGCGCCAAATCATGGACCACAATGGTGAGGAGGGGAGAGGCAGGGAGACCCATTTATACCCTTCCCCACCTAGGCCCGCTCCGTGCTACCGAGCGGAGAGAGGCCACGTGCGGGGCTGCCGAGTGAGGGGCGGCGCCAGAGCATCAGTGGGATGCGGCCCAGCGCCCGGTAACGCCGGCGTGGGGCCCAGGTTCGCCACGGTTTACCGCGGCCCGCGCGGTGGGGCCTGGTCTCTTCCCCTCAGCGCCGGGCTCGCGGTCCGCTGCTCCCTACCCCCGACCGCTGTCTGTCCTCCAACGGTCGCGTCCGGCGGCCCCGCCTCTATCTCCCCGGAACGTCTGCGCTTGGCCCCTGCCTCCCACCCGAGCAGGGCTCAGCCACCGGCTGAGGGGCTTTTCCGCCGCTGGAATCCCCTTCTCCGTCCCGAAGCTGTGGAGCGGAGAGGAGAGCTGACGCAGCGTCAGGCGCGGGCGCTGCCGGCGGTAGTTGCGCGCTCTCGGGGTGGACGGGCGGCCTGCGATAAACAGTCCAGTGTGCGCCCGTTGGCCTGCAGCAGGTGGAGGCAGCCTGTCACATTTCAGAGGTGGTAGCGAGGCGATTGTTTGCCCGCTGCGTTTCCCTTGATCGGTATCGATGATGTCTTCTCTGCTTCGGTCGTTGTGCTGTGCTGAGGAAACTTTCTCGTGCTTAAATTTGCTTTTGTGTCTTTGCTGGTTTAGTGTGAAAAATAGCCGAATTGACATGTGTTTGGTTTGGTTGGTGTGGGTTTGTTTTTGTTTGTTGTTTTTTTTCCCCTCGATTTTTTTTTCTCTGCTTACTAGTAAAGGTTACATTTTATTTATATATATGTTTATATATACATATGTATATGGTGCAGCGTTTGAGCTATATTTAGAACTCAAGTACCCTGACAAAGCAAAATAAAACTTGAGTTGTTGAATGTGACAGTTCAGGATCGTGTAGCACTTAGAGCTTTTCTAAATACTGTTAACAGTTTTGGTATGCTTTTCATATTTCTTTCTGGACTTAATCCTTCTAGTTCTGACTACAGACTGGAACTCATTATCTTTCCATGATGCCTGAATGACTAATAAAATTGCTAGTTTGGATTACTTGAGCAGATGATTCTTAGCTTGTAAAGCTGTATGTAAGAAAAGGGTAGTTATGTTTCCTACTAGAAGGTCAGTGGGCTAAATAATACACAAGTCGGGGTGTTATCCCAGTTTTCAAATAGACTTTTTTCCTGGTCTGTATTGTTAAGCTTTTATATGTTCTGGTAGAAAACAGGATGTCACAACAAAGAGAAAATAGGCAGCTACCTCCAATATTCTGGTCCAGCAGTCTCTGGGAAGCCCTGATGTCATAGTTGTATGTTTGCTGGGTTACCTTATTGGCCAACAGGACAGCCTAAACAAAAGGAAAAAATGAATGAAAGTAAAAACAGGCTTTATTGATACTGCCTTTTAGAGTGAAACATGTCAAGAGCAATGTGAAATAAATGCATTTGATCTGTCAGAGGAAATATAGGGCCTTTGATTTTTGAGGTAAAGTCAGGGTGCAGTCACAAACTGAAGCTTTGTTGCAGTCCCTAGTTTTGGTAGTAGCTGCTGAAAAACTTAGAGCAATCTCTCTTTCCTTTTTCTTTCTTTTTTTTTCCTTCCTACTTGTTGTTGTGTGAGATGTCGTTTTTGAGGCATTGTGCAGTTACACTAATCGAGCCCTAATTTTAATGTCCAGATGCTGTAATCCCCTGGGGCTGCAGTGCCATGTCAAGTGGAATGGTAGAACTTGCACTGTAACAACTTATGGCAGGCACATCTTTTTGAGACCGAGCTTATGGCATTTGAAATGTCTGTCAAAGGTGTTTTGTTTAGTTTTCAGTGAAATTGAGCTGGGTAGATTCGTGATGAACATAACTTTATTTTTCTATGCAGTGGTTTAAGGTAGACTCCCTGGAAATTTAAGGAGCTGTACTCTCATCATTGCTGTTGCTTGTTGCAGTGCCCCCTCTATATTTATCTCCTGGAATCTACTGATGTATATGTTTGGCTATTTCTTGCTTCCTTTGTCCTGGTACTCAGATTTAAATCTGGTTAAAGAGAATTCTGTGTATAGTGGGGGACAACAATTTTCAGGTTAGCAATGATGCTGTTAAATACCGATGTTTTTGTGATACTTTATGCTAAATTTCTAAGTGATTTGTCTAGATACTGAGTTAATGTAGAAATAGTTTAATAATCAACTTACATAAATTGCAGTGATCTTGTTGTGTAAGAAATTACAC
This sequence comes from Psilopogon haemacephalus, assembly GCA_013396835.1. NCBI lineage: Eukaryota > Metazoa > Chordata > Aves > Piciformes > Megalaimidae > Psilopogon > Psilopogon haemacephalus. The sequence continues at coordinate 133,276 of VWZI01023020.1, forward strand.
GTTTTTAAAGTTGTACAAAGACTTAACTGTTGGGTACTATTCACATTCTGAGTGGAGCTAGACAAATTTTTAACCTGTTTTGGAGGAATGACTGAATAGCTAACTCTTTAATATGGCTCTTTCTATTACCATTTTTTCCCCAGAAGTGGAGTTCCAAATACAGTTTTTGTGACTTGACTTCTAGAAGAAATTCTGAAAATATTTTATGTTCTAGTGATTAAACTTTGGTACATTGCACGAGTCTTAAATAAACTTTAAAAAACACTTGTCTTAAAACATCTCTGTTAATATTTTGCCCCTTTAGAAACTATTAGATAACAAAAAAAAAAAAAAGGTAAACATATTTTTCTTTCCTAGACAATGATTTGCAAGGGACAAATAGTTCAGGATCTTTGGGTGGTCTTGATGTTCGTAGAAGAATCCCTATAAAGCTTATCTCAAAACAGACCAATAAAACCAAACCTGCGCCTCGAACTCCAAGAAATATGAACAGGATGCCCTCAAAGTCACAAGCTGGTGATGAAGGTAAGTTTAATCTAAATACTAGCCCTATAGTGGGGAAGTAAATTATTCTGTTCCAGATCTCAAATTTCTGGGTACTGCTGTGAGGATTCAATGATACACATTCCAAAATCAGATCAGTTTTACTATTTTGACCTTTCTGAAGAATGGGCCCAGCAGATTGGAAATGCTGTGGCATCTCTTGATGATCTCATTACAGAATGGCACATACTCTCAATAGCAGCTGGTGTGAGTTACGGAGACTGTTTTGGTTGGCTTGTGTCTTTCTTCTCTTTCTTCTTTCCACAGAAGAATTTGATTATAATAAAGAGGAGCGATATGAATGCAAAGGAGGTGAAATATTTGGCAACCAAAGGAGATTCCCTGGACCTATCTTTTGGGATTACAAGGTAAAGTCACAATGGGAAGTTGTGAACTGTAGGAAGTCTTGGTAGATAACCGTCTTGGGTGAAAGCGTTTCCATTATTTTTGACTGACTGAAAATACATTCTCTGCTTTCTCACATTTGTGCTACTCTTCTTTCTCAACTAAGCCAGTGTTGATGATAATTGAAATGAGACGTTTTAGTGGTGTTTGGTTTTGTTCTCCCACACTCTTCTCTGTCCTATCAGATAAACTTGCTGGGGGAAAAGGATGACACACCAGTTCATTTCTGTGATAAGTGTGGATTGCCCATCAAAATGTATGGACGCATGGTGAGTAAAATTGTCGCTGAAAGGTGCAACCGCGGTTTCTCTTTAGGTAAAATTAGGTTTTACTATGTCTCTATGAGGCCTCTGGAGGTTACTGATTTCAGCAGGCTTCTGAATAAACAGCAGAAGAATATCAAGATGGAACTAGAGGCCTTCATTGCTGAAGTGTTTGTTTTATCTGTCTGACTCATTTTGATTTACCTCCTTGTTTAATTAAATAAGATTGAAAATATTAAACAAAAGATGAGAACACTTGTCACCAACAAAAAGTCATTCAGATTCAGTAGGCTTTGACCTTAATTCTTCTTAACTTTAAAAATAAGCCCTTTATCTCAGTCGAAGACCTAAAGTTAGAAAATGCTGTTAACTTTTATGTCCCTCTAAAATTAGTGTAACAAAATCTCTGAGATTGATTTAGTTTCCTGAGTGTGATGTAACAGGCTTGAGGATTTAACTTAATGACAGCTAATGCTTTTAACCCTTTTCTTCCTTGCCAGTAAGACAAGTCTAATTAGATAACATGTGCAGCTTCTGTAAATACTCAATGTTGGTGCTACTGCAGTGACTTCAACTTTTGCATATATGTTTTTGCCAACGCTTAAAATAACCCAAACAAACTTACCTCAAAGAACCCCAAACTTAGCACAAACTGTTTAGAAAGCTATGTAAGGCTGCTGTAAACTGCTAACTACCGGTATTCCTGTTAATTTAATGAGGAATAATGTTGTATGGCATGACAAAGATACTTAAAAGTGATGTCTTAAAGGAGCCTTGTTTTTATCTCTAGATACCTTGCAAGCATGTTTTCTGCTATGACTGTGCTATACTGCATGAGAAAAAGGGAGACAAGATGTGTCCAGGGTAAGTTATCTCAAGGACATGTAGGAAAGTAATTTAAATAACTTAAATATCCTATTTCACATACTGTATTAACATGAGTCTTACTTAAATATATTTAGCAGACGCAGTAGAGTACTATACTACACCACTTGATTATAGTTTCATATCCCTGGAATAGATCAGTGTTTACTTTGCTATTTAAGTATTTGGGTAGATAAACATGTTATTGCTATCATTTGAAAAGGAGTAAGTGGCAGTTTAATTTACTTAGTGACTCTTGGTAAGTCTTAATGTTCAGAGAGAGTGATGCTATTTATAAATTTCCACCTCAATAAATTTGTAAGTTCTTGGAGATTTATAACCAAACTTTAAAACCAATAAAATGTTTGTTTTCCTATTATAGTGGAGAAAAAGTCAATTCTAATTTTGATAATTACAGTAAACTGATTGACTTCTAACAAATAAAATAATCGCAAATAAACAAATATTCTCTTTTGATTTAGCTGTAATGAACCTGTGCAGCGAATCGAGCAGTGTGTACGAGGGTCTCTCTTCATGTGTAGCATTGTTCAGGGGTGTAAGAGAACTTACCTGTCCCAGAGGGACTTACAAGCTCACATCAACCATCGTCATATGAGAGCTGGAAAGCCTGTTACTCGTCCTCCAATTGAACCTGTGCATCCTCCCATTGCACCACCACCTGCTGAAATTCCTGAGCGTTTCATAATGCCACCTGAGAAACATCATATGAGCCACATTCCGCCAAAGCAACACATTATGATGCCACCACCTCCTTTACAGCATGTGCCACATGAGCACTATAACCAGCCACATGAAGATATTCGTGCACCTCCTGCAGAGATGTCTATGGCACCACCACCACCTCGGCCAGTGAGTCAGGACACCTTCCGCATTTCAACAAGAAAACACAGCAACTTGATAACGGTCCCTATTCAGGATGATTCAAATTCAGGTGCTCGAGAACCACCTCCACCAGCCCCTGCACCTGCTCATCATCATCCTGAATACCAGGGTCAACCAGTGGTATCACATCCTCATCATATTATGCCTCCACAGCAACATTATGCACCACCCCCCCCACCACCTCCACCAATAAGCCATCCTCTGCAGCATCCTCCCCAGGCAGCAGGTACTCCTCACATGGTATATAGCCAAGCTCCTCCACCACCAATGACCTCTGCTCCTCCTCCAATAACCCCACCACCTGGACATATAATTGCCCAGATGCCACCATATATGAATCATCCTCCTCCAGGACCTCCTCCTCCTCAGCACGGAGGCCCTCCTGTAAATGTAAATGCACCCCCTCCCCACCACTATAACCCTAACTCGTTGCCACAGTTCAGTGAAGATCAAGGAACTCTTAGCCCCCCTTTCACACAGCCTGGGGGAATGAGTCCAGGGATATGGCCGGCTCCAAGGGGGCCACCTCCACCTCCAAGGATGCAAGGGCCTCCTGCTCAGGCCCCACTTCCTGGACCACACCACCCTGATCAAGCCAGATACAGACCCTATTACCAATGATATGCGCAGTTGTGTGACTAGAGAGTGCTATGAAGAGGAAAAAACTATGTACAACAGCCTTTTAATTGATTGTTTGGAGCTTCTTTTGTTGTGCTTTTTTAAAAAATACTGTCGTTTTTGACTGTAAGACCATTGGGGGTTTGAATCTTAAATGATTTTTAAGCCTTGGCCGTAAGACTGTCTTCAAATATTCTGTAGTGCTAAAATGAGTGGCATAGTAGACCACGGTTGCATTTTAACTGAACTGTCTCTAGTGTGGCTAAATTGTCCTAAGATGAACACTTGTAATACTATTTCCTGGAAAAAATGAACACGTGTTGTACCATTCTGAATATTGTTTTTGTTAAATCCAGTGTTTAGTTTCACTTGTGCTATGTTTTTGTTTACCTGTGTACAATAATTAAATTGAAATATGGTTGTAAAAGTGATGGGTTTTTATATGAAGTTAACAGACATAATTCTGGGACTCTATTTCAGCACTAATAATTTCTGGAGGGGCAGCATAAAGAAATTAATATTTCTCCTACTACTAGTTACTGTTGCTTATAACAAATTGAGGCTCTGGTGAATTCATACCACTAAAAATCAGATATGCAGAATACTGTGTTTCAGCTTTTTAAAAAAATTTATGCAGCAGGATAAAGTTTCAGAAATAAAACCCATGTAATAATGTGTTGAAGGATCTGGTGAGGCGTTTCTGTTTGAGTTTTGGGGATTGTGAATTTGTTATATAAACCTAGTTTGAATTCAGAAGGTTCTGCTTACATGTACAGTGCTCACTGAAGTTGAATTCAAACTGTTTGCCTCTGGCTGTGTTTGTGTGAAAATGGCTGTGAACTGGTTTGCCACGTCTGAGAAGCAGCTGATTTTAGGTAGGAATGTGGTGTTTGCCTCTGTCACGATATAGTATGTACAGTCAGAAAACGTCCCATCTGGACAACCTGAAAGACGTGATTTGAAATCCCTTATCTAGGTGCAAAGAAATAAAAAGCTACACATCCTTTATCTGTTTTGATTTTGTGATACAGATTTAGATGAGCAGCCAAGAGTTAGATGGTTTGCTTTGTTTTGTTTTCCAAAAAGCAGGTCCTGAGGTCTGTTCTGGCCTGAAATTAATGTTTTATAAGCATACTTTTAAAATACAACTATAAAATGAGAACATTGGTTTTTAGTGCATCTGACAGCAGAACCAGACAATAATACTAATGGAGTGATTATCTTTGCATTTCTAAGCAATGCTAGTGCTGAACTTTTGGGATTTTTGTTCAAAATGCCACATTCCTTGCAGTGATACTTTTAGATGGAGAAATCCTTTGGGTTTTTTCTAAGGTTTGTAATTTCATGCTGTTCTTTAGTAATCTGAAGCATCTTAAAGCCTGTTACTATTTATTTTGTAAAGCTTTCTTCCTGGCTCTTAGGTGTTAAGTTTGTGGAAGAGCTTTGGCAGTGCATCATTCCAAAATTCATGAACTGCATCCTTTAAATTACCACAGCAAGGGCTCTTTAGACTTAGTCTCTGTCCTTGGCTGCCATTGATGTCTTTGTGGCCACAAGAAAATGTCATAGACTGCTTTTCAAATAAATAGTGACATACAGATAAATTCTGAGACAAATTCTAGGCTATACAAATGGCCAGTGTCAAGTAGTTAAAAGTCTGCTTAGCTGTAATGTGGTTCTTTCTCAGAGATCTTTGTTTTGGTTTATCTGAAAAATAATTTAAAATAAAACACTGGTGCGGAAAAAGGAGGCTGCTCGTGATAGTGTGGTATGGTATGGGGTTGGTTCACTACCTATGAAGGTGAAAACTATTGCCAGCATTAACTGTTTCAGGAACTTCAGAGTAAACACATGAGGAACTTTTAAGGAGCATTTTCTGTCACTTAAATTGCTTGGTAGTAAATAGGCACATTTGTATTGCAGCATAAAGTTTCATCTGGGAGGCACTATGTATCTGATTAAAGTTCTTTGACTCTGCAAAGCTGGACTTATGTGGGATGTACCTCATTTAAACAGATCTAGGTTTCTAGTACCGGTTTCATTTTGTTCAGGCTGAGAAAGTAACATGCAAATTTACAAGGACACAATTTGACAGGCTTTTATGCAGGGACATGGGTCAACCTCATCAGTACACTGTTTTGGAAAATAACACGTTCTGGATGTCTCAATTACAGGTGATAAGGAAGCACGACAGCTCTTCACCATGATAGTTTGCAGAAATAAGCAAAGTTGCATACTTCTGTTATGTCACCCAGTCTCTTGTGAAGCAGATAAAGAGTTCTGACTTAATTCTGTGTCCGCAGCTGAAGTTACTGACAGAGTGCTTTTCTGAGAATGCTGAGACAGTTGAACTGATGAAGGGAAAACAGCAGCCTTTGCTCTATCAAAAAGCACAAAAGATAAATGTAATTGTTGAGAATGAAGTTTTTTTATATCTGGGACAAAGGTGGTGTACGTGTCCTATGAATAGTGATATACTTCCCAAAAAAATCAATGCACTACCTTGTATTGTTCAGTGACCATGGATCAAAAATCTTTGTGAAAAGTTGCCTTATGTAGGCAGCATTTGGGTCAAAATTCTGTGTCCTGCTTGTATATGAACACCTAAACCCTCATTTATTTATTTATTGAGTCTTAAGCATATCTGTGTAACTACCTAAACCCGTATTTATTTTATTTATTAAGTTTTAAGCATACCTGTGTAACTACGGGTAGTGTTGATGCTTTCATATTCACAAAGTTAATATATGCATTGGTTCAAACCTTATAGTAACAGTTTTCTGAATTTGTTTAGGGAGTTTTGGGGTGTATTTGGGTTGCTTTGTTTTTTTCTCAGCTGCAGTTGTTTTACAAAATACTTGTTTGTTTCAGTGTGAAGTTGAGATGTACTTGCAAATTCTTTGAATTCCTACTTTTGTCTTCCTCTAAAGACATTTGAATTTGATTAATGATGTTTAATATGAATAAATGTTTCTGTCTATGGCAGTGGTCTCCTTGAGGCATGGCCAAGCAGCTCTAAGATTTGAAGAGAACTCTGATGACGTTTTAATTTCTCAGCCGTTGTAGGTTCCTCTAACAATGCCAAATAAAAGAATGAAAAAGTATTTGAAAAAGTATGTGTCCACCATAGAATGAATGAAAGGACACTAGCAGATGGACTCAAAACATCCACGGTTTATATACTTGTCTCCTAACACTTTATCTTGGATTCCATCTATAACTTTGATTAGAAGACTACCTGTAACCACATGTGCTTTACAACAAGCAGGCTAGTTGCATGAACATGTACTTTGTGTTTGGTGGAATGGAAACAAAAGTAATATATAGATTTGTTACCTACATGTGTGATGTGGTACTTTTCATGCCTTTTTAAAAAGAAAACTCTGAGTAATTTTTTAAAAAATCTGATCAAGGGAATGGGAAAACCTTCCTGGGTAAAGTGTCTACTTTTTCTCCCCCCCTTACTGCTGTCAATGGAATGTGAAATTCTGTTTGCTAAAAACTAAAGTGGAAGTAAGTTGCATTCATTCCATGTTACAGTTACACACATAGGAAGGGAGAAAAACAAACCCTCCTGTATTATGCTAAGTCACAGTGTTCTCAAAAGCATATTTGTGGATACTCTGTGGATCGAGTCTGAATACACCTTTCTGTTTTTAAGATGTAAAACTAAATGTCTGATTTGTGCCATGTTGCTGCCAAAAGCACACATAGAAGGTACTGTCAAGCCTTGGAAGCTGGATAAGCACAGAGAACTGTAATTGCAATGTAAAACTGAATACATGGGGAATACAATTTAATTTTTCCTATTTCCTATATACATATGGTACTGCAGTGTCCAATGCATCAGATAAACGTGCAAGATTTGTATTAGTTTTCACCCTGACTCAATTTCCAAAAGCAAATGTCAATATTATACAAGTTGTATTTGCCCTGTTTTTTCTTTTACGGTGTGAAAAAAATTTAAAGCAATTGCTAAGCCATCTTTGTGTAATAGTGGTGCCTTCACAACTGTGAGATTCTTGACTGTGTTCAGGTATGTTATATTCATGCTAATGATTCTTACTGAACAGTTTGTAAAGTGAACTCGCTGCATTTGTTTAGGTAATATGAGTGAGAATAATAAAATTTAAATCTCCTTTTAGTCTAGACTTAGCCATAGGACAGAAGTGAATTTTAAAACTTGCAACTCTGAATTGTATCTCCTTGTTTTCTAAATATGGGGCATTCATTTATTGTGGTTTGTTTATCAGTGTTGACTCAGTTTATGAGTACAAGATAATAAAAGGTTAAAAAATCCAACATAGGAACATAGGTCTAGAAAGGTGTGAGTGGCATAGCAGCAGGAAGCTGGCAAATTAGCTCAATCACCTTGAAACTTCACTTAGAAAATTGCAAGTGATTCTTGAGTGCTAGCAGGACTGATTGTAATACATTTCCATTAATGGAAAGAGTGATAACATAAGCAAGGGGTCAGGAATGTCTCGATATTTATGTAATAATGTTTTGCCAGAGAATTGCAGGTTAACTGCTTTTTAAAAATTAATATTAGTAATCCTAAATAGATGTGAATGTGTTGGTCAACAAGTGTTTTCTTCAGTTTTATATGTGAAAACCATTGCTTGAACATAGCTAAAAAAAAAAAAAAATACAGTGATTTGTTTCCTACACCAAATATAGCCATGTAAGTGCTAAGGACAGTCCCAGCACTTGTTATTTGCCATTTCTGGGTCAGGTAAACTTTCAGACTTCTTAGGAAGCAGAATGGAGCAGATACATAAAGAAGAGTGAGAAAAGAAAGCTGTCCAAACTCAGCATGGGGAAGAAGTATAGAGAACAGTGAGTGATGTTTCTTTTTGTGAAAATAGTTTTCCTTAATAAAAATATAATTTGAAATACACAAGAACAAAGATTTGCATGCTAAAATGTTCCATGGGGCCCAAGACCTTGAATAACAGTAATTTGCATTATTTTTGTCTCTGCATTTCACACAGGCAACCTCTTCCTCCCTGCAAAGTGAAAACCAAGCTTGAGAGTAGGCTTGAGCATTGCAGGCTGCATGGCTTCTGTGTTTTCCATCCATCTGGCTGGCTTCAGAATGCTTGTTTAGTTACCAAGTATCTGCAGTGTGCTATGCTCAGAATATGTGATGATGAGTTAATGTGTGAATGTCAGTTCTTAAAAAAAAAAACAGGTATGAAATTTGCCTTTTAGCTTACTCTTGAGTAAAATGCTAAAAAAGTAGTGCATGATAATATTCTCATGGAGCAGTAACAGTATCCAGTGTAGGAGCAATAAATGTCGAGGTTTCCAAAGGTCGCTGTCTCAAGAATAAGTCAGTAAATCCACACCACCGCCATACTCCACAACATAGCAAGATGTACTACAATCTGCATGAGGGAAGACCGTCCAAAGAAAACAGGATTAGAGTAACAGATTATTGAATGCAGAAATAACCAGTACCTGGAGGGGGAAATCACAAAGAGCATCAGACATACAGTGCTGCAGTTGTCAACATTAAAAATAAGGTGTAGGGTGATTTAAGAGGATGGGAAGTAGCTAGTAGGGACATGTGACATGGGAGTGCAAGGCTCTCTGTTTAAGGCTGCCTAGGTATTGTGTCCATTTAAGAAATGGTCAATAGTTTTGGAAGGAGAATTTGTACTCTGGGGCACTGCTGTGTCAGAAGAGTCATTGGTATTGAATTGTTTGGAGTAGTGCAATTTAGAAAAGAATATTGTTTTCTTAAAGTCTGTCAACAAATCCAGTATGGTTTTGAAGTGCAGTATGTGGTATTCCACCAGACTGACTTGCTTTTGCTAGGGATACTTGCCTGAGTCTGTATAAGTGCACCTGAGCACAGGACTGGAAAGAACAGCCTAAGTCAGTCCAAGCTGTACTGGTATGATGTGGTATCATGAATTTCATAACTATATTAAGCCTCATCTTAAAAGTAGTTTAGGTTTGTTGCTCTACTTACTCTAACTGGAAAGAACGTTCCAAATTCTTAAAACAGTGAAAATCAGAGAAAGTCTTCTAATACCTAGCTTATGTTTATGTCTAGTCAATTTGTTGTGGTTTTTTTTGTGGTTTTGTTTGTTGGTTTAAGTTTTTGGCTGGTTGGTTGGTGTGGGGTTTTTTTGGTTTTGTTTTGTTTTTACTCATACAGCAGTATTATTCTTTATTTTCCACAGCTTTTCCTCTCTTAGGTCCAATCTTGGATGTATCTTCATCTCTTTTTGACACTTCTCAGATACAGGCTCTCTGTTCCACAAAGATCCTTACAGCAATTTTCCTCATTAATTGCAGTTTTACTTAATTTTTCTTGACAAAGAGGACTCTGAAGAGTATTTAAAGGGAAATCTCCCCTGTGCATTGCACGGTAGCACTGATGTCTTCATTCTGCCAGAGAAATCTGTTCTAATCTGTGCTTTTTTTTTAGAAGGCTGTATTAGGAAGGTACACCATTCCTCTGAAGTCTGCAGAAAGCAGCCTTGCTGTGATCACAACCAAAGGTCACACCTCCCATGCCATCCAGGAAGGTCACCCATCACAGAACCACAACTTGTTACTCACCTGCAGATGCATGAGTGTGTTTTCTGAATGCTGAAATTCTCTTCCTTAAGTCCTTCCTTATTTTGGAGACCTGCATAAAATTGTGGTTCTTTTTTATCCAGAACACTTTGTCCTTCCATTCAGCCCTTCTTTGCTAAAAGTTCAAATGAAAAATTCTAGTCACCCCAGCTTGGTCAAAAGTCAAAACCAGGCTTGAAAACAGAAATTTCCTGTGATTTCAGACTATTGTTTCTTTCAGATGGTTTGATGTTCCTCTAGGCTGAAGATTTTTATACCTCTAGTACTCACTATGTCCTAAGTCCTGCCATGTTGGAGTTTGGGGTTTTTTTTCCTCTCTGAAAGATGTGAAGTAGTTAATCTTCAAACCTTAGACTTCCGACAGGAGTTAATTGATGGTAGACTGGGTTGTGCAAACTAGAGTATCAGAGTGGACTCCTTAATTAAAAGTCCCCTGGGCATCTGTCCAAGAGACTTGGGCAATTTAGCCTGCCCACCTGGCAGTTCCACACCTGTAGCTCCTCCTGAGCCAGGTTCTGGGGCCAGCACGTCTGTCTGCTCACTGGGTTTCACTGATTATGAGCTACCTCGATGGTGTATTGACAAAAGCAGCAAGCAATGAAAAGTTACCAAAGTCATTATTTATTAGTTCTCTATAAATACATCCTCTCTTGTGCACTTCATACCAGCCCAAACCAACCCAATAAGTCATGTTCAGACCTGAAAATGCTATGTCTTTCCTGAATGATTTTCATGTTTTACAGTAGATACCTTATTCACTATGTACACTATGCTCATGGTAGAGAACTGAAAACAAGTTTAGTAAGTCAGTCTACTAGGTATCTTACAAGCCATCAAGAAAACTTCATACAAATTATATACAAGCTGAAGATAAAATACCACTCCTGACTATTTGTTATAAATTACAAGATTTCAAGTATTTATATGTTCTCTAGTAACTGTACATGTTGTCTACAAATTGTCAGCGTAATAAAAGTATATGTACAAGTATATGCAAATAGAGTTAACATCACTTGCTTCTTCAGCTCTGTGGATAGGCTGTCAGCAAAGTATGAAATAAGGAAATCTGTGTGATTTTAGCCTTGGTGTATATACATAAAGACATTTCCACATATAAAGACTTAACAAGGTTATTCCAAAACTTGGAACATAACTACATGTAGTAAATCCTTCTTACGGTATTTTAAAATATCCTTCTGTCTCCGTGCTCATCGCAATATCTGTATTCAACTTCTGTAAGTGACATTGCTGGAAGAGGCTATATTTAGAAAATTAAGTCTAAAATTTTGTTTCTGTTGGAATCTGTAGGAAATAAGAGGAGAGAAATGTCATTCTATGTAAGGAGTAGCCAGGGTAGGTGCTCTCTGGAGAGTGGTATGTAAGAATTTGCTCCTGTAAAGCAGATGCGTGGGAAGACTGATAGGACATTTTCTCCTTATGGGTTTGCCATGTATTGCCCTTCTCTTTAAGTCCCTGGCAAAAGGCTGTGTGTGTCCCTTTCTCATCCTTGTCTCATCCCTGACTCCCCTTCTGCCTGAGACATTTAGATAAGTGGGACTAATGCTGATGTCTCTACCACATGAAAATTCTATTTGTGAGCTCACCACGGGGGAACTGTGGTGGACAGGTGAGGAGATCAGGTGACAGCCTGGCAGGATGGCCTTTGCCTGCCTTTCTTTGCATAGGCACTGTGCTCAAAGCAAGGCATCTCAGCACAGCCCTGTGCCTTGCAGTCCTGTCAGGCTTTGTCTTAAGCCAGTACGCTTCTGCCTTCAGCTGACACAAGAGCTCAGGGATGAAAATGCTTTTCGTTATCTGACCTAGCAATTCTTGCAATCAGCTCTTGGGACTGTGTTTCCTATGGTTGGAAGTGCTGGCACTGGAGACAGGATTCTTACCATGCCCTCTTGGCTGTGCAGTCCGTTGCTGGGGATGATGGTGTGATTGTTGCTGATAACCTTCTGCTGCAGTGAACACAAGAAGTTGTGAGTTAGGAAATTAATTGCTTCTTTTTTTTTTTCACATTGAAAAAAAAATCTTGCTTTTAAAATCTCTGGACCATGCCTAGGAAATTGACCTGGATGGAAGCTTTCACTTGTCAGCTCGTTATGCTCCTGGCCAGGTCTCTGGGTTAGTACAGAATTGCTGGGCCAGTTCAGCGAAGTGAGATTAAACAGTTTCTATGTGAGTAGTGTCCTGAGTTTGGTAAACAGATTAAACATACATGGGATCCTTTCTTATTCTTGATTTTAAAACACTCTCTGAAATCCTAACATCAAATTTGGTTATAGTAATTTATCTGTACTACTTTACCACTCCTTTTAAAAGTAGGCAGCCTTGGGATGCCTACACGCAAGCAGCATCAAGTCTGCCTTGCAAGGGCCACTTCAGCCTATGCAGCAGTCTGTGACAGATGGGTGATGGCAGAGGACTGGAGTTTTGCCCCACACCATATTCTTCCCAAGGAGGTAGCTTCATGTTAAGTTCAAGGCCAAGCCAGTCTCCAGTGTAAATGATTCACTCCTTTCACTAGTGGTTTGCCAGACACCTGGACCAGGGTCCACTCTCACTCTCCAAGTTTATTGGAGACAAGCTGAGTTAATTATTCATTAATTTTTGTGAATATAGAGATTGCGTAGAGCACATGGCTAGCTATGCAGGGCACTCTTGGGTGCCTGTGAGTAATGTCAAAGCAATAAAGTAGTGAAAAATGAAAAGTGTAGTGTTACCTCAGTGAGCTTTAATTTGGGGGAGCTGGCTGTGTCCTTTTTCAGCAAAATGTGTAAAACTGCATCATGAATGGTGAGGAAAAACATGGATGGCTTAATCTCCTCATCAAAAAATGCACATCTTTCCAGTTTGTCCAGGAAGCCCTCTGTGGGAGAACAAAATCAAGCACAAAGTCATCTGCAGGCCTTGAGAATGAAGAAATAGTGTATCATGAGCATGCCCACTGAGCACATTGTACACAGCCCTGTTTTATTTATTAGAGTGGATGGGTTCTTCTTTACTGATGCGTACTGGTTGAGATATAGATGCCCATCAGTCCTGCTCTGCTTGTTGCCAGGCAGAAGGGAATTTGAGACTTGTTCCTTATTTATTACCTAACTCAGGCTTGTGTTAGCCATCTTGAAGCCCAGAGATGTACAACACAGCTGTGGCTATAAGCAAAACAAACTGTGGTGTGTGGTCCCAGACTGCTGAGCACAGCATGGAAGGGACGATATCTCTGTTCAGCTCAGTCTGTTCACTGTCCAAAACTGGAAGGTCAGATGAGGGTGGTCCTATGTGGCCATGCTCGATGGTGAACAAGGAAGGCAGTGGCATGAGGCATTTGTGGTAATGTGATGGAAAGACAATTACTCACCGTGTGCCCCTGCAATGTAAACATCAACATCGATCCGGATAAATTCTTTCAAAGTCTGTTGAACCAGAAAGAGACAGTGTTGAGATAATGCTAATTTTTGCTGATAACTGTCATTATCGTTGCTAGCCACAGCAAATAGACACACAACTTTAATATACTTAAGATGTACTTAGAGGCAGAATAGTATTTTCATATGGCCACAGACAGATGTGGATCCCTTTTGAAAGGGGCAGCATTAAAAAGTGGAAAAAAAATTGTATGGCTTTATTGTACCTCTTTACACATGATGGAACAAAAACTCTAAAATCTTCAGGGGAGATTTTTATAACTGAATTTAAACAAAACTACAGTTCCCACTGACATTCCAGATGTTTAGTTCCTCTGTAAAAGATTTACATACTCATGTGGCTCTAGGTAGTTAACTTTACTACTAGAGTTTGAAAATATTGTTCTTACTGCTATATTCAAAGTCATCCTGGGGAAGGAGAGTAGGAGCAGAAGTGAAACTCCAGTGATCCAACTCTCAGCTTGGTCTTTAATGCTGTATTTCATACGTACATTTCTATAAAGCTTTCCAGAATGTTACTGGGTAAAGAAAAGATGCCACAGCCAACACTCTAATTTCAAGAAATTTAGACTTAGAAATTGATTATTTAATCAATTTCATAAACACTTTTAATTGAAAATGTACACTAAACTTCACATAAACTCAAAGGTTGCTGCTGATTTTCTAGTCATAGAACAGAATCAGAATTATTTTGATTGGAAAAGATCTCTAAGAGCATCAGATCCAACGGTCAACGTAAGACCACCATTGCCATCACATTGTGTCTCAGGTCCATATAGGAATGCCTGTAAGAGGCCAGTTAGAAACACAGACTAGTTTGAGTTTGGAGGGATCTTTAAGGATCATCTAGTCCAACTTGCCTGCCATGGGTAGGAACACCTTTCATTAGACCAGGTTGCTCAAAGCCCCATCTAGCCTAACATAGAACTCTTTCAACAGTAGGGCACCCACAGCTTCTCCGGACATCATGTTCCAGTGTGTCTCTTCAGGGCTGCTTGTAATCCATTTATCCCTCAGCCTGTACTGATACTGGGAATTGCCCCAATACAGGTAGAGAACCTAGTGGCTGGGTTTCACTTCATGAGGTTCACATCGTCCCACACCTCAAGCCTGTCAAATCCCTCTGGATGCCATCCCTTCCCTGAAGTGCATTCCTTGAGTGTAACTGCATTCATGTGTTTTTCTTTAATGTGGTCACTGTTTGTCTTGTGAATTACAATTACCTTTTGGAGGATTCTCATGGCAGAAAAATCGAGGAAGGACACTGATGAGAAATCTAGGACAATGCTGTGGATGTTGACTTTGGGCACAGTGATGCCGGGGGGGAGGTCAGCACCCCAGTTGATCTGAATAGGCAAGTCTGTCATGTTGGTGGGCTGGTCCAGCTCCTCTATCCTGTTGTTGTCTAGTTCTTCATCTGACTCGTGTGTATGATTAGCCATGCAAACCAAGCCTTTCTGTGTTGACAGAGAAAAGTGTCACAATTAGCATTCCTTATGAAGACTCAGCCAGTGTAGTAGTGCCTCTTAGGCAGGGGCAAGAGTGGTGGGAATACGAAGCTGATGTACCCACAAAATGAAGCAGGACACACCTGCACTTTACACTAGAAGAAGTTCTGTCTCTCCCTTATCTGAAGGAGTCTGGAAATGTTGTCTTTCATCGATCATTTAGTCATCAGAATAATCAGTTAATGATGAATTTTTATTGTTCCCTAAAATCAGCTGTCATATACACTTTAATTTAGTAATTTTGGAACAAGTGAACAAAAAGCACGTAGGATTTTGGGTGGGAGAAAACCAACTTTATCCTACCATTAATGAAGCACGAATATTGCCTCTGTGGGATCTGATCTTGCCATTTGATGCTAAACAAAGCTTCAGAGGACAGATACAGACTGCCCATGGCAAAGCTGTAGGTCTCTAACCGTGAGAGCCATATAAAATGTTTTTATATATGCTTTTATATTATGAAGTAACAACTTGGGGAATAATGTATCTAATTAGGACAGGAGGCTGTGAGTCACTTCTTTGCCATGTCAAGCCAGGGAGCTGGTTGTTTAATCCCCCACCCCAGGTGGTGTTGCTTTACATACGGGTGTCACTTGCAGCTCTCCTTTCTTCAGCATCTTTCTGATATTCCTTAGAGCTTTATTGCGTTTCCTCAGTACTCTCAGTGGGTTGAAGCCAACCTGCAGAAACAGCACTTTGAAACCAACAGTGACACTAAGGGAAGGATAGAGCATGTGGATTTTCTTTTGTCGTGATGAACATAGGTTGGACTTGATACGGCCTACCACTTTTCATTAGTTCAAACAAGGTCTCTGTTTCTTGTTTGGAAAGATGTCTACAGGTATGACTACAAACCAGATACTTTTAGAACACCAGCATGGACAACATCGTAGCAGTGACAATGCTGTAGCACAAGCCAGTGAACTCAAGCAGGCTGGTACTGTCCTGGCTATGCCAAAGCATGTCTTACTCATCTTCAGTCTTACATAGCCACCAAGTGACTGAGTTTAGAGAACTCAACTATTGTAACTGCTCCGTATCACCTGACTGCAGTGTGGGTCATATACACATGGCTTTGTCTCTTGAAGGAGAAGACAGAAGCTGATCATGCTGGCTGTTTGTGTCTCTTGAACCTTACCTGCTTTTAACAAAATTAGGTGACAGGTGTATTAGGTTAAAAGGGTTACCAATCCATTACATTTCTACAAGTTTTCTGCGTCATCTAGTGGGTGCAGGAGAGAGGTGTTAGAATTACCCATGTTTGTAAAGAGGAGTGAGCACCTGCATTCACTGAAGAAACCCTTCAGGCTCTTCTGAAGTGAAAGTCAAACACACAAAGACCCAAAAACGCAACACTTCCTAGTTTCTCTGCCGGTTTCAGTCCCTCATGTGAAGAATGAGCCAATTACCAATGCTTAGAGTAGCCACCACAAATCAACTCCCCTCCGAGAGCAGCAGGAAGCAGAGGTTATGGGTGCAAGTTTGATTCAGCTTGGGGATGGTAGGGCCTCTGGGGCCCTAATGCTCTGTACTGATTATGGAAAGACCAGATGCCTTCACCCCATTTGTTGCAGAAGATATTAAGATCTCTCTGAGAGTGTGATTCCATTTGGCTTTTCTTCTGACTGTTGTGATTATGTTCTTTGGGGCAAGATGAGCAAACTAGCATTTATGGGATGTAGATAATATCAGTGCTAGTAAAGTACAGTGAGGTCCCTTTATATTCTCTGTTTGTGCTACATTCTTCTAAAGGAATTTAAATTGGTAGTACGTTACGGTTTAAGTTCAGCATGAGTTAGGCTGTTCTCTTTCTTAGAGTTGTGTATGTACATGTGGGATTACAGCAACAATAATATTTGAATAATTCATGAAAAAATAAACTTTGAAACATGGACTGGTTGCATATTAATTATTGGGGAATTGTATTTACCTCAGTGTGTCACACAATTCATATGCACAGAGCCCCAGACACTTACAGCAGTAATGAGTTTCTCTTTGAAGAATTCAATATTAGCAAAGAAGATAGGAGATGAGCATTTGAAAATCTTCACTCCCTCGGGCTCATAAATCTGTACAATGAAGCAAAAGTGTCACTAACAACATCTGTTATAGAAACAGAAATGCAGCAGATAATAGAAGAATCACAACATTTCTTACATCGGTGTAGTCCTTCTTGTTTCTGTAGATGTTACTTCTCCCAACATTAGCCAAAACCGTGCAACTTGGACTGTGAACAAACACACACACACACACACTTATTTGTACTCAATATTGAAGTCTGTTGGAAGGAAAGGATCAGAGAAAGCAACCTCAGCTGTAGTGACAGACTGAAATGGGACCCTACATCCAAGGGTCTAACTCTGTAGATTATTTTTCTATACATGGTCGCTAGTCCGACTGAGGCATGAAGCTGTTGGCCTTCTCTGTACCAGGGAAGTTAGTTTATAATGGGAAGCCTTGAGATATCTTATCAATGTGTCCAACAAATACTCACAATTGGGAGCGGATCACCACGGTCAGCAGCTGGAACACCACAGCGGTTGCTAGCCCAATATCCAGGCCAAGAAGAAGAGCAGCTAAGAAAGTCGCCACCCATATAACCTGTAAGAAGCAGGTGGATGGCAGAAGTTACACTCATGTCCAGGACTTGGGTCATGAGCCCAGTGTGAAAGCAGCTGCAGATCTCAGATCTGCTCCAGGCTGTCCATCTGCCTTCGTTGAGGGGTTTCATGTTTCTGACATTTTTTTCTTGTAAAGCAGGGCCAGACTCACTGACTAGCACCAGGGAATGTTAATAAGGATTACAATACAATAAAGGTTTAGAATAAAAAAGGTGTGGATCACTTAGAGGTGGTTCACTAAATTCTTAATAAAAGTCCAGCAGAAACACAAGGTTACAAGTAAATCAGTGTCCCGGTAAAGCTAAGAGTTGTAAATGTGCAAATGTGGGTGCTGTAGCTGTTATGCTACAGATAAGCACAAATTACTAGATAATCCTGAATATTTTTTAACCATAGATCTCAAAACGTTTTTACATGGTAAATGACTGTTTGGTGTCTGGGAAAACTGAAGCCTGGAACTGCTTGGGAACACAAAGAATTGATAGCCGAGAAAGTCAAGAGCCTAAATTTTCTGGTTGTCAGAGGTAAGTAATTCTGTCCTACATCCACCAGCTTTACCATTTGGGAGTAGACTCTTTCAGCAATCATCATCAATTGTTTTTTTGTTGTGGAAGTTACATTTAACATGCTGCATGAGCATGAGAAAGTGTCCCTGAATGCATACCAAATGCAGTAGGTATTCAGATATTTTCTGTAATTGCCTTCTATAAAACTGTATTTTAACAGATATTGATGAAACGGATGAAAATGAAGTCAGAAGAGAGAATTTTCTCCAAATGCCTGCAACAAAATGGAAAACATGAGCAAAGGGTATATATATGAATAAAAAAGTGATGCCACTATTGTATTTTCCACTTAGTGAAAAAGAAAGATAACTTATAAGTGAATTTGCCTTTTCCAGAATGCTTGTGATACTCAACTTACACAGTCAAACTTATCCTTTCTCCATAGGATGCGTACTTCCTTAAACTGAGTGAGCATTCCTTTCAGGTTGCCAAGAGCCAGAGATGCAAGGACTGACTGTTAGAAAGACCAAAATACACGTGAAATTTTGAATCAATCAAAGCAAATGTTGAACATTAAGATTTAAGAGATTATACAAATAGGGCCAAAGTGCAGCTGAAAGGCCAGGGAGCACCTCCCATTGTGTCACTGCTACTGGAATATCTTTAGCTATGGTGCAGCGCAGGTGTCTGATACGAAGCTTCAGGTTCAATTTTTTTTTGGCACCTAAAAGCTGTTCTGTGATGCTTAGTATGTGGGGGCTTGTATTCGTTTTGAGGAGCCACTGCCTCTCTTTGTGACCTGGGAAGAAGAACCAGCCTTGCAAAATCCTGTTTGTCTCCCACTGAAGCCCATGGAATCTTCCAGTGACTGCTAGATCAGCCTTGCCATCGGCAAACATAAGGAAGCACTAGGTGAAACCAATGAATACCTTCTGTAATGGTTCCAGAAGAAACCCAAGGGCCAAGATCACAATCAAGACAATTGAAGCAGAGATAATACCAGCAATCTGCATGAGAAAACAATTCCAACATGAATAACTTCCCGTGGGCATTACAGTCAGCTGGGGGGGGGAAGGTGGGGATGGGAAAGGAGTGCTTTCTTGCTTTAAATACCATCACAGTATGTTGTCTTCTATACCTGTGTTTTGCCCCCTGTGCTCTCCTGCACTCCTGACCTCGACAGAGCAGTGCTGGAGGCAAATCCTTTGCAAGATCCACTAACTATATTGCCCAGTCCAAAAGCAATGAGTTCCTGAAATAAAAACAGAAGAAATTGTTCTAAAAAGCCAGTTTATGACAGTTATTCCAAAGGCTAAATGTCTTATTTCACATTGACAAAATGCATTGTTGTGATTTCTGTGTTATTTGCTTACCTGGTTGCCATCTATTGTGTAGTCATGCTTGATGGCATACACTTTAGCCACGGAGAAGGCTACTGCAAATGCAACAATTGCAATGGAAATGCCGTCAGCAATACAATTTTGGAGTACACCTGCATCAGGTACAACTGGTGCGTGAAATCTGAAAGAAAAAAAAACCAAACAACTCTAGTCATTAAGGATATGCCTAAGCACTTCAGAGAGACATAACAGAACTGCAGCTCTGGAGCCTACAAAACTTTGAAGGCTTTTTTACTGGGACCAGGACCTTTAATCCACACTCATCTCAGTCTGTGGCTCAGCAAGTCCTCATTTACTTGGCCAGGACCAGCCACAGCTTATTTTATGTGAAGTGCATGCACAGTTCTGCCTCCTAGATATGCGTAGATGTAAGATCTGACATGGCACTGGCATGGGGAATTTGCACACAGAAGGGTTTCACTTAATCATAACAAAAAACTGTGATTCATTGAGGCCATTTAGGCAGCTAAACAAATATTTACTAAATCAGGTAACACTGACAGTTTCTCAGGGTATTTATCTGCTAGATGCTTTATCTTTATAATTTATTCAGTGAACTGAAATATGAAGGGAGGAGATTTTTGAGAAAAAGTCTGCAAACTTCATCCAGTAACACCCTGGAGCTACCTACCAGAGGCAGTTGAGAGCACCCTGGTGAGTAAATGGCTGCAGTATGCTGCCCTAGTAAATGTCTTCTTCTCTCTTTAATTTAACATGTGCCTATTAATTCTGGAATAGCTGGATGTACTCTATATATGGATCATCATTTTTTCCAAATCATGGCAGACAGGGTGCCTGAGGACTGGAGGAGAGCCAGTGTCACTCCAGTCTTCAAAAAGGGCAAGAAAGAGGTTCCAGGGAACTATTGACCAGTCAGCCTCACCTCCATCCCTGGAAAGGTGATGGAGCGGCTCCTTCTGGAGTGCATCTCAAGGCATTTGGAAGAGAAGAAGATTATCAAGGCAGTCAGCATTAATTTACCAAGGGGAAGTCGTGCTTGACTAACCTGATAGCATTCTATGAGGACATAACCAAATGGGTAGATTTGGGGAGACCAATAGATGTAGTCTACCTTAACCTTAGCAAGGCCTTTGACACTGTCTCTCATGATATTCTAGTGAGCAACCTCAGGAAGTGTGGGATGGAAGAGCAGACAGGGACAGGGATTAGGAGCTGGTTACAAGACAGAGTTCAAAGAGTGGTGATCAATGGTGCCAGGTCCAGCTGGAGAGCTGTAACCAGTGGAGTCCCCCAGGGATCAGTGTTGGGTCTGGTGCTGTTCAACATCTTCATCAGTGACATTGATGAGGGGACAGTGTCTGCTCAGCAAGTTTGCTGATGACACCAAACTGGGAGGCTTGGCTGATACNTAACAAGTTATCCATGGGACAGCAACGTGCCCTTGTGCCCAAGAAGCCCAATGGGATCCTTCAGTGTATTAAGAAGAGTGTGTCCAGCAGATCAAGAGAGGTTCTCCTCCCCCTCTACTCTGCCCTGGTGAGACTCCATCTTGAGTATTGTGTTCCTCATTGTAAGAGGGACAGGGATTGCTGGAGAGGGTCCAGGGGAGGGCTACAGGGATGATTAAGGGACTGGAGCACTGCCTGATGAGGAGAGGCTGAGAGCACATGGGGCTTTTTAGTCTGGAGAAAAGAAGGCTGAGAGGGGATTTAATAAATGTTTATAAATATCTGAGGAAGATATTTATAAACAGGAGCGGAAGGACAGGCTCTTCTCACTTGCTCTGCATGATAGGGACGATGAGCAACGGGTGTAAGATGCAGCACAAGAGGGGAACTTCTTTACTGTAAGGGTCACAGATGACTGGAACAGGCTCCCCAGAGGAGTTGTGCATTTTCCTTCGATGGAGACTTTCAAGGCCTGTCTGGATGCATTCCTCTGTGACCTGAGTTAGACTGTATGGTCCTGCTCTGGCAAGGGGGTTGGACTCTATAATCTCTTTGGGTCTCTTCCAACCCCTAACATGCTGTGATCCTGTGATGTATTCTCTGTATGTGGATATATACTTTCTATATGGATATGCTCCTTCAGCACACGCTGAATCTTCTGGGGGATAATGGTGCCTGGGGAGATGTTGGCAGCTGGTCAGGGGACCAGGCAGGACTGTGTAGTGTCTTGGTCACTTCATGGGGCTGATGGTTGCTGCTGAACCCTGTATGTACTTCAAGTGAAATGGAGGGGGTCAGGAACTAGCAGCTCAGTAAATAGGACAAATATCTGCTCAACAGCTGTCTTAGAAAATGAAGTGTGTAATTATTTCATGTCACAGTGTATTCTTCGTCACATCAGAGATGTTATCTAGTGAGCAAATTTTACCAGTTGAAAGTATGTGCTCATATAGTTGAGAGCAAAATGTTTATTTACCTACTGAAAGAAGATGAAGCATTACTTTAATCAGAAACATAGCTGAACTGATTAAACACTGACAAACTAGAGAGAATATTTTGCTTCACTGGTGAATTTTAAGTAAACCACTTACCCTTTCTCTAGTTTTCCAACAACAGCTACATTATATTTTTCTTCAAAGTTCATGAAATAGGAGATCAGTCCTGCTAAGATTGTCTGAAAGATAACAAGCCCCACATCCATTAGATACATTCAGGCAAGAATATGAAGAAATTATTAAAGACCATTACCTTCCCTCTCCCACACACCCTCCAGTCTCATCACTAGCAGCAGAATTAAGCCTGAAATCTTCACATCCCTTTTCTGTTAAGATGTCATTCCTGAATCACCTTATAGGTGTGAGTTTATGTTAATGAATCACATAATATAGATCAGAATATCTCAGTAATAACAGAGAACATCCTACCCTGTAAACTGTGTGTTTTATAGCACAGTGCTCTAATAACTCCTGGGAAAAACCAGCACTACTTGCACCTATAGCAACAGCCTCCAGAACTTTAGGAAATTGCTGCCTGTGTGAGGCTTCCCCCACACCAGGGCTGCTCAGGAAGGTAAAGGAGGCAAAACCCTCTGCTGCTGGAGGGCAAAGCTGTTTTGTGCTTGGCCACAGATGGACAGGCCTTCAGTATCAGCTTGCAGGTATGGTACAGAGGGGCTTCAGATGTGGAATTACAGCCAGCTGCTGTCAAAGCCAAATTTGTCCAAGGGAAAAAATAATGGTTTCTAACATCTTATTCACTATAGATGTATTCAGTTAAGAACAGCAAAGTAGAGGTAAAAAAAAACTCACAACAGCTCATGAAAGCTGCCAGTTTTTCTTCACAGGTAAAATGATAACCCATCATTTAATGCAGAACAGAAGGAATAGTTAAAACTCTGCATCCTTTGTCACTATAGTGATACAGCAATTGCAAAGAGAATTACCACAAGGAGTTCGATTGGGATGGGAGTTGGTAACTTTTCCTTGAATCGATCATTAATTTCTTTCACCACAAACACAATAATCAAAACAATAAGCGATGTGACAAGGTCAGCGACGTTCGTTTCTGTGATCTGGCTGAAAACACTCCTCAGAGTCTGCAAAATCAGGAAGAAAAATGTGGTGCTTTAGAAAGAGCAATGTCCTGGCACAGTAGCACCCTCTTTCCAAAAGGGTCTGTATCAGAATTACTCTAAGAATAATGGAAGTTGAAATCTGTTTCTTTCTGTGTGAAGGCCCACTGAATGTGCATGTGCATCATACAAACAACAAAAGCAGATGTGAAAGACTCCTTCCACTGGCTTTTGATCTCCCTCATCCTGGTCTCTCCCTGTGAGACGCTCAAAATGATACGCAGTAGGAATAGGATAGAGCAATGGAGTTTCTGAGCAGATGCCTCTGCTCCTTCTTCCTATCTTCTCTTTTCACATCCAACAGACCTCATATATTCATACCCAAATTAAAGGCATATAATACCAGTCCCATAAAAATTAATAACTAAATGTTTGAGCCAAAGCTGAGCACTTAATGAAAATATGCTACACAATAGGAATAATGAAAAATATCAGCTAGTTGGCCTAATGGGGTGTAACTTGGTGTTTGGTAATCATAGAACCATTAAGGCCGGAAAAAGACCTTCAAGATCATCGAGTCCAACTGTAACCCAGCTACCATGACCACTAAACTATATTCTGAAGCACCACATCAATATGCTTCTTGAACACCTCCAGGGACGACAAATCCGCCACCTCCCTGGGCAGCCTGTTCCAATGCCTCACCACTCTCTCATTAAAGAAGTTTTACCTGATATCCAATCTAAACCTCCCCTGGCACAACTTAAACCTGTTTCCTCTTGCAGAAGGGACCACCATCATCCTCACTCCAGCCTCCTTTCTGGTAGTTGTAGAGAGCAATAGGATCTCCTTGTAGTTTTCTGTTTGGGCTCGTAGCCCAAACTGGAACAGATGGTTTTGTTCAATGGAGACCTGGGACCCCCCAAACTACTACACTGGACTAAACAACCCTGGCTCCCTAAGCCAATTCTTGTGTGACATGCCCTCCAGACCCCTCAACAGCCTTGTTGCTCTTCTATGGACATGCTTCAGGACCTCAAAGTCTTTCCTTTACTGTGGTGCCCGGAACTGAACACTATACTCTAGCTGTGGTCTCACCAGGGCTGAGTACAGGGGCACAATCACTTTCCTACTCCTGCTGGACACAATTTTTGATACAGACCAGGATGCCATTTCACCTAGGCACACTGCTTGCTCGTGTTCAGCCAGCTGTACACCAGCATCCCCAGATCCTCTTGCTCTTCTGGGATGCCTCCCAGACACTCATCCCCAAGTCTGTAGCATTGCTTGGGACTGTTGTGACCGAAGTGCAGAACCCAGCACTGTTGACCTCAGCCCATTGATTTAACCTGTCCAGATTGGTTATATACTAATAACCCATCTACTATATTTTTCTTTTGTGTTTCCTCCTGCTTGGCTGTTTTTATGCTGAATTCTGTTATTACTGCCTTGTGATACATAGTCAGATAAACATTACAGGTTTCAGTAGCATTATCAAATAATGAACACGTAGCACTTACATAGATTATGCCAAGAGGTGTATTAAATCCAGGCACAGGTAGCTGAAGCATGAATTTCAGCTGAGATACCAGAACGTGGACAGCCGCAGCAGTGGTGAAACCACTGATTAATGAGTGTGATAAATAAATAACAATGAATCCAACCTGGAGAATTCCCAGAAGCAACTGAAATTCAAAATGACTGTACATCAGTGGGATTCATTTCTGCTTTTAAACAATCTCTGCAACAAAGAGAACCACGTTTAATGGAAACAGATTTTTACCTAATTCTATACAGGAATCATAGAATACTGTCACCAGACTTGTGAGAAAAGTTGAGGCTTAGCAACAGGGGGCATAAGACTGACAAGACTAATTGCTACAGTAGTTAAAAACTATTATTTTTATTTTCTAGCTAAAACAAACCTCTTTAGTCTCATGGTTTTCAGTAGCCCTAGTTTACATGGCACCAGTGTTTCATGAAGCACAAACATAAGTATGTTAGGAAGGAAGGAATGAACTGCAGGAATTCTATATTAGGAAGGAAGGAGAAGTTGTCAGGCTTTTTTAAAAAGGCAAATCCAATAATTCACTATTATGAGACAGCTCTTGTTCCCCTTGGTGTGTCTGCAAGACTGATATTACTCCCACCGCTTTTTTTCCTGTTCAACAGACGGCAGTTTTTTCTGTAGGTTGGGTGCACCTAACTATATGGGCTATGGGCTCAGGTCTGGGCAAAACCAGGAATTTCACAGCATGGATCGCTGGCTGGTCACTGGAGAAGGGTGGATGTCTCCTAATCCGTGAGCCAAAGTCAGTTGCATGGGATGGTGAAGAAAATTTCTTTGGTGACTTCACTAGCAGAAAACAAAGGGGAAGGGCAGTTTGCTCTCCATCTATTCATATACAGACACATGCAGACACACACACACGTTTACTAACCTGAAAAACTCCAGCAAGGAAGGTTACAGATGCAGCCACCGTTACCCTCATTTCATTTATAGTTGATATATTCAGGGCAATGCCATTTTCAGTCATGTCATCAGGGACCAGCCTAACAACAACTGCTCCCACCATCAGGCTCAGCACTGGGAAGGGACCTGAACAGCACAAGGCATTTGTTAAACATCTGAGGGGACAGCAAGTACTTCTTCACCAGTGGGGATGGCAGTCAGCGTGCCTGAACTTACCCGGTGAGATATGTCTAGATGTTCCAAAGATAAAATAGACCACAGCAGGGTAAAATGCTGCATAGAGTCCATAACCGGGTGGGACATTAACCAGTAAAGCAAAGGCGAGACCTGCGAGGACAGAGACCCACAGAAGGCAGTGGGCACATTACAATCTGAAGCCAGGAGCCCCTTGACACCTGGCCTGGCAGGCTGTGTCAGAGCACATGTTTTGTGGAAGTACCTTGCAGGACAGCTACAAGCCCCGTGTTGAGTCCAGAGACGATGTCATTTAGGATCCACTCCCTGAAGCGGTATGCCGGCAGCCAGGAGGTAATGGGGAAGAAACGTAAGGCAATTTTTTTAACCCTTTGTGGGGAGCAGCTGTAAAGACACAACACAGAACTCTATTGGTGAACAGCTTAGCTGGGTTGTAGCCTGTCTTCGGAGAGAAAATGACAGGGAGAAAGATTCAGGTTCAGACTGCCAGAGGTTGAAATCTTAGCCAATCTGATCAACCCGCTCTGCCAGCTGTGCTTCAAGGAGTAGCTGGTGGCTTCTAGAGGTCCTTTCCAACCAAAATTTTTATAGAATCATAAAATCATAGACTGGTTTGGATTGAAAAGGACATTTATAGTTCATCTAGTCCAGCTCCCCTGCAGCGAGCAGGGACATTTCAGCTAGAAGAAATGTTTGAGAACCCCATCCAACTTGACTCTGACTGTTTCCAGAGATGGGGCTTCCAACACCTTTCTTGGCAACCTGTTTCCAGGCATTTCACCATCCTCAGTGTAAAAAAAAAATTCTCCCTTAAACATAGCCTAAATCTACCCTCTCTTAGTTTATAACCATTACTGGTTGTCTTGTCATTGCCAATGTCCCCAGGAAAAGAGAAACTGCCTGGAACACAAATGTAGAAAGACTTGAAATAGCAGCTACAATTCTTTGGAAAAATATGATACTGCATTTGGTTAACAAGTTTTCATTTGCTTTGTTGAAATCATGTCTATCTGGGATGGAATTTGTCAGGGTGGAGTTCGTGTTGTCTGAGAGCAGCAGTTTGGGGTGTTTATTAAATACATATTTTCTAAAGAGTAAAATCTCCTTACCGGACATACTGTTTCAGGTGATCCAAAAAGGTTTTATGGTATCTGTGCAATTTCTCGTGCTCTTCATTGAACAAATTCTCTGAGTACACAGGACGGGCTACAACATAGTGGTTGCCCACAGGTTCAACCATTTCTCATGAATTATTGTGTGTGTTTCTCTCTGGTCTTAGTCGCCTAAAAGCCTAAAATGAACAAGAGGGTTAGCGCCTTACATACTGTGGGGCAAGTAGCCATGATGGGTAGTGTAGTTGAGCGAGCTTCAAATTGAGCATTGCCACCTCTGAAGATCAAAAGAGAGATGGCTGAGACACCTGCTTCCCTTTGACGAGGTGTTCTCCTGACCTGCTCCTCCTGCACTGAAGGGCAGTGATGGAGCATGGAGTACTTATTTCTAAAGATGCAGCCAAAAAGGGGACAAGGCAGGTTTTGAGTTAAATCGTCTCCAAGTCAGCCATCTACAACTGAAAACTGCCTCCCTCAAGGGAGACTAAAGAACAAACGAATGGATCCCAAGTGGCTTCTCCATGGCATTGCTAGGACGGCTGAAAGATTGCTGGAACCCACCAACACATGAGAGGAAAGGCAGAGATAAGGCAGGCCTCCACCATCTTGGTGACAGGGCTGAATCTTTTGTCTCAGGTCTGTCTGATGAGGAGGTTAGGCTTGGTAAATGAAAAAGCCTGATACTTCTGCTCGAAAAGGTTTATATGATTTATTTCCATAGGTTATCTGAACTGCTTCTCCTCTGTTTCATGCTCAGAGTTGTTGCAATGTCTGACCTAAATACCGTTTTCTGCCTTGTCCCAAACCACATTTGCACGTTTGTGCTCAATAGAAACTGTCCTCGGTCACTCCAGAAACAACCCCTGAAGCTCAAATTACAGGAGTGAAGATTCAAGATTTGTTTCACTCAATCCCAGTGTATCCCTAGGGTATTTTGCAGCAGTTAGTTCATGCCATCACCCTGCTGCCCACTGTGCTGTTGCATTCCTCTCTATGCCCCACATTCCTCCCACATTAAATTCACCTAAATTGTTTTTATCTCTGCTGCAGCCACTATTAAATATTTAATAGAGTACTGGTACCCTAGACAGGATTAGTGTAACTTGCTCTGGGTAACTGCAGTTGGGCTTCCAACTGTAATTAATCTAATTGTATCCTAGACTGTCTTATTCTCACTCAGATTTAAAGATGAACTGCAGGAAGCAAAAAGTCTTTCATGATACTGATAATAGACAACTTTTCCTTGTTTTCCCTCCCCTAGTGCAAATGTTCCTTGGCACCTTGGTGCTTGCTGGTGATCTTGTGACACATGGACAACGAGCACTAGCTCCTTGCTCAGGTCTATTACCTGACTTGTGCCTGCATACATTAATGATTTGGGCTTGTGTGTACACAATATTTGGAGAAATTACAGAACAGATATTAAAGTGGCACTAAGCAGTTTACATAGTTATGAATGGATGAAAAGATTTTTATCTAGCTATGATAATTTCAGCACTAAAATATGAGTCCCAACCTGAAACTTTGCTACAGCTCAGGGCCTATTATCTACCTATTTCAAGTGATTTAATTTTACTCTCCTTCCAGTTCATTCTGGGGAAATTCATGGATGTGTAGAAGTTCAAATAATGGTAGATGAACTTCTAAGATATGTTGCTTTTTCTGGTATACCATTTTTCGATAGAAGATTCACCATTTGGGCAGTGGGTTAAACATTTTTACTCTCTGTTTCAATATACAAAATTAAATCTGCAATATTTTTTAAAAACTGGCACGTAATTATTCTAACAGACTAATACTCAAAACCTAGGCTCATTTAAGGCTATTATCCAAAGTCAATTTAAGATTAAAATCATACTCCAGACCTGTCTCTCCCTCTGTTGACAGAAGAACTAAAAAATCTGGGGCTGATTAAATTTCAATTAAAAAAAANTTTAAAAACTGGCAGGTAATTATTCTAACAGACTAATACTCAAAACCTAGGCTCATTTAAGGCTATTATCCAAAGTCAATTTAAGATTAAAATCATACTCCAGACCTGTCTCTCCCTCTGTTGACAGAAGAACTAAAAAATCTGGGGCTGATTAAATTTCAATTAAAAAAAATGTTTATTATTTCTCTGATAAATCTTGGTATACTTAGATCTGCAGGAAGATGATTATTCTGTTAAAGGTTTTAGAGTTCATCTGTTTCCTAGTCTGCATATCAGGTTTTTAGTCCTCATCTTGCAGGGAAAGTCCTGTTGAGTAATCATGTTCATTAGGTTGCCGGGCACAAAATGTACTACTGGTACACCTGAAATGTTCATAAGCCATAAAAATAAAAGAAGTGTGTGGGTTATTCTTGCATTTCAGATCTTTTCCCAGTGCTGCAGCTGTTGTGTAGCTTTTGTCAATACTTAAGCTGTCACTCCAGCCCATTGCCCAGCCTTTATCTTTCTTCAAGCCAAATTTAATTCCCCTATCTCAAGCAAGATACAATATGCCTATTTCCAGCTCTCTTGATCTGCTTTGGTTTATTATGCTGGTCTTGCTGAAGGTGTAAATGTTTGGTGTGTGGGTTTGTTTTTTTTCTTCTTCCTGGTAGGAAGCTTGATTTGCTGACTCTTAGTTAGCTATGGGTTGAAGGCAGAAAGAAACCTGGAGCTTTGCCCCAAGGCTGAGCAGCATGAACACGAGTCTGCT
The DNA here is from genome assembly GCA_013396835.1 of Psilopogon haemacephalus. NCBI lineage: Eukaryota > Metazoa > Chordata > Aves > Piciformes > Megalaimidae > Psilopogon > Psilopogon haemacephalus. Next base: position 162,879 of record VWZI01023020.1, read on the forward strand.
TTACAGACTGTGATGCCACATGGCATTGCTCAAGTTAAGCTTAGCCAAGACAGTCTGAGCACTTAAAGGGCAGTGTTAATGTGCCTTCAACCTATTTCCTGGCAGGTAAATGGAACCAGCAGTTTCATTTACCAGTGCAGCATGTTACTGTAGCTAGATGCTATTTCACCCCCTGATTGAGCTATACTTGTCTAGTTCCCTCTTCTGCAAGCTCCGTTGACAGCTATCAGCTACTATGACTTTGCTCACTATTGCCTTCCTCTTGCTCACTCTCATTTTCTTCCTATGTATCCTTAGAAAAATGGGATGTCCTCTGCATAGGAAGGTTTTTCTTTAGCTGCTGGCACTATTACTTATTTTAGGTGTTTTAATGAAAATGGAGGCATAGTGGAGGGTGGAGGCCATTACCCTCTGCAAATCCCCTGAGAGAAAGATCCATACTCCAGTAACACGTGCTGCCTTTCNCCTCCCCAGCCCTCCTGTAGGCCCCCCTCAGATACTGGTAGGCTGCTATAAGGTCTCCTCGAAGCCTTCTCTTCTCCAGGCTGAAAAGCCTCAACTCTTTCAGCCTGTCCTCATAGCAGAGGTGCTCCAGCCCTCTGATCATCTTTGTGGCCCTCCTCTGGACTCTCTCCAGCAGTTCCATGTCCTTCTTGTGCTGGGGGCTCCAGAACTGCACACAGTACTCCAGGTGGGGTCTGATGAGAGCAGAGTAAAGGAGGAGAATCACCTCCCTTGCCCTGCTGGTAATGCTATTAGCATGATCATTTAGCACAATTCTTCTGACGACTTCTACAATATGTTCACCCAGACATGGGTAACAGGAGCACAGATGAAGCTTACACTGCACAATTATTGATTGGTAGCAAGTTTCACTCACTCTTGACCGAGACTGGGTCAGAACTGAAACCCCAGAGATAACATTTTGGTTCAGTTTCATTCCATATAGCCTCTGATCCTGTTCTCATGGCCAGCAATTAACAGCATTGCCATCTCTCACATGTAAAAAACTCCAACTCTGTTACTAATGCCCCACATCTGTGAACCTTTGGTAATGTATATTTTGATGTGTGTCATTTTGCCGAAGGAATTAACAAAGGGTTACTTTTATTGCTTTATTAATTTATACTAAATGAAAGAAGTACACAAAAAAACCCTGGTATCTTTAACTGAATAATTTAATATTAGCCCACATCATCCCACTTTGCAGTCTAGGTATACACACAGGCTGCAATTCTCTCCAATATAAATGTTTGAAAAATACAAACTTCGCCAAAGAAACTTTTACATTTTACAGGAAATACAACAATGCCTAAAAGCCTTTAATTTATTAGCATTACTTCACATAACCCCCATCCAGATTGGTAAGTCAAAATTGTACCTGATCTGTCTTCCAGGAAGCTCTTCAGAAGAAACCACACCAAGATTTTATGGAAAAGATACCTTTGAATTCTTCAGAGGCAGTGCAGCTATCTTGTGCTGTTCTTCATTTCAGAACCTCCCTAAATACTGGGAGCACTTTAATAACTAACTTTAGTTAACTTTTACAAGAAAAGGAAGATTTCGCTGTGGCCTTGACCACTGAGCCTATCTTCAGGAGGGATGATAAGAGTAATTTCTTGAAGTTCTCTGCGATATTGCTTAACTTTGCTTGGTGAACTGTTCCTGATTGGTCAGAGACTAGTATGGGAAAATAGAGATGAATAAGAAGGGCTATCTGTTGCAATCCTGTGCTGTGCATCTGCCAGGTGTCTGCTGAGCATGGTGAGAAGTGGTGATCACAATTCAGCTATGGTACTCATCATATCTGAAGGAGCATGTGATGGTGGTGAGGGAGATGAGGCTGCTGGGTATGCAAGCTCTTAAGGTGTGTTTCTGTGAACCTTCCCCTGAAGCACATTTAAGGGACTCTAAATTTGTCTTATAACAGACTTCTGTCTTTCTAAAAACAATTCCCAAATGTTCAGATCAGTGCCAAGAAGTGGCCTTTACAGGGATTTCCAGAGGCCAGCTGTGACTTGACGGAACTAACAGCTGTGGCATCCCATGAAAAACAGAGGAAAGGTGCAGACCATGTGTGCAGCAAGTGTTGGGGCATAAACATGGCACAGGTAAGCTGGACTATCCTGCTCTCTCCACTGCCTATACAGAAACTAAGGGAAATCATCCTCTCTAGGCCAAAGCAGAATTATGTAAACATTTCCCTGAGACACCTAAAACTACCGCAGAAGTATTTTGATGTCTCAGGCCATCAGTTGGCCTGCATTCAGATGCCCTGTGTCCAGGAAAGTATCCTTATAACCTTTCCATGAGCACTGGCATGCAGAAATGTTGAAGCTGTTGATAGCCATGGTATCAGGAAGCCTGTGGGATGCCAGGCACTTTAGAGCACTCCTCCATACTGGAAGTCATAGTTTACCTTAACCTTTGGGGGTTTGAAATCATAGACCCTGCTCACGAACAAAGAATTTTCTTCATCTGGTGAAAAGGAATGACACAAGGGAGGGCACCCTGTGTACTCTGGAGGGACAGTCACATGCATGGGTCTAGGAGAAGAAGTGGCATGAGGAGCCTGAGGTTCTGCTTGCTCATATTTCAGTCAATGATTAGACCAAGAAATAATGAAGTAAGCAGGATCCCAATACCCATCCCCACAAGGTGAGAGATGTATAGACTATTCAATGAGAATTTCTTTCTTGTTCTTTAGCCCATGGCTTCAAGTTCCCCAAGAGTCTTTATGGACCTCAGATGCTTTTGAAAGTTGGAGCTACATTTTTATGCAAGACCGTAAGATCTCCTGGTCAGTGAAGACCTCAGGTCATTTCCTAGACTTTCAAGAGTACCTTCTCTATGATAGTAAACCCTTGGTTTTGGTAACTGCTGTTAATCTTAAGGGATTTGCTGCAGTTTGTAAAACTGACACAGATATTACTTTTACTATTAAAATAACAGACACTTAAAAATATGTAGAGCATCTCAAATCATAAAACAAACAGCTTGCAGTCTGCCTTCTCAAAGTGCAGGCATGGTGAAGTCATAGAAGTGTTGAATGTATTCCCAATTCCTTGTATTGGCAATGTGTTAGTACAAGCAGCAATGTAAAGCAGTAGGACAGCTTTTTCAGAGCTAGGTTTAAAAGCATGAGGGACCCTTGGTTCTAATGAAGTCAGTAGAGTCTTGTATTTGGCTTTATCATGTCCACCTGTAAGTGCTTTACTCTTGGATTATTTCCACTGAAGCAATAAGGTGCTAGCTGGAGTGACAAAGGGAATAACTACTTTGGCCTTTCTATTTGCAGCAGTAATGCTAACATCATGGTTTCCTCCTGATGGTGAAGAAGAGGCTTTGTGCACAAGGGTCATACAGAGGGCAGGTTGACTCAGTTCCACACTGCAGAAGTTCACCTGTGCAAACGCCTGATGTCTTAAACACCAGCTAAACTCCATAACCAGGTGGGAGAGTGTGGCCTTCCTGCCAAGGCACAGAAGAGGAGGAAGAAATGAAAATTCCTTATTGCTCTGTCTCTCAGACAGTGCCAGAAATACAGAGTGTTCAGGGCTGTAAATCAGTCACAGCTTGAGCCTTTGCCAAATCTCAAGTACCCTTAGCTTCCTCTTGATTGCATGGGAACTGAAAACCACCCACAGCTCTTGAAAGCCATTTGATGAGTTGAGCTCTGAAAGGGTTTATGTGTGCTCATGTTTTGGCCAGGATGGAGAGGGAAGGCAGGTTACTGCAGGTGGATGAAACATTAACAAATTGTCTGAGCAACTTAGAAATGCAGAAAGAAGCTGTTTTTCACAGAGAAAGAAGAAAACAGTTCTGCCAGAGATGCATTTTACTTGTCCTGTGAAGAGCTCCACGTTCTTTCTTTAGTGTTAAATAAACACCAGTCTAGATACTGGGAGATTAGCTGGCTGAGAATGTGGATAACAGCACCAGCTAATGTGGATTTTCTAGTGTTTCCCAATGTTTTCTTTCACCACGTGCTGTATGAAGCTTCTGTTCTCGTGTTTACCTTTCTGGCCATGTCCTGTCTTCTGCTACCCATCCGGTCACCCTGCTGCCAGGTCCTGCCCGAAATCTTCAAGCTCACAAAATACTGCTCACAATACCATCTGCTGTGATGCTTCCTAGCACCAAACATCCCAAACTCAAGTTCTTCTAATCCGGTCAGATTTAACACTCTGCTTTATGTGGGCAGCTCAGTGGGTAAAATAAATATATTTTGCTCAGCAGTAAGTGTTATGATCAGTTTGGACATGTATCACTGGTGGGTGCCAGCTCCTCGCTCCTGTTTCGGAGGAATGAAAGAGACCACAGCCTGTAGATGGCATCCACAAGATGGGGATACCAAGAAAGAAAAGAACCTCATTTCCTGGGGACCTCCAAGAAAGGAAAGGAAAATTGTGTGGCCCTGAGAGGTCTGTATGGAAATCAGAAGTGTTGTTTTGTCCTAGTTTTACTGAGCTGGAATCATAGGCGAGCCATGACAGCAGACCATTAGCAGTTCTGAGTCAGGCAAGACAGCTGACTTGAGTTGGCTCACAGGTGTATCACACTTAGTGTAAATGAGGAAGCTTGGTGAGGATAAAGGAGACTTCTGCTTTAAGTTTTTCAGCTTTTTCAAGCTGAAAACTTCAAGTTTTCAGCTTGAGCTTCTCACCCTGCTCTTCTTCAGTCTCCTGAGGATTCCCTTCCTCTTCAGTATGACTTCTATGCTTTTGCTGGGCTGGGCACAAATTTATATATCCTGTATTGATGTTAGTATTAATCTGGCTATTTTATTAAATCTGTTTTCATTTCAATCTGTGTGTATTCTCTGTTTTCCTGATTCACCTTCTCTATTGGGAAGGGATGATTGGGTGATAGAATAACTGTCCTAGTTTAGCCCCAGATACAGGCTAAATGTAGACATACTTGTACTTAACAGACTCAGGACACTGATGTCAGAAGGACTAACAGCATTTCACTTCCAGCTTCTTATACTCTCAAGTACCTTAGGGTTTTTACAGCAAGTTTTTCTCCTAGTACCTGGTACAAACTGTGCTATTGTGTCACACTCGGTGATGATGCACAAAATGGGGGTGAGGATGAATAATTTTAGTTGACAAGCAAGTGTCTGGCAGTCAGTGTAAGATTGAAAACAGTAGTGCAGATGGGCAGAAAGGGAAAGCCAGTTTCATTAACAGTAGTATTTCTGGATTGCTTAGATATGAGACTTGCAGGAAAAGTGGATCTGAATTTTGCTTAGCGACACAAGAAGCAGTAGCACCCTGCTAGGGCATGTGTCACTGAAGGCTATCACCCCTTTGTATAGGGCACACTATAAGCAGTAGTGCCCAGTGCTGTTACGGCAATGTCTTGTGTAGAGGAAGTTTCCAAGGGTTAGTGCCATATACACATCCCGCTCTATTTATTTATTATTCACACATTTCTTGTATTACATGTATGTATTTTAATTCTCTTTCATTATGGACTTAAGTTATTGTGTCCTGGAAGCCAGCAACCTTGGACTGAGTGGCAGGTGTCTATAGGATGGCATTGTACTATAAAGAAAGCAAAGGCAATCTTGCACGTTGCCTTCCAGAGTTGGGGGAGTTTTGTCATCCTCACTGACAGCATCAAAAGATCGTCTTTGTTCTTCAAGACAAAAGTTGTCATTTTAATCTGGTGCCAATGCTATTTTTTTCTCTGATGAACTTTTCATCCTTTGCTTAAACTGTACGTAGTTAATTTGTTTTTAGTCAGAGCCATCTGCCTCTTGATTTCATGAAGCAAATTACTTTCTTAGGCGTTCTCTTACATCAGAGACAAATAACTAGATTAAACTTGTGATTCAGCTTCGAACTGTTTTTATACTGTGGCTGAATATGACAACACGTTATTTGAAATCTGACCTGTCTGGGAATCACAGCGATAGGAGGGTGCACAATCACAGCACTCTGTGGAGCTTCTCCTTCCAGAGATAGGCAAGTCAGAATCTGCTGTGTCACAGCACAGGGATGGGTATTGCTACATGTGTGAACCAAGTTACATTTAGCACAGAGCATGATGGGTGTCCAGATAGTTGAAAATAAGACAGAGGCATAGATAGTTTTTCTTGTGCTGTGCTGGAGCAGGAGGGTCTTGCCTTGCCTCATCACAATGAGCATTTTCCTGCTGGCTCCAGGAACACCTGTTCAAAGAGATGCTTGTGGGACACACATTTGCAAAGGGTTTTCAAACGTGTGAGTGTGAAAACATCTGACATACCCCCAAGCTGAAGGAGAAGCATTGCAGGACACCCTGTTCCACTCAGACTTCCATACAGAGACCATATATATCCTTCCACTAGGTATATTCTATCTCTAGAAGGCTATGGTGTTGGCTGCCTATGGCTTTATGTTGCAGCTATTTCCTGGTGAGGTTGTCCAGGTGTGTTCTGTGAATAACATGGTAATGTCTTGGTGGTACTTGGGAAAGCTCTGGTATTCCTTAGCACTGGGTTTCTTCAGAGGCCTTTCCCCCCTAGCAAATGGGAGCAGGTGGTAGTGGGAGGGATAGTTCATTCTTCTCTTGGACAGGGTTTGTTAACTTCAGCCTGGGAGCTGCTGCATGTACAGGATGGGGTCTGACAGTAGTGTTCATGTCCAGCATGGCTGGGCCAGAAAAGATCCATTTTCCTACACCTTAGCCCTGCTAGACCATTTGCACATGACTCCATCCCCCAAGTCACTACATCAGTTTGGTTTGTGCCTTCCCGTAGGTCAGTCTAGATATGACCCTTGAAGACCACAGTAATGGTCACTTGATTTTCAATCACTAAGCTCAAAATATTTCTGTTAAGTAGGAGCAAATTTCCTGCAAAGGCAAAGTGGCATGAAAGTAAAATCAAACAGTAATTGTAAATTACCAAAATACTGCCTTTCTGTGAATAGGTGCAGGTACCATGTTTCCCAGGCAAGCCCTGGCCAGTGTTCCAAATCTCCTCTTTAAAGCCCAGCTGAGCACACATTTAGGAGCTTATTCTTTTGAAATTGCCCTTAAGAGTACTGTTAAAAATAACCTAAATAATGATGCAGTAGATAGTTCTACGTAGCTGGTGGAACACTTGAGTATATTCAAACATCATCAGAGTCAGCTTCTTGTAATAATTTCTGTTTGTGCTCTAGGTGTCTCTTTGTGATGTACCTTTGCAGACAGCACTGCAATAAAAGCTCCATTATCTCCAGATACTTTAGACTATGCCATTCCTTGAATTATGTCTGATGTTTCCCTCAAGTAACAGTTAGGAAAAAAAAAAGAGTTTCCCAATATTTCACCTGGTCTCTTATCGGTTCTTGTGTTCCTATCAGTTTAAGCTTGTTTTGCAAGAATGTTCAGAATGGAAGGATCTGGGGTTTTGCTCATGGAGCAGCGTTGTTGTGCTTATATAGCAGAGGGGTTGGCACAGCTGCAGGCTTCAAGGCTTGACAGGTCTGAGACCTACAACTCCCCAGGTGTTTGCTCCAGAGCTTTTCAGGTGTGTACAGTCTCTCTCCTTACACCACTTTTAAATCACAACTGCATTGGAGAATTTTATCTGGAACTCATCTTTATTACCAGCCTCATCTTCCTCTGGAATTGCACAAACTGGGTAGTTATGGTATATGGAGCATTTTGTCTTTTGATCGTGTATGTCAGGATAATTTCAGATTATTTAAGGAGCCTCATTTTCCTACATATTTAGGTAACTAAGGACTTCTTCGTTCCGGTGTTGTAATGGTCACTGATACTATTATTTTTTTTTTTTCAATTTACTGCTAGCATACTTTTCCCATGTAGGTTCATAACCATTTTTATACAAGACTCTCAAAGACACATTGCAACCTAAAAAATTAAGAAAAGCCTGTTTTTATTACTTGTGTTAGAGAGATTGTTAGGAGTAAAGCAGTAGGTTCAAAGATGTTGAAAATCGATTTTTAGATCAGTCCTAGCAACCTTTCACTTCTCCAAAGTTTGGTTCTCTAAACCGTGCAGAGAACAGAGGCCACATATTTTGAAAAATATTATCTTAAGTATTAATTAAAATATTAAATTTATTTTAGAATTACATTTAAATATTAAATAAAATATTACATTTATTTTAGAATTACTATTATCAGAAATACAAATATGGGAAATTGAAGGTAAAAATTAAGAGCTTAGCTCAGTTGTAAACAAATTAAGCATACTTTTGTTTACCCCTCTCATTCACAATCTACATGAGATCTTTCTCACGTTGTTAAAAAGCCCCACAGTACCCCCTGTGGGGTTCACATCACTGAATATCCTGTCTATCTACTATCCTCTGTATCTGTGTTGGTCTGCAAACAAGCAGGGAATCAACATGCTCTGCTGTCCTCTCAGGAGAAGGTGGAAATAGAGGATCATCATTGGTGAAAAGAGTTGCATTTCCTTCAGATGGAGTAAAAATATACAAGGCCACGAGTCCCAGTCCATGTATGCAAGCCATTTTGCATTCAGCAGGCAGTAAGAGTAATGGGAAAACTCTCCAATCCAGGGGTGGATTGGTCCTTCTTTTGCATTAATTTCTGGGGAACAGACTCTGGCTACAGAGTCTCTCCCTTCTCTCCATGGTAGAATGCTTCTGGTTGTCCTCATGCCAACCAAACTCAAAATATGTTGTCTAATCAGTTTAGGATAAAGGCCATCTTGGAAGAGATAGCTGTTCCAGGAAATGAGCTTCTTTCTCAATAGCTGGCATCATTCCCACTGAGTCATTGATGGGGCTTGGAGCACTGGACTGCAGGGTCAAACCAAAAAAGTATCTTGGGTGAAACTAAAGAGGAAATCTCTTCCACACTGCATTTCATGAAAAAGCACCTGCAAAGAAAACAGTAAGATGCTGCTGTTCTGCCTGAAGTGCAGCACTGGGACTGGGAAAACCAACTATACTTCTGGGCACAAGTTCCTCAAGTATAAGCATTTGGGTGATTGGTGAACAGCAAGGAAAAGGGGAGCTGCCCATATTTATTGTCCAGTTATCCCAGTCTGTGAGGAAGGGAATTTAGAACAAACAGAAGGATGATAAAATAAGGGCAGTGTTCCCAGCAGGGCTCTCGTCTGAAGGGTGAGGAGGCTAGTGCACCTTGGGATGGAACCAGGAGCAACAAGAAGACTCCACAAGCACAACCAGTTTGTTGGCTGGGCTGGGCAATGGAAGTCATGAAAAAGGAGTCAGCTGTCTAGAAATCTAGAGCTGGAGGCGTGGGGAGGTAATCTATCAAAAAAAAAA